>JANPWX010006184.1:153793-322329 GCA_024734555.1 Trochalopteron elliotii
TTATTTTATTTTATTTTATTTTATTTTATTTTATTTTATTTTATTTTATTTATGTTCTACTTGTCTGAAAAACAAAACAAAAAAAATGTTGAATGTGCTGAATTATTATTTTCTGTTAATCCCAGTTAATAACCTGTAGGGCATAAGCTGCATAAACTGTGCAAACTACATTTGCTTCATTTTAAATTTATTTTTATTCATTACTTCCAATTTCATTGGGATGTAGCTAAACCCAGCCCTGTACAGAGCTCCATGCTGATTGTCATCCATAAAACTATGGATATGCTGGATAACTATGAAGTCACTATAGGAGAGAATTTCTGTACTCTCTCTATTTCTATATTCTCTGAGTATTTCATTGCCCAGAGAAGCTGTGGCTGCCCCTGGATCCCTGGAAGTGTCCAAGGCCAGGTTGGATGGGGCTTGGAGCAGCCTGGAATAGTGAAAGGTGTCCCTGCCCATGGCAGGGGGTGGAATGATTTCGATTTTGTCACCATTGGTATAAAGCCCCTGTCAGAGTGAGGAAGAAAGGAATTATATTCAGACACTTGAGTTTCATCTTTTCCAGACTGTTCAATTCAAGGAAGGAGAGTGATTTTTGTGTCTACACATTCCCCAGAGGGACAGGGAGAGGATGGAGGGGAACAGATCATTTTGCCCCTCTGGCTGTGCCTTCACTCCCAGTGCCTGGGTAAAAGTGGTCAGGAACAAGGCAAGTGGTGGTGCCTCACACCTGCTTGCATATTTGTGGGGGTGGAAAAGAGCAGATGTCCAGAGCTGCCAGTTCTGGGAGTCCTGCAGGAATGTGGACTGGGGGCCTGTGACAGCTGATTGAGCTGGAGGGGGTTTGCATGGGGGTGGGAGGGGGTTTTGGTGCCTGCTTATGGTCTGGGAGAGCTGGTGATGGGGAAAGGAGATGGAAAATTGGTGTAGACCCTGGAGTGAAAAGGTTGTTTGAACACAGAATATTTATGTTCTGGATGTGGAAATTCATTGCTCTTCCCTTGGGAGACACCCAGTCTTGGAGTCCATTCTGGATTTTGGGTGTATTTTCTGGGTTAGATGATGGGAAGGTCAGATTGTCAACCTCTTCAGCCTTGGACTGATACAGAGAAAGCCAACAGCTATCATCAGACCAAGCCCTGGAGTTTCATTCCTACAGTGCCTTGCACCACAGCTGGAGGACAGCAGGAATGGGAGGACACAACCTCAAGAAAAAGACTGAGAAATAGCCTGGTTTGCACCCAATATTCAACAAATCTTGTAAAAAATCTCCTGAACATTTTCATTCATTCAAATGGCTGTTGTTGAGTTTATTTATATATTGAATTTATTTATTTATTACCTTTGCAAATTCACTGTTTGAGGATCTAACATGTCATTGATCTCACATTACTCCTGCTGTTATTACTGAAAGACAAGAAGTGAATTTCCCAGAGCCCCCTATAAGAACAGAACATAGCTGGCAAGTGAATCTCTCTTCCAGGCAGTTTCATCTTTTCAGGACATCCAGTCTCAGTTATGGAGTTCCACTTTCTGAAAACTGTGAAGAGGGGAGAGATTTTTCTGAGCCCATCCAGTAGTAAAGGTGGGTCAGGTAAGGTCCTGGGAAGGCTTTGCTTCTCTGCTCCTCTTACCTGATGAAGGTTAGGAGCACCAAGGAGGTTTTCCTGATGCATTTGTTTAATTGTGGCTATAGCCCAAGACAGAAAGCCACTGATCCCCTGAGCTGGACAGCTTGTGACTATCCTAATTTACTGATTTTAGAACAGGAACAGTGGATTCCTGCCTTCCCCTCTGTACAGGGGTGTATTTCCATGACAGGGGGATCGGAAGTAGATGAATTTTAAGGTCACTTTCAACTTCAACAATTCTATGATTCTTTGGCAGTTCCATCTGCCTTCAAGACAGGAGAAAAGATCCTGAAGAAGGATTGTTGATTTCTGACACATATTTAGACAGGATAAAAAAAGGGATGCCTTAGGGTAGTGTTTCAATCTCATCCCACTGGTGTGTTCACAAAATTAAGCAGCTTAAGGAGGATCTCCTCAAGGTCCAATTCCATGTCAGGCTTTTGGAAAACAGCCTGCACATAGGCACACCCACAGGCTGGATGCATCACTCAGTGCAGATTTGCCTTTCTGAAGTCAGAAACTTATTGTCCCTGGCTGCCAGAGGATGGAAAAATCCTTCCTGCAGTTTCCAGGTAACTTCAAGGCTTCATCCAGCACTGATGAGAAGAGTTTCTTCTTCATTTTCCTCTCCTCCCTCCCCATCCTCGTGGCTACAAAAAGCAAGCGGCCAGAGTTCCTCAGGAGGCCCTTGGGGTCACGACAGAGCTGAGCAGACCCTGAACCCACAATACCATCCTGCAGTCCCTCGGGGCAGGCAATTACCTAATTAACAGCTTGCAGAGAGAACCCTTGAGCGCTAATTGAGCTGGATTTATGGGCAGGGGGTTCAAATGGGGGCAATGCTAAACTTTGTGTGACTTTAAATAGAGTCCCCACGGCCAGGTCAGTGATTTGGAGCCCTTGCAGATGCCCTTTGCTGTCCCTCCACCCTGGAGCTGGAGGCATCATCCCTCGTGCCCAGCTGTTGCCCTTGAGGTTTACACAGCTGCCATGGGGAATGGGGGACGGGAGGGTGGGAGGTGCAGCCTCCCAAGTGCCTCAGACCCACAGCGGGGTCAGAGGTGGCCACGTTTGGGCTCAAAGAGGAACAGGTGGGTGCAGGGCTGACGTTTGGAACACTGGCACTTTTATTTTTAATGGCCCTCCCTCCCCCCTGCACACACTGTGCTGGAAATGGCTGTGAAATGCATCTGGCTGGACTGAACAGGCCTCCTTGCCCTTAAATAAGGGAATCCTCTTGGGTTTGGGGGTTGAATATTCATTCAGTTTGCATTTTAGTGCGTGCAAACCCATTCTGAATTAAAGCGTTAATTTAGACTTCAAATGTATTGAGCAGGCTCTGATCAAGGCTTCCTTCCTCATCCCACCTATGAGCTCTTTTTCTCTCTGTTTCTGTTTTTTTCTTCATTGGTGGGTCAATGGGTCTGTGCAGCAGCAGCAGGCACAAGGATATCTCAATTACAGCTGTTTGAACAGCTAGTTATTCAGATCACTGGCAGTACTGAAAACTGGGGTGAAAATATCTTGCTGTGGTTCAACCCAAGTTGTTTTTTAAGGCTGGGTGGGAAGCGACTTCTTGCTGGATTCAGGACATGAAGGTAAGCAGAAAATGAGAGGGAAGTGTGAAAGAAGTTGTTTTGAGTGAGAAACCAAATCAAGACTCACAGCACTAATAATAAATAGAAGATGTGCTGGGCAATGATCAACCTACCTATCAGGGGCTCCCAACAACTCTGAAACATCACTGACACTTTCACTGAGGAGAAAAGTGATACAAAGTCAGCACATTTATCTCAAACTTGTTCTTCCTGTGGCAAGTGGTTTGGAATCAGGTGATCTTTAAGGTCCCCTCCAGCCCAAACCATTCTGTGATTCTCTGATTGTTTCCTCCTGGAGCAACAGGTTTGGGGTTCATCCATGTGATTTCCATGAGTTTGTGGTTTTTACTCCTGTGGGGATAATATCCCTGGGATGTGACTCACTGAGCAGTACCTAAAAGAGAGTCCACCTTAGCAGGGTCCCTCTGGGGGTCTGCTGTGTGTGACAGCAGACTAACAGAGTTTGGACAGAGAAAGGCCATTGATGCTCTGCTGGAACCCTCCATGTGGTGACACAGAGCTCCACACCAGGCCAATGAGACCAAATCCCACCCCAGGGATTTGATGGTGGAAAAAGATCTCATATCCAGTGCCTGGCTTTACACATCTACCTGCACAGCTGGGATCATTGTAAGTTGTTCTTTTTCCCTTTCTTCCTTCCTATTTTTTTTTTTTTTTTGGGGCTGGTGGTTTTTTTGTTGGCCTGTGGCACGTCTTACGTAGATGCCAATTGGTGAAAAAAGAAAAAAAAAAAAAAGAAAAAAAGAGATGTCATTTGATCCCAGCCCTGAGGAATACAGTGGCAAGCCATCCCCTCTGCTGGAGGTGAAGCAAAGTCCGGGAGCAGCCTGCTGCAGGGTCTTTCCTTTCATATGACTAATACACACAAATCCCCCGTCCCTGCGGGCTGGGGAATCACTGACAGCGGGCACAGGCTGTGAGAAAGGGGTGAGGGGAGCCAAACTGTGCTCTCCTTTCATTCACCAGGGTCAGCTGTCCCACCTGTTCCTCCTACTTAGACATGGGGAGCAGGGATGGATGGAGGGGATGGGGCAGTGGCAGCGTTCACAGTGAAAACGCATCCAAGGGAAGGAATTCCCTTTTTAAATGAGAAGAAAGTGGGCATTTGCTACAGAGGTGGAAGGAGAGAGGCTGCAGGACACAGCACTTGCCTCAATCACGTCCCTGAGAACTGGGGAGCAGGCCAAGAACAAGTTCCCTAATGAAAGACTAATGATGGATGAAGCTCAGTAGGTGCTGGGTTGCAGTTTGATTCCGAAACCCAATCCTCCACCAGCTGTTTGTTTAAGCAAATGCCGAGGTTCACTCTGCAGGAGTGCCTGCCCAGACTTCCCCCAGAGATTTCTCCTGCCCAAATGACACCTCTTGATTTTATCCTTTGCCTCCGGGGTCCAACCTGTGCGGGTTTCCTTTGGGGCTGTTATCACCTGCTTTGCAAAACCTGCAGGAGGCATCTTTTCCTACAGACACGTGGGATTGTGTCTCTCTGCCCCTATTTAACTGAAAACTCTTTTAGGGCTGGACACTCCCGGTACTGTGTGGCTCCAGAGTGCCCAGCACAACAGAGCTGTAGCCTTTTTTGGGTGCTGTTTGAGTGACAAAAAGCCCTGTGACACAGAGAGTGGAGGAGTGATGGTCCATCACACCGATGGGAAGTGTGGATGAGTCCGTGAGCAGCCAGCAGAGGAAAATCTCTGGGAAGAACCTCAACCTCAGGATGTTTTTCACAGTGCAGAAGCAACTAGTGCTTTATTTGAAGTTGTTTTCTTTTTTCACTTTGTGACCGTGTTTTCGGCTTAGGAGGATTTCTGTACCTGGCAGGTGCTGGGGGTGTTTAGTATGGATAAAAGGTGGCTCAGGGGGACCTTATTGCCCTCTACACCTGAAAGGAGAGTGTGGCCAGTTTGGGTTTGGTCTTTTCTCCCAGATATCAAGTGATAGGACAAGGAGAAATGATCCTAAGTGGTGCCAGGTTGGATATCAGGGAAATTTTCTTCACTGAAAGGGTGGTTGAGCATTGGAACAGGCTGCCCAGGGAAGTGGTGGTGTCACCATCCTTGGAAGAGCTCAGGGAATGAATAGATGTGGCACTTTGTGACATGGCTTAGTGGGCACAGGAATATTTGGTCAAAGGTTGGACTTGATGATCTTGGATGTCTTTTCCAATCTTAATGATTCTGTGATGGCTCTGGGAGCCAGCCTTGAGCTTGGTTTTCCCTGGCAATCCCATGTGCTCTGCAGACCCCAGGGGAGCAGGGGAGCATCCCCTACATGGATGGAAGAAGACAAATCCCCTGAAAGATGCTGATTTCTCTTTGCCCAGTTGCTTTGTGCATCCCCAGGCTCCAGCATCTGCCAGGGACAGGGGGCTGGGGGGTCCCCACATCCCCTCTGTGACCCACGGGAGACAGGAGCACAAACACACCCAACCTTGAAACCAAAGAAGCCTCAAACCTGTCATTAAAGCAGCTGCACTGGCAATAAATTTAGTGTTTAAAGAAGTTCGGTGCCTGTTTAAAATGGAGCAGGAGTAGCTATGGGAACAAGCTCAACAGAGTTTTATCCTGCTGAAAAGTGACCCTGTAAAGATGTGGAAGGCTCCTGGAAGCACCAGCGTTTTTCCTCTCAAAGGAAAGAGTTGAATCTCTTAAAAATCAGGTAGAAAAATGGGCCAGGCAAGTCAGGCAGTTAATTTACAGGCTGCAAATATCAGTAGAAGTGGTGGTAATAAAAGGTTTTAAAATCTCAAAAAAACTAATAATGTGAATGTTAAGATTTCCAAGGACGAAAATGCTTTTCCTTTGTAAAGGAACAGTAAAAAGGGGAGAAGAAGCCTGAATGCTGCTCCTGCCAGGAGACACTCTCAATTCCCCATCCCTGGAAGTGTTCAAGGTCAGGTTGGACAGGGCTTGGAGCAACCTGGGATAGTGGAAGTTGTCCCTGCCCATGGCAGAGGGCTGGATCTAGGTTATCTTTAGGATCTCTTTCAATCCAAATAATTCAGTGATTCTGGGATTCTTGGCCTACCAAGAGCTCTCTCTTCTCCTGATTTGGGGATGCTCATGAATGAGGTGTATTGGCTTTCTCTGACTCAGATCCCTGCTTAGCTGCCTCAGCTCACCTTCCCATGGACAGTAGCCTCACCCAGCTGGGTTCTGAGGGCCAGCAGGAGGAAGACTGGGATTTAAAAGGAAATTTGATCAGAGAAGGTTTTCCAAATCCCCCAGGTTCCCTTGGAAATCCCAGCTCAGCACCTTGCCTGCTGGTGTCTAACAAGCCTCTCAAGAAAAAAAAGACATCAAACCCCAGGATTTATTATTAATCAGCCCAGCATCTTGACACCTTCTCTGTGACCTTGGTTGCTAGGAAGTTGGTGTCAATACAGGAAAAGTGAAGTATTAATAGAAAGAAAGAGCAGCTGTAAGAACTCAGCACAGAACAGCATGGTCAGTGGAAGTCTTCCAGGCTACTGGTAGTCTAGCCTTCCAGGAGAGGGAAAATGATTTCATACTGAAAGGTGGTAGATTTAAATTAGATATTAGGAGAGAATTCTTCCCTGTGAGGGTGGTGAGGCCCTGGCACAGGGTGCCCAGAGAAGCTGTGGCTGCCCGTGGATCCCTGGAAGTGTCCAAGGCCAGGCTGGACAGAGTTTGGAGCAGCCTGGGATAATGGAAGGTGTCCCTGCTCATGGCAGGAGGTGGAATGAGATGAGCTTTAAGGTCCCTTCTAACCTGAACCATTCCATGATCCTATGACAGTGCCAAATTGGAAAGCAGAGATCTCTCCCTGTGTCTGGAAAGCAGGGATCACAGCCCTGTGCCTGGATGCAGTCACTAAGTTCAAGCAGTTTCAAGCTGTTTTTCTGTACTGTGTATCCAGCAAGGCACACTCTGCATTGGAGGAGAAGCTGCTTATCCAAAGATAAATCCAAGAGAAACACAATCCTGCTGGCCACTAAGTGGCATCAGTCCCCTAGAAACCTGATCTAGGGAGTGACACCCCTGCCCAGGACGGGGGGCTGGAATAAATGAGCTTTTTGGTCCCTTCCAATCCAAACCATTCTGTGATTTTATGATTCCATCATTTTATGCTCCAAGAATGAGCTTCATTAGTCTGGCTTTCCCCTGGGATGCATTTTGCTCTCTTTACAGGAGTGGGTGTAGGCACTGTGAGCACAGGCAGCATTCCCACATCATTTCCTCATGCCAAGGCCTGACTCTGGCAAACAGGAGGCAGGGAAGGATGCTGCCCTTGTCCAGGGCTGGGAGGGAGGAGAGGATTGCAGTGGTGGCAGAAAAATCGTTAAACCTCCCCTTATCTCACATTATCCTCCCCTCAGCTGTTCTGCTGGGAGGTGCCATGTGGTGACCAACAACTGCCACATTCCCCTCATGAGGGGACAAGATGGACAAAGGGGGCATGAGGGGACCCCTCATTTGGCTCCTGAAAGGCTCTTCCAGCCCAGAAATGCTCCAAGTCCTGGGGGTCCTGGCTCCAAACTGAGCCTTTCCATGCTGCTGCCTCTGGGAAAGGCCTCATGGGCAGTGTCATCCCTGCCTTACACACAAGTGACTTGACAGTGAAGCTGTTTAGCCCAAATCATGCCCTGGTGAGTGCAGGAGCTGGGAATACGCCCCACATCTCCTTTTCCTGCCCTGCCTGCTTGAACCTGGGCTTTTCCTCAAGCACAGGGGATTAACACCAAACACTCCTGGACCAGTGTCAAGCAGAGCAGTGGCAGCCTGGCCACGCATGGGTTGTGTTTCAAGTGTCAGACAGGTCTTTGGTGGCTCCATGCTTCCATCTAGTGACAAAAAGCCACTGCTCACCCCTCCTGCTTGGCTCTGCCTCCTCTCCCTGGTTGCACTGCAGGAATATTTCTGATATTCCTGATGCTGAGCTTGTCCGTAGGGCTATTTCCACTTGTTTACTCCAAATCTAAACCCCTAAACGAGTAACTCCAAACAAACGAAACTAGGGGTGAAGTTTTTGAGCAGAACTGTCCTTTGGCAGGAAAAAAAGTGGCTTGCACATGTATGCAAACGTGCACTTGCTCATCAAAATGTGCTGATTTCCCCTTTAGTGGGTAATATCGCTAGAAATGGGCCTCAGCCTGTGGTGACACAGAATTTATGTGTCCTATAGCAAGGCTCCTGTGTGGAGGCCATTCCTCTCCTGATCTGAATTCTAGCCCTGGATTTCTGGTTATTGAGGACAATGTTCTTTATAGAATCACACAATCATAGAATGGTTTGGGATGGAAAGGACCTTAAAGCTCCTCCAGTTCCACCCTCCTGCCATGGGCAGGGACACCTTCTACTATCCCAGGCTGCTCCAAGCCCTGTCCAGCCTGGTCTGGGACACTGCCAGGGATGGGGCAGGCACAGCTTCTCTGGGCACCCTGTGCCGGGGCCTCCCCACCCTAACAGAGCAATTTTCTTCCTAATATCCCATCTAACTCTGCCCTCTGGCAGTTTAAAACCCTTCCTCCTTGTCCTGTCCCTCCAGGCCTTTGTAAATTGTTTCTCTTCACCTTCCTTGTTAGGCTCCCTGCAGGTACTGGATGGGTGCAATTAGGTCACCCCAAAACCTTCTCTTTTCAAAGCTGAACAATCCCAATCATCTCAGTTTTTTCTTGCAGGAGAGTTGCTCCATCCCTCCAGTCATCTTGGTGGCCTCCTCTGGACTTGCCCTTTCCCTCTTTCTTTTCACATTTCAGTTCCTTCATGGGGAGGGCTCCCTATGCATTGTTTTACTTAATATGTGCCTGTCAGCAAAGAATAAACTCCTCATCCCAGCCAAATCCTTCTGACCTCCAAACCTGAGAAGTTTGATTGAGTTTTTCCTGGATAAAACGTTTCCTTAGGATTGGATCACAAAGTGTTCTGGATACAAACACTAATAGTTTTTGCTGGCTATGAGGTAGAGTTTGAATGACAGAGTGTGTGGGGAGCAGCACTGAGGGCAGAAAAAACCCATAATGGCCCTGATCAGCCTCACCTGGGACCACCCTCCCCAGCCTGGCTGTGATCCAGGAGCCTGAATTAACCTCATCTGTAGCTCTGCGCTCCCTCCCTGAACTGTGTTGTGGAAATATTGCTCTGTAACCCACCCTCTGGTCCTGCCTTTTAGCTGGATCATGGGCTCATGTTGTAGCTGAGCACCCTGCCCTGTCTCCTCTTGCTTCTGAGGGGGCTTCCTGAAGGGACCTTGCAGCTGGTCCATCCCTTTATTTGGGGCTGTGAGTGGACCCTGTTACCAGCATCTGTTTCTGTCTGCTGTGTCATCCTTGAACAGCCTCTTCTTCAGCAACACTTCTTTGTTTGAGAATTGCCTCAAGTTTACTCTGCCTTCTGAGCACGTTTACAGTGTAATTCCACTAATAAGTAACCTGAGTGTAGATCACTGATGGGGTTAACTCACACGGGGTTCCTGTAATCATTGGCTGCATGTGGCTGAGACACTGGGCCTTGGCCTAAGAATAAACCAAGCACAACTGGTTCCACTGCTGGGCAGAGCTCCAGAGCTCCCCTGAGGGTTGATTGCCTGTGACTTTGTGCCACTGAGGCTGAGGAGGAACCTGAGCAAGCCTGTTTCACCTTCCTTTGGGGCTGAGGTGAGAGCATGAGCACATTCTGCTGCTGTTTGGTGTGTAGTAACTCATTAAACCTCAGTTATGCCATGGGGTCTGGGAACTTCCTGCAAATTTCAGTGGAAACTTCCATTGAGGGACTCCATCAAAATCCATCTGGGCTTCAAACAGAGGAGGGTAGAGGTGGGAGCAGAGATGCTGTTCAGTGTCTGAGGGAGCCTGGATTGCATCTTCCCAGCAGCCAAGGTCCTCCAGGGCATGAATGATAACACTGTGGAAGTCCACTGCCCTCTGTTCCAGGGGAAAAAGACCTGCAGGGTTAAACCTACTTGAGAAGTGATAAGGGATCTAAACACCCTTTGGGCAGAATTCCCAGCAGATGCTGCTGAGAATACCATGGAGAAATTGAATTAATAATATGTAAGGGAGCATTGAAGGCCACTTGCTGCGAGAGTCAGTCCCAGATTGAATATCAGCACATCAAAAACCAGTTTTGCTGTCATGTTGTAGGAGGGGGAAAAAAAGAAGATAAAATGGATGAATTGTCCTCCTATTGGAGGACTTAACCATATACCAATGGGAGAACAATCCCAGGTTATTTTTGTTATGCTTATTAAATTCTTGGAACAAAACAGTTAATAGCAGCAAGTAGCTCAGGTTAATAATTAATCACCCTCAATGGACAGCTCTGAGCTGTCTGTGACAGGATTTGAGCCTTTTGGGAAGCTTGTCTGGTGGATTTCAGCCCTGGGCAGGGTGACTGACACAACCCCAGCCTGAAACCTGTGGCAGAGCTGGTGCCAAAGGGATGGAGCTCTTGTGCTGGTAATGGAGACCCTGCTCTTCACTCATCACAGGAATGGAGGAAGAACAAATTGAATAAGGTAAGTAAAGCCAGAAATAGTCAAAAAAAGAATAACAAAATTAAATCCAAATGATATTTTCTGCACCTGCTTTGAAATGCAGCATTCACTTGCATCAGGGTGCTGGACTCTGAGTTGTGCACTTTGCAGTGTGTTACTCAAATGTTTATATTCTTAAATTATTACAAGAGTCCACAGTTGTTGCTCCCACAGGTGTGCAGTGAGAACAAAGAATACAGATGGGGTTTGTTTTAAAGTTACAGGGAAGGTCCTGGAGCCTGACTCTTGTGGATTCCTCATGAAGTGTTCAAGATGAACCTTTGGAGAACATTCCTGCTGAGTGCTGGGCTGGTATTCTTGGCAGGTGGGTGATGGAGAGGTGTTGTCTCCAACCACACCTGTAAAATCCAGAGGGGATTGGATGCAGACTGTGAGATGTGGAGAAGAACCTCTAAAAAGTGTTGAAAACTATGGGATATTGACTGTGGCACACTAGACATTGTCCACCCTTATTGTTGGTTTTCCATGGCATTATTTCTATAGACATAGACGATATTTCTGGATTAATTTTAATTCTCTGTGTTCTACCTGAGTTCATATCATACCTATTGTTTTTTGTTCACTTGATGATAAACATGTCACTCTTTGCATGCTGACATTAAGGGCTTATGATACAAAAGTGTCCAATATTTGACTTCAGTGATCAATACTGATGTTTGATCAGACTGGATCCAAACACAGCTAGAAAGTTGGAAATCTCCTAAAATGTTAATCAGAAAACTGGATATCACTATAAAATGACTTCTGGAAAATTCTGGTCAGAGGCTGCATAAAAAAAAGCCAAATGCTGGTTCATCTCTCAGCTTCAGAGAATGAAGGTACCCAAAATAAATCCTAATTTGTTTTAGGAATTTGGTGCCTTTATGAAAGATATGGAATAGCAGGTTATAGGTGACTTAACACCACGAAGCAGGAGCTCTTTTCCATGCCTGTATGTCTTTCCTAAGGACTTCAGAAGGAAATAGCTGGACAGGCTGTCTTGGAGCCAGAAAAAGATACATTTTGTAGGCAGCCTTAATTTTGGTAGGGTGCACAGAAGTCAGCAAACACGTTTCTTTGAGAGATGAAGGCATAAACTTGAAGTTAATCATCTTTAATTTTTGAGGATGACAGGAGGCTCAGGCTATAGTTTGGTTCACCAAGCCCTGAAGGCATCAACACCTCCCTGAGGGGAGCTGTAAATGGGGGAGAGAGGGTGGGGGTGAAAAAGGATGGGCAACATGATTAATTTGGGTGCCTGAGAAGGAGAAATTAAATAAAGGGTAGGATAACATGAATACAGCTCCCAGACCACTGTGTTTCATATTGAATAAAGTATTTTAGACATTTGCATTTCCCTTCAGCCTGATGGAGCTGGTTTGTTTTGGCAGGGACAGCCTCAGGATCACTCATCAAGCCCCACGAGGGCAGCATTGCTGGAGGAACATGGATTTCCATCACTCTGGATGGTGAGCTTTAAATTCTTATGAAATGTGTGTTGAAATAGAATCACAGAAAGGTTGGATTGAAAGGGATCTTTAAAATCATCTCGTTCCACCCCCCCTGCCATGGGCAGGGACACTTTCCACTATCCCAGGTTGCTCTAAACCCCCTCCAACCTGGCCTTGGACACTTCCAGGGATGGAAAAATAACAGATAATCAACTCCCTTCTCAGGTTTGTGGTTGGAGTGACAAACCCTACCCAACAGAGCCATAGGCTATGATGCTCATAGCATGAAATCAGCTTGAAATGATCACTTTATAAGATATTGTTGAAGGTTGATTTCTAAGCAGCAGAAGTCAAAATGTTTACTTCATTTTTGCAGATGTAGGGCTAGAAATTTCTTCGCTGCTCCTGCCTTTTTATTGGAGAAAAGCTAAAAATCTGCCCCCTTCATATATTCTGTGATGCTGGAGCTTTTAAAACTCTCATGATAAACATGAGATCCGAGTAAAAATCACAGAAAATTATATATCATGTCCATTTGGGCCCGAAACCAACTGTACAAAGCTAGGTCTGCTTTTCCACAGTGATGAATATTTATTCATTGGGAAGAGAGCTGGTTTCTGAACCAGCTGCAAGGTCGTTAGCTGGCACAGGCTGCCCAGGGCAGTGGTAGAGTCACCAGGAGGATTTAAAAGATGTGTGGAAGTGCACTTGGGGACGTGTACTTTTTACCCTTCTAATCCTCTCCCCCATCCTCATGGGGGGAAGGTGAGTGAGTGGCTGTGTGGGGCTGGGGTTAAACCACCACAACATGAAATTACACAAACATGGTTTTAAAAAGCCTCATCAAGGGCTCTAGGCATTACTCCTAGAGAAGCTGGATTGTACCTCCGAAAATGTTTGTTGTGCAGCTGGGAGTGATCTTTTCCTCACAGAGCTCTTCTGGTTGACTTTCTTGCTTAGGCTCAACATCCTACCAGCTGGAATCTGTCTCTCCAGCCAGTGCATCCCAGCTGGAGGTGTCCCTAGTGAATCCAGACCTGCCCAGGCTGCCATGTGATGTCTCTCCTCTGTACTTGAACTTGCCCACTGTCAGGTGCAGAACAAGGTATGATCCATAGCTACACTGTGGGTGAGACCTTGCCCTTTGTCAAACAGGATCCTCATTTTCCTTCAGTGCCTGGGAGCTGAAAGATTTCCTACAGCTGCTACTGTGGCCTCACTGAGAACCTCCTAAGCTGGGTTGATTTATTCTTGCTTCAACTCCATGAAGCACAAGGGCACCTTGAGCCATGAGGGTCACAGAGAGGCTTCTCGAGCAGTCCAGACTCAGACCTCCAAAGGTTTGGAGACATCTAGCTCTCAGATGCAAAACTCCCAAGAAAATCTTGGAGGAGACTCTACCAGCTTTTGGTGTCCTTGACCTGTCCAAGGTGATAGAGGGAGGTTATGAATAGAACAGGAAATAAATAATGTTCCAAGCACCAGCAGGGCAGTTTAAGCTGCCTGTTTTCTATCCTGTCATAACTTTAACACAGGTTGTTGCATTGGAAGATTGGGGTGTCAGAAAAGGAACCTAATGGGATTCTTCAATATTTTGCTGCTATGATTTGGCTGGAAGTTATTCTGCTGGGTGCTGTGCTGGGAAGCTGTGTGAATCAAGGATTAATTTATGGACCAGGATCAAGATGCCCTGAAGGTCCAGGCAGCCCTGGGTCACTTTATTACTAATGAATAACAATTATTTTCTGTGCATAATGGCAATGTTTGTGTTTTGCATTAACAATAATTTGGATAAAGTTCCAGTGTAGTCCCGTCACCTTCTGCTCTTAACTGTGATTTCTTGCTGTGCTTCCACATTTCTTTTAAATTGTTATTTTAAAGTTTGGCTTCATATGTTTGAAGTTTGGGCTGACAGTGTAAAACTCCTTTGCTCTATGAAAATCTCAGTGGACTTGCTGTGAATGGAGACTCTGCAAAGGACTTGGCATTTCCTAAACACAGTTTAGGAAATAAAATAAAATATAAAATATTATAAAAATAATATAATATTACACATTTTCTTCCACCTAGGTCTTCACCCCAGGAGGGTTTGTACTACGTGGAGGTGGCCTTTAAAGGACATGTGATTAACAACCTGACTGAGGTGGAGAAAGAGAACTATTCTTTCAAGGTAATCACCAAGCAAGGGCAGAAGTGAGGATAAAGAGTTCAGAGTATTGAAGGGAGTTAAGCTTCAACATCGTGTTGCAGGAAATGCTTTGAAATGAATGGAATCACAGAATGGTTTGGATTGGAAGGGAACTCTAAGACCATTCAATTCCAACCCTAAGCTAAAGAAAGGTGGGGAGAGGCTTTTTGCAAAGGCATGTTAGAGACAGGACCAGAGGGAATGGCTTCAAGCTGAAAGAGAATAGGTTTAGGTTGGATGTTAGAAAAAAACTGTTTAATGTGAGGCCCTGGCACAGGCTGCCCCATCCCTGGAAGTGTTCCAGGCCAGGTTGGACAGGGTTTGGAGCAACCTGGGATGGTGGAAGGTGTCCCTGCCCATGGCAGGGGTGTGGAATGAGAAGGCCTTTGAGGTCCCTTCCAACCCAAACCATTCTGGGATTCTGTGATCTCTTGCAGAGCAGAATCCTTAACCATGACTGTGCTTTGGGATGAGGCCTGGTGTGTTTGGAAGTCACATCCCACCCCTGTGCAAACTTCCAACAAAACCCCCAGCCTTTTCAGTAAATTGCACATTAAAACTGAAGAGTCATTGGGTGGTTCAGCTAGCTTAGAGAGCTGATGAAAAATCACCAGGGGATGCTGTTAATGAGGCACATTCCAAGCTAAATAAACCACAATGTGACTCTTTGTTTTGGGGCTGGGCCCCGGGAGCTGCGGGTATTAAAAATTAATTTTGCCTTGGCATTAGATTGGAAAAGTTCCTGCAGGCAGCAACAAGTCTGAGCAGCTCATAAGTGTCACTGTGTCAGCCAGTGGCCCCAGTTTCGTGCTGCTTTTGGCTTCTTTCTCCACATCTTCTCCAGCCTGGTGTGGTGCTGCCTTTGCTCCACAGAAGTGGCCACTGCTGGAGGGAGTTTGTGGCTGCTCCCTGATTTTTAACACGAGCAGGAGAAGGAGGGAAGGCAAAGGCTGAGCTCTGAAAGGGAATGGGCTTAGGAAAAACCCCGACATATGCAATGGTGTCTTTGAATTAATGCAACAAATTATTTTTTTATGATATTTATTGGGCTGTGAGCAGCATCTGTAAGTGCCAGTGAGGACATGAGGGGGCTCATAAAGGAGGTGGGGAGGATGAGCATGTCCAAAAAGGATGAGGAAGGGTCTGGAGCACAAATCTGACGAGGAACAGCTCAGGGAGCTGTGGGGGCTCAGCCTGGAGAAAAGGAGGCTCAGGGGGGACCTTCTCACTCTCCACAACTCCTTGACAGGAGGGTGCAGCCAGGTGGGGGTTGGCCTCTTCTCCCAAGTTACAAGATACAGGAGGAGAAAATTGCCTCAGGTTGCACCAGGGGCGGTTTGGATTGGATATTAGGGAAAATTTCTTCCCCAAAGGATTGTTGAACACCAGGGAAGTGGTGGAATCACCAGACCTGGAGGGACTTAAAATCCATGCAGATGTGGCATTTGGGGATGTGTTTTACTGGATTTAGCAGTGTTGGGTTAATGGTTGGACTTGATGATTTTCAAGGTTTTTTTCCTCAGAGGTGAAGTGCTCCTTTCCCCAAAAAAATCTAAGTTGTATTGCTGTAAGATAAGCCAAGACAAAGTCTTTGCTCCACTGCCCTAAAGTACCCAACAAACTTGCCAAAGAGTGGCTGAAGTATTTCACATCTATGATGATGAAACTGTTCTAAAGGATATACTGTTGGGAAGAAAAATGGTGTCACCATTCAGGGTAAAATGCAGGTTTTAACTTCAGCTAAAGCATGACTCAGAAATTTGTTAGTGTAATAAACTGTGTCTTCTGACATTGGGTCGAGCCAGGGTGGGCAATTTGGGCACAAAAAGATGTAAAAATATCCCTAATCCAGACTCTGAATGGAGAGGGGATAAGAAGGAAATAATTCTCTTTACTCCCCTCCCAAAGCAGGACTCTGCTTCCAAGATCAGATGTGGGGTGTGAGTCTCTGAAATGCAGCTGCTGGTTGGGCTGTGAGCAATGCATGGGGTTGGACTGCTGCAGAAATATCTGACATTTCACTGCAAATTTCTCTTTGCAGTTCTCAGCTGAGCAGACACCTGTGGTTTACCAAATTAATCCCTCATCTGGCACCCCAGGTATGGGACCTTTCTTTAATCTGTAATGCCATACAGACCTTTTGCTTATTGTGGTTTTAGCGCAGACTTTGAAGTTACATGAGAAGTCATTCCCTGATTTTGGTCTGAAAAATAAACTGGGATATGGCAGATTTTTTTCCTCCCTATTTCTATTATTTCTGTATTTCCAGGTTTCTTTAGAGAAAATTGAAAATTTGATCCTCAAAGTCAAGGTTAATCAAAAGATTTTGGTCTCTCAAGAGTTCAGTCAGTCACATGGGTGATTATATCACACAGATGCAACTCAATCTAAATCAATCCCTAATTTTCAATTGTTTTCAGGTGTAGTTCAGCTCTAGATTCTCCTGCATTTAGGGTGTCAGTATGGAGGTTTTTATGTGTTACCTGGATGGACGTTTCACCTCCCATTGTGAGTGAAGAGCAGAAGAATAATCTGGCCACAGATATGCCAAGGTCCTTCTTTAGACCTTCACCCTGTCTGGTGTACAAATTTTGTAATTTTGGTTGTCTCATGAGGTTCTACAGCAGAATTGGGTTAGAAAGTGGGGTTTAATTAACAAAAGAGGAAAATTTGAGGAAAATTTGTCAGCTCTGTGCAAATACAGATCTGCAAAAAAATTTGGAATGAATTTGGGGTTTTTTTGGTGGGAAACAAAGACATGTGCTTTTAAAAGTGAATTAAGTACAAAATCATCTTGAGCCATGGTACAAGCTGGGAGTACATTCAGTGCAGGAACCCCTGAAAAATTCATAAAGACCAGGAATCCCTTTTGTTCAGCTCAGAAAATCTGCAAACAAAGTTCTCTGCTTTTAAAAGACTCTCTTCAATTTCCATTTTCTCTTAAACAGGAAATTTAATAAAGATTCATGGGAAGACAATTGCTGGGAGATATGAGACCCTGGACTTCAACGTGGATTATATTGATGGGTAATTATGAACTCTCAGCTATCTGCTGCAGTCCCTGTAAATTGGCATTTCTTCCATCAGCCTCCTTGACAGCAATAAATTGCAACCAGTTGGCCCAGAATTGCCATTTACTTCCTTTGTGGTTTATTGCAGCTCATGAGTTGGGCTCCAGCAAACTTTGTTAATCTAATTGCAACTGGTCCATTAAGCTGGTTGGTTTGTTTACTGGCAGCACAGTCAATCACAGCTCAGTGTGAATTGTACTGTAATTGCAGCTGGCTGCTGTAGATTTTATTTTGGCTAGCAAATTAAAATTTAACTAATTAAAATAATGTCAGAGTGGAAAAGTTAAATAAATTTTCCCCTTTCCATTTGCATTTTTTTTTTTTGAAAAAAGTCTATTAGTTTGAAGCAGATGCTCTGGTGAGCCAGAAGACTAAAGAGAAGTATTTTGAGACAAAAGGCTTTGTTGTTCACAGTTTTAAATACTCTGCATTTGTTTCCTTGTTCTGAGAGGTTTGATATTTTTTTATGTTTCTTCTGTGATCACATGCAACAGAGAAAAGCTGGTAGATTTTAAAAAAAACCTTATTTTAGGACAGCAGCCCCTTTAAATGCAGTGCATACAAAACGAGCATCAACACTGTCCTGTTGTGTGTCATCTGTATTTCCATATGTATCGATGTATTATCAAATGTTAATTCATGATTCCTGTGCCAATGGCAGTGAAGAACTAAGCCCAGGTAAGTATTTTAAAGATAAACTATTAATAGATAGTTATCCTGCTGACAGTTTAAGGGTCATTTCAGGAGCCAGGAAAGGCATATATTCCTGGTAGTTAAAATTTTTAATTGAAGCAGCAGATATTTAACAGTGAGATGCTTTTTAATGACTTCTCAAACTGATGGGAAATGTCCCCTGCTAAGTGATTAAACTCCTTGCTGGCGTGAAGGAAAGTCCAGTGCAGATTCCTGCACTGCCATCCCTGCACTGTGCACATCAGCATCCTTTGTTTGGTATCAATTATTGTTTTACCTGCCTCTGGTGGAGCCCTGGAACCTTTGATCAGAGGGAAGAAAGGCAGCTCTGTCTGAGTGCAGGCTGGATGTGCCTGCAGTGCTCTGCTGCCAGATTACTCATTTACAGCTCAGCCTCACCAAAAGGAAATGGCCTCAAAATCCCAACATACCAGACAGGTTGTGTCTGTATCTTCACATGAATAATTTGCCCATTTTTGGTGTGTTAGGAAATAGGTACCAGGTGGGGACCTGGACTTGACCAGAGCAGTCTGTCACTCAGTCATGCTGATTCAGGATTTGAAGCAAAAAAAAAAAAAGGGAAGGATTTTTATATTTTCAAGTGTGCTCTGCACCTTTTTCCATGCTCTGTATGGGATGCACTGGTCCAGTGATGGTGCACAAACATTTGGCAGAACTGATTTTTGTTAAACTTCCATAAAAGGAAAGGTTCTCAATATCAGCCACCTGTAGTAATAAAAGCAAGCTCTTTTAGAAAATCCTCATAAAACTGCATTCTGAAACATGGGCCATAGGAAACTGCACTGTGAGGGATGGGTCATCACAAAATGTTTGCATTACATGTTTTAATTACCTGTTTCCTTTAATTGCCTGTTAATACTCAAAGAATCATCACCAGCCTTTGATTATTATATTAATTACTCTGAATTTATTCCTCCCACCTTCTTCCTCCTCTCCAGTGGAAGTTGTCCCATATTGATCCTTAAGGAACAGATATTCAAATTTTTTATTAGGAGCTTGGGTGATTTCTGCTGGAAGTTTTTTGCAGTGTTTTTCCTCAGTGAAATAAAGAAATGTCTGAGTTGTATCTTGATTGTACTTGCTGTAGTTGATGCTGCCTGTTGGTTTGGAAGGTGTGGGTGGGTATTGCCCTCCTGGAGTTCAGCTTTGCCTCAGGGAGGAGGGATTGGACCATTCAGAGCTGGCATGAGGTGTCTCCAAAAGGGCTCTGCTGCACAGAGATGCAGTTCTCACAGTATTTGGGGAATGCAGTTTGCAGGTGCCGAGATGAGAGATTAGGGCTTGTCCCATTTTCTAGAAGGTTAATAAATGTTAGATACAAGTGGGGGGAAATTCCTGTCCTTTGGGAAAATATTGGCTGCTGATTTTAACAGTATCAGGTTTTCATCTGCATCACATCATATCTTTCCTATTTATTTTTTTTTGCCCAGGCCAGCTGTTCTTACATCAGAAGGAGATGGCTGGATCAGTCTCTGCTCTTTTGCTGACAGGAGAGCTGGAAGCACGTCAGTTCTTGTTTACTTTTGGGTTTGGGTTGGTGCAAGGGTTCAGCACAGCTTGTGCACAAAAAAATATTTGTGACTTTTGGAGAAATTCTTCTGCTTTGGTTTAAAATGGAGAGAGAGACCCTGGGGAGTTATGGTCTGTGATGGGGTGGGTGAGGGTTGCTGGCTTTCTGCAGCTTCAATCACTTAAATGTAAATGTGAGCTAATGATGGGAATTGTGTCATTCCATGACTCCAGAGGGTTGATGCAGTGCCAGCACATATGCTTTAATTGCTACCTGCTCATTCTCAGTTTAGAAACCTGCAGAGGAGCAAATAGAGGGGAAACATTTTTGTCCTATTCACCCTTCCCCTTGCGCCTGCATTCGTCCCTGCTCAGTTTTTTATTTCAAAGGGTGGTTCTGAAGGCCACCAACAGCATCAGCTTCTGGATATAGGTGTAAAGGAGCCAAGCTGGAGCCCTGCTGCTGGGACACATCCTCCCAAGCTGCTGAACTCCTGATCATTAGTGGCAAGATGGGTTGTTCCTCTCCCATCCCACCTACTTCACTCCCATGTTTCTAAAGACAGCAAACCATGACTATCTTGAGTGTACAAGCCCACATCTTCTATTGCTTAGTTGATTCTACTATATTTTGCTTATTTTTTTGCTCCCAAGGCTCAGTGAAGGCCTTTGTCTCTCCACAGTTACCCTGCTCAGGTGAAGGATGGACTGGGGACTCTGCAGTGCCGGGTGGAAGGGAACCACATAGGTTGGTGAAAAGGGACAAAACCCATGGGTTTCTGTCATTCCTGCAACTCCAGAGGATGGAGGGAGGAGGGTGTCTGTCATGAGTTTGAGTTCTGTCTCCAGAGTTGGAATGTGGCTCGGGGCTGAGTCCATAAAAGCAGCTTCAGCTCCAAGCTTGCCAGCCTTCAGTACAGCCCCTGCTGTGGTTTGTGTGCTCTGCACAGTCTGGGAGAGCATGAAGGGAAACCAGGACATGATGTGGACATTGCTGACAGGGAACAGCATGATTTGGGGTCCTTGCTTGTTTTCCTACTTTAATCCTTCTTGTCTGTGATGGACCTTCTCTTCAGTGCTTTATTAGAGGAATAAATTGGGTGTTCCTTCTGTTCACAGTCTCTCCAGAAGCAGGGGGGGTTCCCTTTCATTTTTCCTCACTTCCAAGCACTCTGAAAAAGTTTCTAATTTCTTGTGGAGGCTTTGAGCTCCAGCCTTCCTGTTTGGGAAAGATATTGTGAGTTAAATATGTCAAATAGACTTTCCTTACTGTTGTAAGGAAAGTGTAAGGAAGGGAGAATGAGGCCCAGGGAAGCAGGACAAGATTTGATAGGATTTACTCCATACTTCTGCCTTAAAGCATTATCGCTTTTCTCTCCTCCAGGGTCCCACAACATCAGCTTCTCAGTGTTTAACAAAGGAAAGTGAGTAAAAAAATAATTTCTCTCTTCCTCTCTGGTTTTGCATGGGGATAGAGCTGCATTTGAGTCTGGGATGAATGAACAATGCTTTTCCTGAATTATGCATTTCATTGCTCAGAAATAAAGTTTTGTTATCTTGAGAAGATGCTTGTCTGACTAGGAAAGAAAAGGGGGAATTTTTCTCCCAAAGCATTTCCACATTGGTGTTTTATACTTTACCTTCCGTGTCCAAAACATAAGATATCTTGGCTTGGACAAGGAGGAATGGCTGAAGGAGGATGGATTCAGATTGGATATTAGGGAGAAATCCTTCCCTGTAAGGGTGGTGAGGCCTTGGCACAGGTTTTCCAGAGCAGCTGTGGCTGCCCCTGGATCCCTGGAAGTGTCCAAGGCCAGGTTGGACAGGGCTGGGAGCAACCTGGGATAGTGGGAGGTGTCCCTGCCCATGGCAGGGGGTGGGACTGGATTTTCTTTAACATCCCTTCCCACTGAAACCATTCTGTGATGTGTTAAATCCAGCTGAATTAAATTCTTTCACATTGCTTTTAACTATTCATCCAAATAGGAAAGAATTTAACCATAAAAGGTGGTGAAAACTGTTTCTGACCATGTCAAAACACACTTTACAATGTGCTAGTACTTCCAATAAAGTGTTTCAGCCATGTAATGGGCTCTCATGAATCAATGCCTCAATGTGCTGGTGAAAGGAGTTGTTGGAGCTTGCAGAAATGTTCCACTGTTCCTCTGGAGTATTCAGCCCTGCCAAATGAAGGTCTGCTTTTTATTTACAGGGCCCAGGATCTCTCAGGCATTTTCTCTCTTGCAGGTCAGCAGTGCACAAAGGTGCTTGGCTCATCAGTGCCAAACAAGAGCTTTTCCTGTATCAGACTCATCCAGGTATTCACTGATCCACCTCACTGGTGCTGTCTTCCATCAGTCCCAGTGTGATCTAAGAAAAAAACCTCTCACTGCAGCATTCCCCAGGGATGTAATCCTGTTCTGTCCTCAGTTTGGTGTTCCACTCCCCTGATATGGGCTTGACTAAGCAAAAAGCTGCAGATCAAAAATTCCAAGACAACCAGATTTATGTGTGTTGCTCCTTATCCTGTCAGATCATTTACAGTGTTGAGGTGCTCAACTCTGTAACTCTGAGTTGAGTTTCTCAGAGAGAAACTTTTCCCCCTTGAATCACTCTGTGTTTGGTGAGGCTGAAATTTGGAAAATGCAGATCTCGGGATGAGAGCTCCCACCCTGGCTACAGGGAGGAGGTGATGTTCAGCTACTCCAAAATTGAGTTCTGGATAAGTGTTGAATGGCAGGATATGGCACCATTAGTTAAAAAAATTACTTAAGATACATTAAAAATAACCTGCATGTGATGTTTCAAGCTGTATTGTAGACAACACTTTGTTTAGAAGGGTAATTTTATGTCTTTATTTACAATTTAAAGCAGAGTAAAATGAAATAATCATGCATGAAGTTGACTGTGGGCAAAGCATGAGCAGAAAGTTCTGCTAGATCTGTCCAGTAGACAGTACTGTGCTAGTCAGTGGTCAATACTGTAAAGTTAAATACCAGATGAATTAAAAGAAAGATGCAGGTATAGACCAAAATCCTTCATCTTTTTCTTATTAGTATTTTTTTTTTCAGAGTTATAAAAGTAGAACTGGGTGGTTAAGCTCCAAAATGAGTGCAAAGTGGGTAATTGTCATAAAAAAAAAAATAGTTTTCCTGTGGAATGGCACACCTGTAACAGATAAAATCCTGAAAGGATCTCATGGTCATGATGTGGACACTCAGATATTCAGCTCCCTCCATTTGTCCCTGAAGTCTGAGGGATGATTGGAAAGAGTGGTGACATTTAAACCTAAATTGAGACATGAGTCAGAGAAGGTCAACAGGATTAAAACAGTTTTAATTCTGCTTTTCTTTATTTTCCCCCAGAGGTCCTCAACAGCACAGAATAGAGCAGTTTGCAATCTGAGCATGACAGATGCAGCCACTGCTAAGTAACAGCCCAAGAATTGCAGTGTTCCCCCTGTCATGTGGCCAAATTATCCACACTGTTCATTCCTGGTCTCATCCCAGAGGCTGCCAAAAAACAGGGATCAGTGAGAAGCTGGTTTCATTCACAGCAGCCTGCTCTGGCTGGAAGCAGTGCAAGTGCACTGCAGGCTCTCCCAGAGATGGGGCTGGGATTAACCTCTGCAAGGCTTGTGCTCAGAGCCCTCTTTTCCCTCCCCTGCAGAGATATTCTCCGTGTTCCCAGCTGGAGGGAGCCTGGCAGGGGGCACTGACCTCACTGTCACTGGGGATTTCTTTGAGGAGCCAGTGCAGGTTACTGCTGCAGGTAAGAGCAGAAACATGTGAATTTTATTTTTTTAAATACAGTTTTGGCCCTGACTGCAAAACCCAAGAGGTGTGCAGGGACATCAATGTGGGAATTTTAGGGCTCACCTCCAGGAAGGCCCAGTTATTCTGATTGTGGGCATGGACTGCTCTGTTTGCTGGTAATACCAGCCCAGGCTTGTGGCAAAATGCTGATCCCTTTTGGGAACAAAGTGGATGGGAGGGGATTCTGCCTCTCAGCTCAGACTCCACCCAGACTACTGCATCCAGTGATACAAATAAACATCTGGCCAGAGTGTTATGAGCCCCCTGTAATTATATCAAACCTCTGAGGTTGATTTTAAAGCCCTTGCAGGTTGGTTTAAAATAATTAGGGAGACTGTTCTTTTGGTGTGTTTCACAAAAGTAAAAGGTTTAATAAATGAAGAATAATAAACATTACAGAAACAAAAGAGAAAGCCAAGCACAGGTGTCAGAGAAGCCCTTAACACTCTGCTAAGACACCCTAAAAAGCCCTTGAGTTCCTTTGTGCCTTTTCTCAAATACTTAATATTTTAGGTGGGCTGTTTGGCACCTTGCCCAATAAAATTGGCAACAGGCTTTGAAATACACTTCTAAAACCCAATCAGTTCTTCTGTGTTGGCACTGAACCAATACAAACAAAAAGGTCACACAATTTTCTAGTTTGGTTTCCTTATATGTTTAGATAAGCTGAAACTTTCTCTTACATAGAAACACTTTCTTGGTGTGGGAAATGCATCCCTACAATCCAGGGTCAGGATGAATTTCCTGACCAGCTCAGGAAAATCATGGACCTGTTGGAATGAATCCAGAGGAGGGGCACAAAAATGATTACAGGGATAGAACACCTATACTATAAGGAAAGGCTGAGAGAGATTGAGCTGTTCAGACTGGAAAAAATAAGGCTCCAAGGAGACCTTGGAGCACTTTCCAGAACCTAGAGGTGCTCCAACAGAGCAACCTGGTCTAGTGGAAGGTGACCCTGTCCATAGAAAGCTGCTTGGAGCTACATGTTTGTAAGTTCCTTTCCTACCCAAACCACTCCATGACTCTGAGATGTGTTTATGCTGCAGCTCAGCTGTGTTTCCAAGTCTCCCACAGCACATTTGTCTCCTTTCCCTGTTGGCAGGAGTTCCCTGTAAAGTCAAGCACGTCTCTCCCCGGGAAATCAGATGCACCACGGAGCCTGTTGGTGAGGGCAGGAGACTTGGTGCCCCCCAGCCAGGTGAGGTTCCTGAAGCTCCAGATAAGCAAAAACCCTTTGATGATGAATGCAATCAAGAAACAGAGCTTTCCAAAACACTGTCTTGCTTCAACATCAAGTCAGTTTATTTTGGGATGGTAGGGAAGGGAGCTACAAATAATCCAAGGGCTGGAGCACCTCTGCTATGAGGACAGACTGATGAGAGAGCTGGGGTTATCCAGCCTGGAGAAAAGAAGGCTCCAGGGAGACCTGAGAGCTCCTTCTAGGGCCTAAAGGGGGCTTTCAGAAACAGGGGGATAAACTTTTATTAAGGACTTTTATTAGTAATAGGACAGGGGGTGATGGTTTTACATTAAACGGGCATTTATTTAAATTGTTTATAAGGAAGGGATTTTTTTACAATGAGGGGGGTGAGGCCACGACACAGTTTGCCCAGAAAGGTGGTGGATGCTCCATCCCTGGAAATGCTCAAGGCCACTTTGGGTGCAGCTCTGAGCAATGTGCAGGTTGGAGATGTCCCTGCTCGTGGTGGGATGTTGGACTGGATAAACTTGAATGGTCCCTTCCAAACCATTCTGTGATTCTGTAGCCAGGAAAACCCAGGTGGAGAGCTCAGCAGACAGGAGATGGTGGGAGGAAGGCCAGACTGGTGAGCATGGATGTGGAAAATGAGAGGAAAAAAGGGTGGATAATATTTAGAGGAAGGATGGCTGAACTGGAATTATTGCAGAGGCTTCTGGGGACACTCCTGGAGCGGAGCATTTCAGGAGACTTTAGTGCACAAAATCAGGCTTCACTTTGACTGTGGGTCATTTCAGTGCCTTTTCCTGCAAGAGCAGACATGTGAGCAGGTTGGAAGTTCTTCTCTCTTCAGAGTTTTGTTATTTCTGGTGGAGGATTTCAAGGTAAAACAAATTCCCTGTGGCGAGATCTGTGTTCTGCCTTAGACTGCAAAATACCCCACAAACAGAACCAATTTATTATTAAAATTTTCTCTCTGGCCTGCCTCCTACAGCACTGATTCCAGCATGTGCTCTGGGATTTCTGCTGGCTGCTGCTGAGAGTACTTTTGTTTTAACTTTCTAGGAAACAGAGGGCTTCTCTTTGAAGTCTGGGATGATGCCTCTGATCTGACAGAAGCAGGTCCTGGATACAGATGGCAGTTTGTACCTAATGCCAGCTCCTCAGTAAGGTTTCTGTCTGGGGCAAAGAAGTCCTTCAGGTACTCAGTGATCTTAAAAAGAGACAGAGCCATGGCAATCACCTTTAGCAGTGTAAGGTGTAGCAAAAACACCTGACAGCTCTTTATAGCAGAGCCTCACTGCATAGCTCCTATAAATCAAAGCAAACCCTTTGCTCCGAGGTCCTTTTGAAGCTTAAAATATGCAGTGAAGTGCTTTATTTTTTCCTCCTTTTGCCTTCCCTCAGTATTTCTGCTCTACCTGGCCTAGATATGCTGAAATACCATTAAAAAAAAATTGCTCTGGAAGTAGAAGGAGCTCCAGTTTGAGGCTATTTTGGGCTGGAGCTTTGGCCAGGTGTGGAGGGGCAGGTTGTCAGCTGATGTTGGCAGCAAAGGTGGAGTTAATACAAATACATAAATTCCTGAATTTATTGTTGGCTCCTATTGCCTCTTCAGATGTGACCTTGAAAAACTGCAATGTTCATGAATTCTTACATTTTTCTACCACTTCTCTGTTTTTGTTGTTTGGTTCTGAGTGTGGTTTTGGCTTTTTCCTGCATGTTCAGGGTTTAAGACTTTGTTTGAGAAGAAATGCACTGAAGTGGTCACCAACAAAATCATATTTAGTTTCATGGGGCTGGTTTTTCTTTCCTTTTTGAAACTTTTGTAAAGCATAATTGACATTTAATGTGAAATTGGGTCATTTTGAGGTTATTTCATCTTTAAAATAGCAAGGTTTGTTTTGTTAAAATGGTTTAAAGATGTTTTCTGCTTACTCAGTGTACATGTGAAGGTGGGATGTGGGGATGGGTTGTCGTTTTGGGTTTTTTTTTTTGCTGTAACTCTTTTGTATATTATGGATGTTCTATTTTTGCTCAGCTCCAGACTCCGTGGATTTTTTGTGGCTCCTCAGACCAACAATTACACCTTCTGGATTCAGGCAGATGGTCAGGCATCTCTCTACTTAAGTTTGTCCCAAGATCCAAAACAGAAGGTATTATTCTCGGTAGAGAAAAATGAGAGGAAATGAAAACGAAAAATGAGGATGAAAAGGGTTTTAATTAACGTGACAACAAGTGGGAATTTCCCCAGTGTGGATTGGATTATTGTCCCTTATGAATCTATTGCAGAGTCAAATCTGTGTGATTATTTTTCATGTTTTACATCAGCCCTGTTCATTCTATAGCTCATAAAAAAATCCCTCTTGCAACCTGAGTAATTGATTGTCTTTTCCAGAGGATTATTTTTTGTTAGTTCAGCACATTTCTGTCTGAACTGAAGCCATCCATGAAAAGTTATTTGGGGAGCTGTTATTAGTGCTAGTGTAAGCCATGGGAATGATCTTCTTTATGGGATTGAACCTTAAACCAAAGTTCTTTGAATTTGTGGCTTTTCCCTATATAATAGGAAGGAATTTGTGAACCATCAACCCACGGCTATCAGTTATAAACACAAATATGTTGTTTGTTTTTTTTTATTTTTGGAGCTCTGGCATTGGACTAAATGCTATTTGAGGCTGGAGAAATGTCAGTAACTGGTTTAATAGCTTCAAACTGAAAGAGAAATGGTTTATATTGGATATTAGGAAGAAATTTTTCCCTGAGAGAGTGGTGAGGCCCTGGCACAGGTTGCCCAGAGAAGCTGTGGCTGCCCCTGGATCCCTGGAAGTGTCCAAGGCCAGGTTGGATGGGGTTTGGAGCAACCTGAGATAATGGAAGGTGTCCCTGCCCATGGGAATGAAATGGTTTTAGATGTCCCTTCCAGCCCAAACCATTCTGTGATTTGGTTGCTCTGCACACAGGTGAGAATTGCTTCTCTCCCTGCTGGCAATTCCGAGTGGTCTGAGAACTGGGCGAAGAACTGGAGTGAACTTTGGCAGCCAAAATCCCAGAAATTTGAGCTAACTGCTGGCTCAAGGTACTACCTGGAAGCACTGCATGATGCAGAGACACCCAGCAAGGGGATGAGAGTTGGAGTCCAGATCCACAACACGTGGCTGAACCCTCATGTGGTGAACAACTATTACACTGAGAGGCACGAAATCCGGGCTCGTGCCTTGCATCTTCCAGAAGTGCAGGTCAGTTCTTCCTGCAACTGCCTTGTGGGTGCTAGATGTGAAAAAAAATACGTTTCCACTTTGTTTTCAACCTCCTGAGACAGCTGATGAGAAGAGCATTGTGAGATGATGTTGTCTGTGGTTTTTACATACATTAGTGGGTGTGTGTAAACACTCAGGAATGAGGGAAGTTTTTTTCCTAATGGTTAAACTCCTGCAGGTTAGGAGCTTTAAGGACCATTTGCAGCTGCATAGGTCATTTATCCCTTGTTCTGTTAATGTAAAAATTCTGTTCCTTGTAGGACAAGGGCAGTTTGGGAGTAGCTGAAGTGACTCTTGGAAGGGATCCCTGGTTCACAGAGGCTTAAAAAGGCAAAGTGCTGGCTGTAAAATCCTCCTAGGTAGAAGATGCCAGGTTTGAAGTGTGTGTGTCTCATGCAGTTTGCATCTGTTTTCAATTCTTGATTTGCTTCTCTTTTTCACCAGATGTTGACTGTGTCTGGTACAGGTTATTTCAGCATCTCCTGGAACAACACCCTGAGAATGATCCCCACAAATGCTACAGCTCACCAGGTAGGTGCCATTAAACACAGACACAGGGTCCTCTGCTGGGGTGGAATTGGTGGAGCTCTGGTGCTTGACAGGAGTTAAGATTTGGGCCAGAAGCTGAGATGAAGTTTATGTGATGTAGAGGTGATTTTTTTTTTTTTTAACTGAGAATGTCTTACAAAGGGATTTTTTTTTTCTTGGGTGTTGACTCCCAGGTGTGTTCTTAACTTATCACAACATCCAGATATTTTGGAGTTTCATTGATCCAGATCCTTGGACTTCTTCTCTAAGGCCAGAAGTGTGTTGTATGGCTCTGGCTCCTTCTGCAGCCCACAGTCTCTTGATGTGGCAATTTGTCAACATTAAAGTGACCCTGAGTGATGGCTCCATGACAGTCATTAGACTGAGAATGTCTCACACCCCTGAAAGCTGTCAGACATGAAAATTTACACTCTGTTGAGATGAATTTTCTTATATTATTCTTTAACATTTTTATTCTTTTAATATTTGGCTACCTGCTTGATCAGAGCTGCTGTGCCACTGATCCCTAGCTGGTGAAAAATGCAGTGATGATGTGTGTGTTGAAGTCTCTGCTGAAATGATTGTAACTGACTGCTTTTCACTTTCTTAATTTCTTTTAAAGGTGCAAGCAGCAATAGAAGAACTCCTTTCAGTAGGATGTGAAACTGAGCCAACGTCTGCTAAAATCCTTTTTCACTGTGGTTTTGAGAAACAAGGTAGGGAACTTCCATGGCAAATAAGCAGTATTTATTGTGAGAATTGATCTGCTTTTATGACATAAAAATTCTTTAAACTTTTACTGGCAGTAAATTCACAGTTTTAATGGGAATAAGTACATATTAATTTTTATCATCTATTTGTTGTGTGTATGCATTAAAAACAACATGATCAATATAATAATCATATTGATAGACTATCCAGAGTTGGAAGGATATTCCTGGACCCACAAGGATCATCAAATCCAAGTCCTGGGCCTGTACAAGACAACCTCAGGAATCTGTGTCTGAGAGTGTTGTACAAACACTTCTTGAACTCTGGCAGGAGAATTCTTAAGAGTAGGACTGTTTGACAATTTCTGTATAGCCACTTGTATTTTCATGAATCTTGGCTGTACTGGTGTCTGCTGAATCTCTTTGAAACCTCTCATGTCCTTTTTTTTTTTTTTTTTAAATATCTGCCAGATATGAAGAACATCATCACCACAGGACACATTGTCAGTGGAACAGAGCCTTTCTGTGGGAGGTTCAGCATCCACAGACCAAGCCAGCTGGTGAAAACTTCCCCATCAACACTACCAAGATATGACCTCACTAAATACACACATGTGAGTGACTGCTCTTAATGAGCAGCTTGCACTGGGCACTGAATGCTCAGAGCCTCAAAAGCAACATAAAGTCATCTGGTCAGCTCACAGTTCCCCCAAATCTACCAAGCATTGTGTCTTAGCACAGAGCAGAGCAAGTTTTATTTGGTTTGAGAGTGGTTTTGGATCTCTGGGATGTAGATTTTTTTTTTTTTTTAACACACCTGGCTGTTAACTGCTCCTGGGGATACAACCCTTGTTGTGGGAAAGGAAAAAAGTGGGATGGTGTTGGAGAAAGGTGGAAGGGAAGAGGGCAACCATTTCTTAACAAAAGGAAAAAATCCTTTATTGTTTGGTGGTCCCTTATTGACCACTTTTCTGCTCATCTTCTACTTTTGACAGAAATAAACCCAAAACATCAGGGAAGCTCCAGGGGTCTGTTTGATGCCATGTTGTGGCACACCTGGGTGCCAAAGCAGCTCTCATTCCCTCTCCAGCTCTCTTGGAGCCCCTTCAGGAAATGGAAGAGGCTTTAAGGTTTCTCCAGAGTCTTCTCTTCTCCAGGCCAAACAACCCAGTGTTAAACCAGAATCGAAATAGAATATCTTCCTTGTAATATCTTGTACATTATATATAAATGACCTCTGCTTTGATTTGTGAAAATCTTTCCCCCATTTTTGCAGGTGTGTTTTGCACATAAAGGCCACGTGAGCAACATCCTTCATCTCTCAGTGTCCTACACCAATGTCTCTTCATGCCCAGTGAGGAGAAACCTCACCTGCCAATGGGACTTCAATGAAACTGACTCTAAAAGGTATCCAGACAATTACAGTTATCAGAGATTATGTTTTCCATAGTAAGAAAGTGCAGCAGGAAAACTGAGGGAAGTTCTTATTTATATAGGAATAATTTGTCAGTTGGAGGAATCTGACAAAAGCTCTGTCCCTACAGAGACATTGCTGGAATGTGCTTCAATGCTTTTTGGAGGACTTAATGAGGAAATTTCCATGTCTCTTGCTACGTGCACTATAACACCTCAGTGACACACAGGTATACTTGAAGATTTTTGAGAACAGAAATTCACCAGTTTCTTTCCCAGTCGATTTTCTGCAGTAAGAGAAAGAACTGCTTGGTTTTTTTACTCCATCCTTTGAAAGCATTGAAAATTGGTGTAGCCTTTGATATTTTTTTTTTTTAAATTCACTTAAAATTCCATGAGTAGAAAATATTTGGTAGCAGACATAAAGCTTAGGGCAGGCAGACTTAAAAAAATCAGGAGTGTCTGAAGAACTAGAAGAGCTGAGGGGTTGAATTCTGGATTCTGGACCCCCATTGAGGTCACCGATGCTGCTGTGGTATTTTGCCAAAAATAAAGCAGGTGTAGTCATTCCCATATCCCACTCTAGTGATTCAGAAGGGAAGACATAAACAGAGATCTAAATCCTCATTTCTCACTCTGTGGTACCCAACAAGGACATGATGAGTAATCACAAACCACTGAGCATGTGGTTGTGCTAAACACCAGTAGTAGCAAAAACACTGCCTGATATTACCTGGAATCTTCACAATCACCTCAGATTTGTTTTTTTGTCCCAACCTTGGTGTCTTCCAGCTGGACATTTAGCTGCACCAACCTCTGGAAGAGGTGTGTGAATCCCTCTGTGCTTCTCCAGGACCTCCCAGTCGATTCCTCAGTATTTGTGCATCAGATAGACTTGCAGAGCCCTGTGCTTCAAAAAGAAACACCTGGATTATTTTATCTCGATGAGCTCATCATTGCTGACAGAGCTGTCATTGGTAAAGGCATCTCTCTTGGTTTTTTTTTCCCCCCAGGATATTCTCTTAAATCTATAGCAATAAAGCTGGATGAAACTTTTTCAAAGAGAAATTTCACAACAGGCACAAAAATTATTGTTTCTTCTTGAACTTATATCTATTTTTTTTTATTTGTGACAGCAGTTGAGAAGGAATTGCCAAAGTATCAATATTCTTGGTTTATTTTAAAATGTGGTTCTACAAATGTAACAGACTGTGGTGAAATCACCATCCCTGGAAAAGTTAAAAGATGTGTAGATGTGGCACCTGAGGACAGGAGTTAGTGGTGGACTGGGCAGTGCTGCAGGATAGTTGGACTCTCTGAGCTTAGAGGCTTTTTCCAACCTAAATGATTCTATGAAATATAACTTAAAAAAACCCAAAAAAACCCCACAACCAAACAAACAAAAAACCCAAACAACCCAGGCAGGTGTTTCCATCTATGAAATGACAATGCCCTGGGCATGGTCACCTCTGCTCTCCTTGCTCTAATGAATGGCTGTGTTTTTTTCTTTCAGTCTCTCAGAGAGAACCCAAACCCCCCTGGCCTGGGGGGAGGATAATTGAAGCAGTGTCTGTGGTGGGGTCTCCTCCCACCTACAACGTGTCCTGGAGGGTGTCTGGCTGTGGTGCCAGTCTGCCCCTTCTCTCTCCAAGGTAGGGACAGAGAGTAGCTCATCTCAATACCCTGTTACACCTCTTAGAGTTCCCCCAGTGTATCTGGAGCTGGCTGTCAGCTGGGCCCAGCTGCTGAAAACAAAAGGTGCTAAGGAAGTTTGAGATAATTTGGGGTGTCAGATTTCTGCGGGTCAGCAAGGTGAGATGTGGGATTGGAAGGAAATCTAAACCCTTCTGGAGCAGTGGATGAAGACCATCCAGAGGTGTTTCCAAAACATTGTTAATGACACCAGTCCACACATTAGGCACTGGAGGTCCACCTTGGGTGTCCTTGTTTGCTGAGATGAGGGTTCTGTTCCTCCCAACAATGGCAGAGGAATCAGAGCCCTGGGCTATAACTAGATCACAGACTGTAACATTAAAGGTTTGTACTGGCAGAAAATAAGTCCTGTAAAAGTTGGATTGAATCCAGCTGAGTCAAATGTAGCATCTTTACATAAACCACCAAGGGTAAGGGCAGGAATGTTGGCATTCCCCAAACAGGGGGATGTTTGTGGTGGTTGAGATGCTTAACCAGAGGTGTAAATAATAGGAAGATGGAAAATTTTTACTCCTGTGCGGACCCTGAAGACTGACATTGGAATGCTGCAAATAACACTGATGGCTGTATTTTTCCAATAAATTTAGAAAAAAATGGGGAAAAATGCCATGAGCATCACTATGGAGCTGAGGAAGATGCCTAGGAGAGAAAGATTTAAGAAGCTCCACCTGTTTAGCTAATAATAATAATAAAAAAAGGATTAAGAGGCAGTTTGATCACCAGGATAAAAAAAGGTGCTTGGCACACATGGGCTTTTCCATCTACAGAGGAAGGCAGAGAAAAGCAGAAATCAGTACAAGCTTTAAAAATGAGAGGGCTGAGCACTGTCTTTGGACAAAATAAACCTGTCTCTTTCTCTTCTCTGAACATGGGCTGTGATTTAATCCAATACAACTCCTACTTCTGTCAGAGCAGGAATATTGGCTAAAGTCTTGTACCAGTCCTATAAAGGGCTCAGTGATCATTTTCGGTTTGGTTTTGTGGAAATTTAGTAGAAATTTAGAAATTTAGTGGCAGAAGCCACTTGTTATCCAGACACTTAACACACGGTGGCATCGTTGTACCACAGAGAGGCTCCTTTTCCTTTGAAACACGAGAATTTTAGTGGTGAAGGAGAAAAGGCATTTTAACTTTTAGAAATTGGACTTCGGGTGAACTTGAATTACTCCAATACAGATGTGGGGGCATGGTTTAATGATGGACCTAGTAATTCTGGGTTAATGATTTGGCTCGATCTTAGGGGTCTTTTCCAGACTAAATGATTGTACAATGTGAAATCTCCCTGTAATTCAGGGGACTTGAGATTTTCATGGGCTTGAGGAGAAGTGTGAAGCGGGAAATATTTTTGCTTTGCTGTTACAGATGCTCTTCAGGCTGCACTGAGCTGGTTCATTAGAAACACCAGTATTAGGGTAGCACTCCCTGGTGCTTGAAAGTGTATAAATTATTTCTTCTATCATAAATTTAAAAAGGTAATTTTCCATAATTTTCTGCTGTGTGCGTTCCCTGCAAAATTCACAGAATCACTAGGTTGGAAGAGATCCTTAAGATCGAGCCCAACCCATGCCCTAACACCTCAACTAAACCACGGCACTGAATGCCACATCCAGTCTTTTTTTTAAACACATCCAGGGATGGTGACCCCACCACCTCCCCATATCATTCCAGTACTTTATCACTCTTTCCTTAAATTTTTTTTTTTTCCTAATAACCAACCTATATTTCCCTTGGTGCAGCTTGAGAGTGTCTTCTTGTTCTGTCAGTTGCTGCCTGGAGAAAGAGACAGACCCCCAGCTGACTGCAACCACCTTTCAGGAGGCTGTAGGAAATGATAAGGAGTTAGAAGATGGGACTATCCAGTTTTGTTTGAGCTCTGGGCATCTTCCCCTTAAATCCTTCAGGAGTGTTGTTCCCACAGGTGTCCCTCAGCTGTTGGGTGACATGGGGGTATCAAGAGTGTTGGGTCTCCACTGCTGATCCCTTCCTATGACCCCCTTTCTGTCCCACAGAGGTGCAGTGCTTGGGGAGGGCTCTAAGGAATATGGACACCTGTCTGTTTCCACGGAGGATGTGAGGGTCAGCCTCAGCATCCAGAGGCTGCAGGAGTCATCCCCACCTCTTGGAGGAACCTTCCAGATCCACTTGGCCAACACAGTGATACCAGGTAAGGGAAGATGCAGGTCAGGGCCTGGATTTCCTGAGCAGGAAGCCAAGGGAAGAATTAATTGCTAGAGAAGTTTTGGCTGCCCCATCCCTGGGTGTGCTCAAGGCCAGGTTGGTTGGTATTAAATAGTGTGGATGAATTCAGATTAGACATAAGGAATAAATTTTTTATGATGAGGTTGGAGATACAGTGGCAGAGGTTGCCCAGAGAGGTGGTGGATGTCCCATCCCTGGAAACATTTGAGGTCAGGTTGGATGGGGCTTTGAGCAACCTGGTCTAGAGTTCATTGCTGGGATTAGATGACCTTTAAAGGTCCTTTCCGGCCCAAATCCTTCTATGATTCCATTCTATAATTCTGTGATTTTTTTTGTGTTTAGGGTCCAATAAATTTCACTCTTCTGGCAGCTGCAGAGTTTTGAGCCATGACAGCCTTGCACTAATAATGAAACCCTTCCTTTCCTGCATCCTAGGAGCAGGCAGATATGCTCTCCTGGAAATGGAGATATCCACTGCTCCCTAATGTCTTTTGCAGATGTTTCAGTGCACATCTCTGCCCACCAGCTCCACAAGCTTTTGCAGGACAATGTGGATAATTTTACAGCTCCCTTCTTCAACACCAGTGACTTCACCGTGACCAGAGACTCCAGCTCGTGCTATGAAAGTGTCTGGACACTGACTTGGGAAAAAACAGCTGGGGACTTGCCCAATGTTATTAGTGTACAGTAATTTCTTTTACTAATCCCCACTTTGATCCCCATTTGATGTCTTTGGTCTTGGCTGATTTGTTCTCACTATAGTTGCTTTTATGAAGACACCATGGACATTTAGGCAATTTTCCTATTTGGAACAGCACCTTAAAAAAATTCCAGATTAAATTATTAAAAAAAGAAACAGTTGTAGGAGAAGAAATTATATTGACTCTTTGATTCAAAACCAGGAGACTTGAGTGTAATTTCTGCATAGCAAAGGGGCTAGTATACAGAAATGAAGTCTTCATTAATCATACCTCTATTAAGGTTTCACAACAGTAACTGAAGCTCATCACAGATTTGTGGCATCATTTATTTGCCAAGAAGGTATTTTTCTGAGAACTGTTTTGTCTGATTTCATATCAGGTTCTCATAAGTCTCAGGTGAAGGTTCACTTTACACTCTCCCATCCCAAGATTTGTCATGTTAGTTTTGCTTCAAGCAGAAGGATCTTTTTGAGTGAGGACTCAGACTGAGATGCTTCCTACCTCAAAAGGGAAAAAAGGAAAGTACTTCTTTTTATATTCAGCTCCTAAAAGCCTGATGTTATTTTCAACAAATTCCAGTGCTCAAGATGTTGGCCTGGAGGGTGAAAAAAGTTTGAGTTGCATCTTCAGCTCTTGCACAGGCCCTGTTTTCACCTAAAGTCATGTCTTGGAGATCTTTCCATGCCTAAATTCAAATTTTATTATTGGGTATTAGAAGTTTATAAACTTGACTCCTGAATTTCTTAGTCACCTCTTTGCCTGCAAGGTGAAGGTGGGAGCAGGGATGTGTTGTAAAACCTTGAGTAATGAAGATTTAGAGGTGGAGATATGATTCATGGAATAAGGGTGAGAAGTTTCCAGGAGTTATCTGCTTGTAAAGATTCTGTTTTAATTTAAAATCACAGGACAGAAAAAAGATGAGAAACTTAAATTCCTTGATCTTTGCCAGGTCTCTGCTGGAAACCTCACTGGCCTGAAGCCAACTGTTTCTACTCGTGTGGTTTATGATGGAGGTGTGTTTATTGGACCAATATTTGGGGACATGCTTGCCTCTCTCCATAACCAAACACAGGTGAGTTGATGTGCTCTCACACTTTTCACTGATTCAGCAGGGTTGTGTAGCCCCAGGAGTCTCACAGGTATTCAAGTACCTTGTTCTCCCAATAAATCCTTTCAGGAATCTGATGTTCTGTGCCATAAATTTCTTATATTCTGCTGCCTGGTTTGTGGAGCAAGACTTTCCTCCAAGAGCTGTTGCAGGTAGGGAGAATGGTGATCATGGGTGATGGAAGACAATATAATTTTTTTTTTTTTTTGAAGCAGTGACCAAAGGATGAAAATCTCTGAAATCCCATCCTTGGTGGGTCTTGTGATGCTGGACACCAAACTGGGAATTACACAATTCACCTGCAGCACTCTGTTACACTGACAGGCAAAATAAATGAGTTGGTGGCTGGGATACTCCTCTGTGAGTTAGGCAAGTCCTGAACTTCTCTGGATCTCAGTTCCCCAAGAGGGAAGAGAGAGAAAGGAGAGCTTCAGGCTGAAGGAGGAATCATTCCAGTCTGCTGGATGGACAAATGTGTTTCCAGCTCTGCTCTCAGATGTTGCAGAACTTTGGCTATTGCTGGCTTTGTTTCCAGCAGACTCACAGGCACTGTGGCCATAATAGGGTGATGCTGGATGTGCTCCAAGGCCAGCTGTGCAACATCTGGGGCCAAGCCATCCTGCCTTTTTCATGAGCCTGGTTCCCAGCCATGAGAATTGCTCTTCTTCCAGTGACTCAGCCACCTATGATATCTTTTCCATCCATGCTGCACAAAGCCTTAAACAGCCCAAATGAAACAAGACCACCAGCAGCAAACAGTTTTTCTGGTAGTTTTTGAAGCTTTATTCTGGCAGTGTAAATGTGTCCCTCTAATTACTGTGTGTCTGTCCAAGCAACTCTGTGCTGCTTGCATTTCTTTGGGACAGATGCTTTGCTTTTTCCAGGCATTGGTGTACTCTCCTGGCACACCCTTAACACCTGGAGAGAGATAAAGAGGGGCTCTTTTGTGTCCTATCCTTTGCCAGTTGACTCTCCAAAGATATCAAGATCTCAGGAGGGATATTTCTTTATGCCTCTTTTAGATAATCAAGGTCACAGCCCAGTTTTTTTCCTTCAGCATGAACAACGAGGGGCAAAAAAAAATTGAGGGCTGCATGTTGAGAAGACACATTGTGCGTTTCATTTTAATTAGTCTTCCAGGGTGCTTTAAACATAATAAATTTATTCCCAAGGCAAAGTGGAAAGAACTGGGGGAAGGCAAGAACAGTCTTCAGTGGGTGACTGGGAGAACAGGAATTTGAGGAAGTGTGGGTCCCAGGATGGTGGGAGATAGGCTAGAGATGCAGCATCCAAAGCTGTGCTCTGCTGTGCCTTCCAATTTGCTAATTAAGCTCACAATTAAATTTGCAGTGGGACTGCAGAGGGGTGAAGAGCTTTCTGTTTGTGCCCTGCTCCAGCACTGAGTCCTCTCAGTAGCTCAGGGTGTCTAACAGCATCTATCAGTCAGTTGTGGCTCTAGAAAACACCTCTGCTCCCTTACCAGCTTTAAGGTAACCCTCTGATCTGTCTCCAGGTGGTGGTGATGGTGAATGATGTCCTTGCAAACTGTTCTGGCTCGTGTTCTTTCCAGTTCAGCCAGGAATGGACACCCATAGTCAGAGATGTGGAGTATTCATCAGGTAATGAGGCCTGGTGTCTGAACACCGTGGCAGAAATTCTGTGGAAAAGATCTGCCAGCTGCTGGTGACTTCATGTATATGTGCATCCTTTTGTAAATTTTGGATTTTATGGAAACTGCACTATTATGGGTCACTTCTGATCAGCTCCAGTTCCAGACATGCTGAATGTACAAGTTTGTCCTGAGAAGGGCAGTGGAGCTGGGGAGGATCTGGAGCACAGGTCTGAGCAGGAGCAACTGGGGAGGCTCAGCCTTGAGAAAAGGAGGCTCAGGGTGACCTTCTCACTCTCCACAACTCCCTGACAGGAGGGTGCAGCCAGGTGGGGTCTCTTCTTCCAGGGACGAAAAAATAGGATCATAGGAAATGGCCTCAACGTGCATCAGGAAAAGTTTAAAATAGTTATTAGGAAAAACTTCCTCATTGAATGGGTTTTCAGGCTCTGGAACAGGCTGCTCAGGGCAGTGGTGGAATCACCATCCCTGAAAGGGTTCGGAAGTCTTGTGAATGTGGCATTTGGAGACGTGGTTTAGTGGTGAACACAGAAGTGACCTCAGAGGTGTTTTCTAACATTAACTACTCTGTGATTCTATGGCAGAGGCATAAATGGCAGGTTTGATGCCTAAAGCAAAAACCAGCTCTTGGATCAAGTTATTTTTAATAAAAATCTAAGGAAAAATGTAACAGCTGGAGAGGGACAGGCAGGAATTGCTGTTATGTGGAACAATGAGATATCACCAGGGGTGTAGTTTTTAGGATGTCCTGTTGAAGCTGGTAAAAACATTTTAACTGTTGGCTGAAATTAAATTCTGGGCATTTGTCGGGATGTTAAGAGGCATGGGACCACTGAGAGATGTTTAAAGCATGATTTATTGCCTCATTCTCATGGAGGGTGAGAATGTCTTCATGCATAAGTTAGAGGTCAGTTGTCCGTGGTCAGTGGTCACAAGACCACAAGTAACAAGGGGTTTTAAAGCTTTATTAGCCAATAAACTACTGCCACGCATATTGTTTTAATTTTCACACCAACAGCTAATTAAATTGTATCACACATTCTGCCACAGTGCAGACTTTTTTATTCAATCATATAGTGGCATGCAATCCTACAGAACTATGCCTTCAAACTTCTTATGACCTTTATAACTACTTCTATATCTTAACTTGAAAACATTAAAACTCTCCACTACCTAGCTTAATATGTCTCTATCTATATTACAAACCCACATTCTTGCTTATGGTCTGGAAATTTGGAAGCCTTTTCCAAGGCTTCAAGTTGAACCCTGTATTTGTTTCCATGTTTAGGCCTGCATGCCTGGGGTTTTGAGAATTTTCTGTGCCTTGATTTCCCACAGGCATTGCTAGGCCAAAATTCACGATGATTATATGATTATATATTGATGATTATATTCCTTCAGGTGAAGGCCCCCAGGCCACAGTGGTTCTGAGGGGAGCTGGCTTTGGCGAGGAGCAGGCGGGCCTGAAGGTGGAGGTGAGCAACAGGAGCTGCCATGTCACAGCTCTGAACCAAACCCAGGTGGTTTGCCAGGTGCTGAGGCTGCCCGTGGGGACCCACCCTGTGACACTGCTGGTGACACCCCATGGCTTCGCTCTCGGGGCCACCACAGGACAAGGGGTTTTCCTGACAGTCCAGCCAGCACTGGGAGCTGTGGAACCTCCTTCGGCTTCGGAGATTGGTAGGTGTGAACCCTCCAAGGGAGCTGCTTCCTGCTTCTTCCTTGTTGTTGCTTTTTTATCTTCTTTTTCTGCCAGAGTCAGGATTAAATGCTCAGACTTTTGTGTTCAGACTCAGATGTTTATTAATTCTTATCTACGTTACACTCTCACAAGCTGTGAGTTGTACAGTGCTTCTAGCTAACAAACTAAAAAATGGCCCCTATCTCTTTCTCTACAAGGGCTTTTTAGAATAAATAGTCCAATTGAGAAATGACACCTAAATTATTTTTACTTTTAACCCAATAACCACCCACCCATGGTCCTCAATGAGGACTTTTCTATCCAATTACAAAATACCACCTAAACTCACGACGAAGAAGGTGAAAAAGGAGAACTAACCTATGCCTTAAAATCTCCATCTTACTTTTTATATATATATTACTATACTCTAAAACCTTAAACTCTAAGTTTTCCACCATGTGATATTACACACTTCTGTTCAAACTACACACCCATAATCCATCCCAGTTCTATCATTCAGTTTTGAAGCCTTTTCCAAAGCCTCAGGTCAAATGCAGTGTTTTCTTGGGGGTCAGTGCCTGTCAGCACACAAAGTCTAAAATTCTCAGTGCCCAGGGTTCCAACACCTTGTCATGGCATGTTTTGGCTCTTCTGTACTTTCACTACCAAGATTTTCACCTGGTGAAGAAGAAATTTTATGGCTGGACACACTGTGTGTGTGCCCCGAAGCACAGTCAAAAATGACCTAAAGACTGACAGACTCTCTTTGGCTCTTTGTGCAAGCAAACAGTTTCCTGAGCTGTTTTGTTTGGGAATTATATTTTCAAGTGCACATATATTCATTTCAGCAAATCATTAGTGTTTCACACTCATCCTTCCATACTCATTTGACATGTAGCTTTGTAGTATTTGAATTAATGTGGCCTAATTAGAGTGGGCGTTAAGGAAAATTTCTTCACTGGAATGGTTGCCCAGGACATTGGTGGAGTCACCATCCCTAGAGGGATTTGAAAGATGTGTAGAGACATGGGGACATGGGTTAGTGGTGGGCCTGGCGGTGCTGGGTTACTGGCTGGACTTACTAATCTTAGAGGGTTTTTTAAGCTAAACGATCCTATGATTCTATAACTGTGAAATGGCTGAACTCTGGTTAATCCCAGCCTCAATGGAGCAAATTCATGTTCTGAGGAATAAAATGGAAAACTCACCTGTGTTTAGGTACAAAACGAAGAAACTTAAAGAAGCTAAAGCTGAATTGAATCTCCTTCCATTCCCATTATGCCTCGTCTCCTTGAAATAGAGGAGGAAATAAAGAGTGATAAATTCCATACCTGAGGACAAGAGTTGGAATTTTTTTCTTTTTTTTTTCTTTTTTTTTCTTTTTTTTTTTAATTGCATGGGAAGAAAGCTATTCTAACTCTTTTACTACCATTTTTCTTCCCTAATATGAGAGTGATAGCACTCTAAGTTTAAGAATCACTTTTAATTCATAGCAAACCCAAACACCTCCAAACAACTCTATAAACAATCCAGCAATGGCAAGTTCCAGTGCTTGGGCCTTGCTTCTCCTTTCCTTTGCTGGCAAATCCACTTCTCCCAATTACAGTGATCTGTCACTCATTAAAAAGAAAGCAAGTATAATGCTATCTTACATTACATGTGCCTGGAACACTTATAATTGGAAAGAATTACAGCTTCCATCTGTGTTTTTAATTTCTCCCATTTCAAATACCTCTCTTCAATCTCATTGTAAAGTGCACACATGCAGTATTTCACTGCATATAGATATAATGTAGATATCAAAACTTAACAGCATCACTCTTTACACAACCCTCGTGGATTCTGAGCTCTAAATCTGAAGCTCCTTATCTGACAACTCTTCCATTAGCAAGTGCCTTCAGTTTTCACTTCTTGCTCTTTCTGAATATGCAAATTTAATGTTACAGCATGGGAAGGCAATGAAGCACCTTGTACTTTGCTGCTTCAGCTCCCTCTTGTCAAAACATCCCTGGTCTCAGTGATGCCATGCTGGGAGATCCCCATGACCTAACTCTAGAAGCACAGAATGCCTTTCTAAAGATACTTCCATGTTCCAGTGAATAGCAGGAGCTGGCTGTTAATCTATCTGATTGCTCTTGTTGGCCTGGATTTGCTGCCAGCCACACGAAATCAAGACTAAAACTTCTGTAATTCTCTGGTGGTTTAAAGAATTAGAAGGAATAGGTAATTTTAGGAAAGTGTATGAGGGAATTTGTCATTAATATATAATTACTTTAACATAAAGGATTGCTTACATCACATGTGAAACGAGGGATAAAAGCTCAGTCGGTTTACAATATAGCCATGCTAATAAATACAAATAAACACTGCATTAATTAGTGCCTGTGTGAGCAGTCTGTTCAGCCATAACCCTAAAACTCTGCAGTGCTGAGAGCTAGAGAAAAAACTTTAAGTTTCAAGCAACATTTCCTTTTTTTTTTAAAGTTTATCTGAATCACTTCAAAGCACAAACTCCAGTTTAGAATTGCCATTAATGCCCACCCCTGTTCTCTTTCCTGTTTCTCTTTGAAATATCCCCTGAATCTTCTAATCACTTGGAAAAGCAAAGGGGCACCTTGGCTCTTTGGAATTGGCTGCTGAAGAGAGATCAAGCATGAGTCTGGCTTGTGTGAGGGGTGATCCCACATGGAATTGGGGAGGCTCAGTCTGGCATGGGGAAGAGCTGGGCTTGCTCAGAGCTCCACAGAACGAATCCCTCCGTGCCTTCCCTCACAACTCCAGGTCTCGAGCCTTGCCAAGTCCCCTTTCTATCCCAAGTTTCCTAGACACATGCTACAGGCTTTTCTGACAGCAGGGAGCTTGGCAGTTGTTTGAACTGTGAGAGCACCTGCTGAGTTAAGCTCATTTTCCATTCTTAGTGCTTCTTCCTTCCTTCCTTATTTTGTTCTCGGGCTGGGGATCTGTCTAAGGGGGAGATCACAGGCCAGGGCTTGCTGGTTTAAATAAGTATGTCATTAAAAAATAAACTGAGAAACAAACCCAGTCGTCCTGTATCGTGGAGGAGAATTCAAGTAATTCAAATTCAAATAATTCAAATGAGGCGAGGAGGATCTGTGGTGCAAGAGAGGAAGCCAGGCACAACAAGGTGAAACAGACCATCATCAGCTCAGCTGAGAGACTCTACTACCTTTTGTAGTTATCTATAGATGAATAAAGAATTCTTTGCATAACAAAATATCCTACATATTGAATATCATGGAATAATTGTTTGTTTTAGGAGGACTCAGAGTGACTCTCAGGGGAACCAATCTGGAAGGGGTAAATGCAGTGTTGTTTGGATCCCAGCCTTGCCCAGTTTGGGAGGAGGGCAGAAATTCAACAAGAATTCAATGTCAAGTTCCTTCTCGGGTAAGAACCCACACTTTGGGGAGCAGTCAGAAGACAATGTGCCTTCCTATGTTTTCCTGGCCTGATCTACACTAGGGGAAGGGCAAAAAACTGCCCCTCAGCCAAGTCATGTTTACTGTGGGCTCTACAGATTAGACCAGCTTAATTAAAAGTAGATTAATAGGAGATTTATGAAAACCAGTCAAAAAAGCAAGCTCCTTAATTTAGTAGGAAAATTGCAATTTAAAAACTGCATAGTCACTCTGGGATTTTATTTACTAGTTAAATGTACTTGCATGGATATAGCAAATCCAAATCTGCACAAGTCTGGGATTGTTTTAAGGTTTCTAAATCTCCATAGATGCTCTTTAAAGTCAACATAACTGTAAACATTTTAGTAGAGTTTGGTGTATGTGAAAGTTTCATCAGTGCCATGAGCCTGAGTTATGTATGGGAGATATAGGAATATAGGAAATAACTTGGTTTTTTAATCGGTTCATTCTTATCTCTGACATTTTCCTTCTCTCTCTCCCTAGGGGACAGGGGATGCTGCTGTCCACGTGACACTGATTTCTGGGTACCAGTCAACAACAGTAACCAACTTGTTCCAGTATGATCCTTCCTTAAACCCTGCCCTTGTATCCCTGAGCAGGAACAGAAGTGGCATAGCAGGTGAAAATGCAGATGTGCATTGGGCATCTTCTGGGGAAGGGTTGTTAGTGCTGATGGTGGTGGGGCAGAGGGAATTTAGGTCTATAAAGTTTAGTCTGACACTTCTTGTTTGTTTTCTTTTAAATTTTAGTTCCCATATTTCCTGCTAGCCCTGGTCAATCCCGGTTGGTTTTTTATTTTTTTTTTTCAGTAGCATACATGAAGTAATGAGTTGCTTGCCCTAGGCTGGTATGGATGATGTCCACAAGATGTCAGGTTCAGAACAGTCCTGCTTTTGTGTCAGGTTTCTCTAACTCTGCTCTGAAATGATTCCATCCATTCATACAGGGATGGCAACTGGTGGAATGGCATAAAGCTGTGTCCGGAAATGTCTAGGCTGGGTATGAAGAAATGGTTTTTCACCCAGAGGGTTACTGGGGACTAAACAAGCTCCCCAGGGAATGGTCACAGCCCCAAGGCTCTGCCAGAGTTCAACTTAAGTTTGTACAACTCTCTCAGGTACAGGGTGGGATTCTCAGGTCTGTCCTGTGAAGGAGTTGAACTTTGATGGTCCTTGTGGGGCTCTTCCAACTCAGGATATTCCATGATTCTGTATTTCTTAGTAACAGATTCATCCATGACAGGAGAAATGAACTCTGGAGAGTGTCCTTCCCCAGGATCCCCAGGGGCTGACCACAAAGAGCATTATTGACCATAAAGAGCATTTAGGTTACTGAGAGCAGGGCATAACCAACATTTCTTTCACCTAGTTCCCATTTCCAAGCCAAACTGTTCCTTCCTTTTTGACCTTGTGATATGTTACTTTAGAATATGAGCATAGATCTCACAGAATTCATGGGGACAAAATCCTAATTAGATCTCATGGAGTGTTTGGCATTCCTGTCTTTTGAAAGTTTCTATTTGGGGTTGTTTGTTTGTTTGTTTTCCACATTTCCCTCATTTTTCACCCCAAAATTTTGGCTGTGGGGAATAGAAAGCATAAATTGTGAATGATGTCCACTAATAAACTAGCCTTTTAGGAAACTTTAGCACATTTCTGCATGACAAACCAACACCAATTACTTGGTATTTGAGAAGGAAGATGGGAGAAGACAGGAATATTCCTGTTTTCTTACCTGTCCCACTCCCATTCCTCCAAGAATATAATAATCTGACTTTTTCTCTCTATTTTTGCAACCTCTCCAATGAACATCTTAAAGCCACCCACAGCTCCCAGGCTTGGATGGACTTGGTGGGGAAGTACAGTTAGGTGACTTCCAGTGCCAAAATTCCTTGTGCACTCCCAGCATTTCTATTCATTTTTCCCCAAATGCCCTTGTCATTTTCTATTACTCCAGAATGCATAAATAAGAGAAAATGTCCTTTATCATCTGAATATTATTCAGATACCATAGCACCAAGGGGAGGTTTTTGTAGCCCCGGGCAGCTCAGGTGCAAGGAATTCCTTAATGTTACAGTGTCTCATGAGCTGTGGTGGGGCTGAGTTCAATCTCCTATTCAGAACCTCCACGGCTTCGTCTTTTAATATAATTTTCCTTCTATATAATAAAAAGAATAAATAAATTACACTGATGCCTTCCAGGCATCTGGGATTAAGCTGACAATTGACCAGGAGTCCAAAGAGTTCATGTTATTAACATATTCAACTTCTCAGGCTTTCAAACTTTATTTGAGTCTTTGTGAATGCAGAATTGAAAAGTACCAGTTCCAAGAGCTGCTTAGAGGAGCAGGTGGTTGAGGGATGTTTTGTACAGGCTCTCCTGCTTCTTAAGAGCTTCTTTCTCTCTCCTTCATCCTTTCAGGGCTGACAGGAGGATGAGATTCACCTCCTAAACACATCCCTGTGCTCACTGTTTAAATGTTTTAGATGTTTGTTGGTCATTGAAGATAAATAGATGGTTCTGTGGTGGGATTTGCCACAGCTCTTTAGTGCCTTACAATAGGATGACTCATGGCACAAAGTCTCTTTTCTCCTCACTGACCACAGATAGAGCTATCAGTGAAAATGCCTTTATTTGGGCTGATGGATACAACCTTGGTTTTTTTTAAGCTATTTCAGAAGAAATTTAAGTTATGAAAATCCCTTGTCTCTCAGTTTTGTCCATTCCTATTACTGCACTGTGCACAAATAAAGAAAAGCATCCCCTGTCATCTGAACACAGTTTGGCACACAGCAGCTTAAATAGGAGAGAGAGTCATGATTGCTGACAATAAGGTACTTTGGAGCAGAGCTGGTTGTCCCTGGAACTGAGTTAATATTTTTCATAGTGAGTCATGTGGGGCTGTGTTTTGGGTTCATGCTGAAAATGGTGTGGATAACACAGGGATGTTTTGATATTGCTGGGCAGGGCTTACACAGAGTTGGGGACTTTTATGTTCCTCAGCCCACCAGCGAGGTTCCTCACCCCTTGGGGATGGACAAGGGTTTGGGAGGGGACACAGCCAGGACAGCTGATCCCAACAGACTCGAGGGATTATCCAAACCATGTTGTGTATGTTCAGTTTATAAAGCTAAGAAAGGAAGAGGGAGACAGAGTGATGGTGAAAACGTCTTCTTGGTCTTCCCAAGTGACCATTCCATGTGCTGGAGCCCTGCTGGGATGGCTGAACACCTGCCTGCCCATGGGAAGCAGAAAATGAAATACTTGTTTTGCTTTGCACACATAACTTTTGCTTTACCCATTAAACTGTTTCTTTCTCCACCCACAAGTTTTCTCCCTCTTATGCTTCCAATTCTCTCCCCCATCCCACTGCAGGGGAGGGAGTGAGCAGCTGTGTAGGGCTGAGATGCCATCGTGGGTTAAACCATGACAAGCACATCTGACTTTAGGTACCCAAGGAAATTTTTGTTTTATTGTGGAAGGTTCCTATTACATGGCTCCATAATTGTGAAAAACAGGCTCTAGATCATTTATCAGGGATTAAAAACAAACCCTATAACCCCTCAGCTCCAGAGATTTAAAAAAATTTGATTTGGTTTTTATCAGGTTCAGATATTTATAGGACAGACATTTATGATAAGGAGGATATGAATCCTCTCCTGAGAGTGGCTATTAGTGATCATAACCAAGTTCACTGTTCTGATGTCTCAAGACAACCCTCAAACCCTGATAGCTGCTGACCTCATGCAGGAGAGATTGAGTAGGATACAGAACCACTGCAGTCTTCAATATTTTGGGTTTGGGCATGGCTGGATCTGTTCTGACATGATGGGACTCTGCTCTTCCTCAGGCAATGGCCATGTGTGCTAAAATAACCTTGGCTAGAAACACTGGAAAATTCCCTTCCTTTCTCTGCAGGAGGTGAGGAGCTTCACATTGGAATATCCCAGTTTGCCAGCTACCAGGGCTCGGATGTCAAGGTGCAGATTGGAGACTCATGGCCACAGATCCAGGCACAGACAGAGCGTGGGGTGAATGTGACACTTCCAGCCCTGCCTGCAGGGAGGTACAATATTTCTGTCCTCATCAATGGCATTGCTGTCGCTTCAAACAGGTGTGTGTTTTCCTTAGAAGCTTCATTCTCCCTCCTATTTGGTGTTTTGGGGTTAATCTGAAAAGGAAGGTTTGAGTTTTTCACAAATTCTGTACCTAACGGTGAATTCAGCAGTGTGCTATGAAATTATGAATAATTATCAAGGCATTTATTTATCTGTGGAGCCCAAGTCAGCAAACTGCTAATGCTAGTCAATTAACTTCCCTTGGATCAGTAGGAGGCAGGAGAGAAACATTTTAGGAAAAAACAGTTGATTTGATGAAAAATGCATATTCAGGCAACCAAAGGTATTCGCAGATTCAGGTCAGATGCAGATAAATCCTGCTGTAGGAAAACAGCAGAAGAAAAGAAACACTTTTCATCAGAAAAACAAAAGCTAGTTTGAACAATACAAAAATGCTTTGTTTGGGGAATTTTTAAATGATGCTATTTCCATCTCCTAAGGTGACACTTCAAGTTCATGCCTAGATAAATGTAATATAAACGAATTAAAATGTGGGGGAAAGCTGACCTGGAATTGGGATATAGGAATGCATTCAAAAGCAACACAGTTTTGTTCCTCAGCCATGGTAACTGCTGGGAGTGATCCTGAAATGATATTGGGGAGAAATGAGGTGTTTTTATTGCTCACAAACCAACTTAAGCTGCTTGTAATGTTAATGAACCTCAGAAGGAGAAAAATTGTGGTTGGTGGGATGGCACTCAGGGATTCATCCCACCTGGTGCTGGAGTCTGTTAGCAGCACCATCACTTCATCTCCAGGGATAGACTGGAAGGAGATGGGTCATCCCAGGAGAGGACTCTGATCTCTGGTGGGCTGGATTGCAGGATTGGGAAGATCTCTAGCATGTCTTTTTAGGGAAGGGGGTGTTTTTAAAAGCAGGGTGATGAAGAAAAATAGATGTAGATGGGGAAGAAATGGAGTGAGCTGGGTGAGCTGAAGGAGCTCATGTCTGGATTTCCTCTTCAGTTTACTCTCTCTCTGGTGGGAGGGTGTGAGGAGAGAGGGCAGCTGTGATGCCTTTTCAATGCACTTCTACTGGGCACAGCTACAGTGGGGTCTGCTTGCCAAAAAAATCCTTATTCTTGCTTCCTTTGATGGGCAATTCAGTTGGACTAAATTTGACCCATAAGTTGCCAATTGATAAGAGAGTGTTTGTGATAGATGTAGCTCAAATGTGTCCCTGCCCAGGGATGGGAGGGGATTGGAATGAGATGATCTTAAAGGTCCCTTCCAACCCAAACCATTCTGAGATTCTAAACCACAAGGAAAAATGTGGGGTGTTGGGGTGGTCTTGTCACTGTGACATCAAACAAAGCGGATGTGCCACATGGGTGCTTGGCTTTCTGGGGGTCATAAGAAAGAAAAGCACTGCAACAAGAAGAAAAAATAAAATGAATACCCCAAACTGCCCCAAATCCTTTCTGTGTTGGTTGTGTTTTGCAGGGTTGAGCCGTTAATCCAGTACCACTCCGAGATCTTCAGCATCGAGCCGTGTTGTGGCTCCGTTCTGGGTAAACAGCATTGATACATCTGCAGCCACTTATGGAGGGTAAAGGGATCAAGGGCACAGTTTTCCTGCAGGAATGGGAAGTGCATCCCATTTCACAACTGTTTAAATGAGGGGGTTTTGGATCTGTGACCCTTTATTATGCAGACATCAACGGGCAGACAGCAGCGGTTTGGAAATGTGGGATTGTAGTGAGCATCCCTCCATCTGGTTGGCTGGCTCAGGGCTCCCTGTGCTTTGAATTTGATTTCCCCAAGTGTTTGCTCATGTATCCTTGCATGTTCCCGTTGGGAAAACAAAGCACGCCCACACCTGGCTCATCTGTGCCGTTCCTTTCAGTCATTTTGCCCCCATCTTTCAAGGTTTTCCACGTGAAAGTTAGGTGGAAAGCAGAGTACAATTGTGGTTTGAAGCAAACAATAATTTCAAGTGATCCCAAAAGGGATGTTCATTTTTGTTATGTTGAAAAGACAAAATAAAAAAAGCCCTTTTTCAATGTTAATTTTAATCAAAAGGGAAATATTTATTAATCCCATTCTAAGCTTTTAGATGTTGGAAATAATTTAAGTGTCTTTCTGAGCAGAACATTGCTGAATTAAAAAGAAAAGTTTTACTTTAAATCTTGAAAAGCAGATTTGGGGTGGTTGATTTATTTTGTCATTTGGCTGGTGGTGGAGGGGAGTTGAATCCCTGTAGTGAATTTTACATGAGCCCTTAGAAATGCTTTTATAGAAGACAGAGAAATTGTGCTAAAACCTCAGGTCCTCCACAGATTGCTCTCCCAGGCTCGCAACACATTTAAAGACACAAAAATTCAGAGGCTTTGTGGTACGTGATTAGTTCAATAGTTTGTGAAGTGCTCAAGCCTTGAAAGATGAGAGAGTGGATAGAGCTTGGAGAGCAAATCCTATCGGTTTTGAAGATTAAGCCATACTACAAAAAATAATAAAAGTTTTACCCTTCTTTTTATATTTCAGGGCAAATTGAAAATTAAATAAGAACTGATTAACTCTTTGGTTGTGGTTTTATGCATGGCTTAAGCTGAATTAAAATCTCTTTGCTGCAAAAAGCACCAGTCCCTTCTCCCTTACCTGTAATCTTTTGTTGTCTCTAACACTTTGTGTGTGCATCTGGGTTAAGGATTTGGGCTCAGTTAAAAAGAAACCTCATCATAAACCAACTTATTTTTCAGCTAGATCATGGGAAAAGGAAGAGAATGGGCTTAATGGATAAAGAGGTTGAAGCAAGGCAGGATATTGGGAGTACCAGTACTACAAAGAAAAGGAACATAGAGAGAACCTTTGGGTGGGCTCTTCCCTGTGAGAGTGGTGCAGCCCTGGCACAGGGGGCCCAGAGAAGCTGCCCCATCCCTGGAAATGTTCAAGGTCAGGTTGGATGGGGTTTGGATCAACCTGGGATACCCCTTACAACCCTAACCATTTGGTGATTCTGTGAAATCTGACACTGCCTGAGTTTGGAAATATTCACAATCGCATTCTTCTTCCCTGTGGGTATCAGGAACAAATTACCTCCCCACCCACCTGTACCGACAGTCCCATTCCATGAAGAGTTCAGCCTCTGTTTACTCTCAGAAGTTTTTCACAGCAGCTCCTTCCATTTCTGTCGTGGCTTTCTACAGTCATTTACTGCCACAAAGGTCCCTGGCTACTTGTTACCTTAGCTTCTTGTCCATGTAGGATTATCCTGATATATGGCTGCTATTGTCTCTAGCTGTCTTGTCCAAAAAAAAAAAAAAATTATTTCTTCTTTCCTTCAGCCATGCTTATCAGCTTTATCATAAAAGGTTTGTGGTGGAAGGGACTTTAAACAGCATGGTTTGAGATGGCTCAGAGATAGTCATGAATTCCTCTTTTGCATATAATACCCTTTTTCCTTATTTTGTTTTGCTCCTAGGTAGAACACTGCTCACAATCTCTGGGGTGGGCTTTAGCCAAAATCCTGCCCTGGTTTCTGTGTCAATGGACAAGCAAACCTGTACAATTACTCACCTGGAAGAAGAGACAGTTTGGTGTCTGACCCCACCAGCTGTTAATTTGTCTAATGAAGATTCACATGACATCTCTGTCAGAGTAAATGTAGCCATCAGCAGTGGGTCACTTCAACAAGCTCTCTTTGCAAATGGCACCACCACTTTTAACTACCAAAGAGCTTTGACTCCCCTTGTTACTGCTGTTGAAACAGAAATCATAGGTGACAGCCTGCTCTTGAGTGTTCAGGGAATAAACATCACTGGATCTATGGCTAAGCTTGGACTCAGTGAATGTCAGCTCCAGTTTCAACGTGGCAACCAGTCTGCAATGTCTTATCAGTGTTCTTTGCCACTGAACAGCCTGGAACCTGGGACTTTCCCCATCCAGGTCATCCACAGGCAGCTGGGATATGCTCAAGTGACAGCAAAGCAGCAGACCCTCACAATAGCCCCACAGATAACCTCCATATTCCCATCACAAGGATCAATCTGTGGTGGGATGTTGCTCAACATATCTGGTATTGCTTTGAAATCCAGGAGGAATTTGGTACAGGTCAGCCTGGAGAGTAATTACTCCTGTGAGATCCAGGAGTCTGATAATGACTCCATCAGCTGTGTTGTCCTTCCAGGGGCCCACCCTTTGCACCCTCAGTGGCTGGCCCTGGCACCTCGGGCTCTCAATGTCACAGTGGCTGTCAATGGGGTCCCCAGTGTGTGCCTTGGGGACTGCACCCTCCACCTTCATGAGCACTGGACCCCCCTGGTACATCTGGTCACCTGGAAGACCAATGGGACACTCACCTATGTGACAATCAAAGGACAGAGGTTGGCGTGGCAGGGTGACAGCCCCGAGGTACATGTGGATAACAGCACTGCCTGCAAGGTGACTTTCTGGAACGAGACCATCATCAAGTGCCAGACAGCCTGCCTGGCCCCAGGGGAGCACAGCATCTCCATATCCAGCAGGAAAAGTGGCCGTGCTTGCTTCAGAGGGACATCCAGCCTTCTCACCATCCTGCCTTGGGTGTACCAGTTTTACCCACGGAACTTCAGCACCAATGGGGGAGGCCTGCTCAGCTTGGCTGGGCTGGCTCTGAAGGGAAGGAGGATGACTTCAGTCCTCATAGACCATCATCCCTGCCTCGTTGTCAGTATTACCTGTGTGCTCATCCAGTGCACAGTGCCTCCAGGGAAAGGCACAAGGGCTCTGACTCTGAAAGTAGATGGACACTCCTATTACCTTGGCACAATAAGTTGCAGTGAGGAATTTACCCCAGCTCTCCTTCCACCTGTTTCCACTGGTCTCCTTTTAACTTTGACAGTATCACAGGTCACAGAGATGGACACTATCCATGTGTTTATTGGAGATTTTCCTTGCAACAACGTCACCATCTCTCACTCCACGTTGCAGTGCACAGCTCCTCTGCTCCCTGTGGGCGAGTACCCTGTTCTGGGCCTGGATATTCCCAGGGGATGGGCTTCCTCCAACCTGACCTTCACTTCTCATCTGACAGTGACAGCTGCACGTCACAACTGGGGTAAGCCATGGAGGTTGCTGCAGTTCCTCCACAGGGTTTTGTGTGAGGCACTGCAGTGACAAATGATTTTTGTTGTGAAAGCAAAAATTATTAATTAAAAAAAAAACTTTTGTTGACAGCTGGCTGTCAGGCTCTGTCTTAAATCCCATTTTCTGTTCTTTTGTGAGGTGGTTTGAATGGAGGACAATTTAACCTGTGTGGAACTGGGTTTTCCCCAGGGAAGACTTTGGTCACAGTCTGTGGCACCAGCTGTGAACTCTTGGGCAACATGACAGTGACTGAGCTGAGCTGCCTCGCCCCACACCTACAAGGTCAGTTAAAACTCAGAAACTGTGATTGTGTTTAAAATATCCCCTAAAATCTTAACCCAAAATGAGCAGTCGTAGTGTATCTCATCCCAGGGGAACAAGGAGCAGCCCTGGAGAAAGGAGAGGAATTAACACAGCACTGACAAAGTTTGAGCTTGAAGATCTAAGAGGTTTTTTCCAACCCTAATGATTCCATGAATCTATGACTTCTGTTTTTTGAACTCAGTCTGAGGATAGACGGTGTCAGGGTGAGTTTTTGTGTCAGTGACCATGGTCGTTGGACACTTGCATGACATTGTTTCCTCACAGCTGTTATTCCTTGGGAAAGCTGCCCCATGTAAAACATGCATATGGACTGCAGGGTTGGGTACCCAAGCAGCTCTTAAACCATCATGACCACATCTTAATGAATTAAGCTCTTTTAAATATCTTTTCTTCTGAGGAAATGGTCTCAAGTTGCACCGAGAAGTTTCAGTTTAGATATTAGAATTTTTTTTTCACATAAAGCGTTTTCAAGCTTTGGAAGACAGTGCCCAAGGAAGTGGTGGAGTCATCATTTCTGAAAGAGTTAAAAAAATGTGTGGATGTAGGACATGGTTTAGTGGTGAACACAGTGTTGGTGAGATGATGGTTGGACACAATGATCTTAAAGGTCTTTTCCAACTTCAACAATTCTTTGATTCTGTGGCCACACAAATTTTGTGTTTTGGTTTTATGGTGGGATGACCTCATGGGGTAAAGGTGTAGAAGGAAAAGCTTGAGTGACTGGAAGGATGAACAAATGACAAACCATGGCCAGTTCATACCTTTGGAAAGCTGGAGATGAGAGTTTGACTTCCTTGAGAGAAGGATGGGATCATCCAGCATGACCAGAGCGTCTTCCTTAACTGGAGAAAGACATGATGATCTCCATGTCTCTCAAAGAGAGAAATAACCCTCCCTGAATTTGGGGCTAACTCTTCAAAATGAGCATTTCCTGGGACAAGATATATTTCCTCCTTTTTCTACTGAAGGCTCAGAATTAGGCTTCTCAGATCTGCAAAAGGCAGAATTTAAGACTTTTAAATCTCACCTCTGAGCCATGCACCACTCCCCACATTCTAAACATGGAGTGTTCACCTTGGTGCTTGACTCCTTGGTGGAGTCCCCACCCCTGGAGGTGTCCAAGGAACGACTGGATGTGGCACTCTGTGCTCTGGTCTGGGTGACAAGATGAGTATCAGTCAAAGCTTGGACTCTGCAGTCTTGGAGATCTTTTCCAACCTAAATGGTGCTGTGATTCAAGGATTCCAACACTTGGAAGCTTAACATTTCAGCCCCTTCATAGCTCTGAAGTTGGAGAACATCTGGTGGTCTGCAGAAATATTTGCTGTTCTGAGGCTGTCCGGACATCCAGTATCCAGGTGACCAGAGATCCATGACCTCTTATTCTTTATGGATGTGAAGGAAAAGTGGCAAATTAGAGTGTCCATCAGGGTAAATTTACAGGGGTTTTTTCAAAGGTGTGTGGAATATCCGTCCTCCAAACTAGAAATTGAATAAATTATTTGCCAAGAAACCACCCCAATTTAGCATTTAACATGTGAAATTTAACATTCTTTTGAGTAAGGGCTGGGACAAGAGGCATCCAGGTGTTCTCTTCAGCCTCACTTATTCTCAAATTCTAAATTTACTCCTGTCATTTTGAATGGTTCCTTTCAAAGAATCCCAGAAAGATTTTGGTTAAAGGAACCTTAAAGGTCCTCTAGTTCCAGCCCCAGTGCCATGTGTAATACTAAGAAAAATGGAAGGGAGAAAGAAAAAGGGCTTTAAAATCCAACCAAAAGCACTCAAAAAGAGACATCTAGAGGGCATAAAAAAGTCAGTTTTCTTTGTTTTAAACAAGTCCCAGGCACAGTCCACAAAACTACTTGTTATTTTAAATAGAAAAAGACACGGTGCTGGAGTGCTGGAAAAAATATAAAGCACAAAACAGGCACCCTGGTTATTGCAGGGAGAACAGCACACTAAAATTTAATCACATTGATCCAAACCGTGTTGAGAACTCACTGAGTGAGTGGCAGAGGGAGCCTGGGGAAAACAACCTTACAGGCAGGACCACGATGCTTGTTCCTGTCACTAGATGTCAGCAAGTGAATGGTGATAGCTGGTTGTGTCTGGAGAGAAAATGCAAAGGAAGCATTGCCTCACCCTCTCTCTCCTGCCCTGGGTTTTGCAGCCTTCCCAGTTTCACCAGTCGAGTTGCAAAATATTTGTTCATTAAATATTTACAAACAAATATATATATATTTCTTTTCTTAAAAAGGTAAAAATCCTTTTGCAGGCTGCTCAAATCTGTGTTTGTCAGGCTCTTTGTGCTCCCTGAGACAGATGTGTTCAGTTTGTGCTCACCTACATCTGGCATGGGTGAATCTGTATACAGAGCAAGATGCTTTCCAGATCCTCTTCCACCTAATGCTTAATGTTTAAGGCCTTTTTATTGTAATATTTAAGGTTTTAACCATGTCCCTCTCCACATTTAGGGTGGTTTAAGTTCAGTATCTCCAGTCTCACCTCATGGTTTACTCATCGTGCTGTTTGCCTGGGGAATTTTGCCGCTTGGTGCTGGCACATCCAGTGCTCAGACCTTTCTTGTACTGCCTCATCCACATGGGAGAGGTGGCAAAGAGACTCCAGGGATTCAGGACTGTGAAGGAATGGGAAGGAGAGGTCTGTGGTGCCCCATGGCCCTTCAGTGTTGTGTCAAAGTTGGATATTTGTCTGACCTTTTCCAGCTCTGCTCTCTGAACTGGCCGATGTGAAGGGTTTAAGCTGCATTTCTTCTGTTACTGAGGGCTGTGAAGCAGAACCCCCTCTCCTCTGGCACTGTGGGGTGTCAGGTGGCAGTGGCTGCTCCGGGTTTCAGTGCTCGGTCACGTTGTGTCTGGTTTGCTTGAGATTAGAGATGTCCACATGGGAATCCCCAGCCGGTCCATGTAGCTCTCTCATGTGATCCAATCCATAGGGCACGGCTCTGCAGGTAGGAAATGTGACTTCTTTGCTTCTTTCCCTTTGATCAGGAAGTTGTCTAAGGGATGAGGAATTGCCAGGCTCAGCAGGATCCATCCATAAGCCTTCCCCATGGGGCTTTCCTTAGTAACGGGTCGCAGCGTGGTTTTGGTTTGATCACTGGCAAGAGCTGGGCATGTTACTGAGATATGCTCAACCCAGAGCACAAGGAATGGGAATGCAGGACTAGACTCTTTTATGAAAACCGTTGTCTTTTGCAAGATGCAGAAAAATCAATTCAGAACAGAGCTAAAATTTGATTTTCAGCCTTAAACCTTAAAAAAAAATTAACAAAATTAAATAAAATTAACAAAATCTCACTGCCTTCAAGGAAAAACAAAACCAAAAGAAAAATGCCCAAACTAACCCATGAGTCTTTAAAGGTAAAGATATAACTGGCTTGATCACTGTGCCTGGAAGGGCTCAAAAGCCATGTAGATGTGGCACTTGAGGACATGATTTAGTGGTGGGTTTGGCAGTGCTGGGAGAATGGTTTGGCTCAGTCTTGGAGGATTTTTCCAACCAAAATTATTCTATGATCCTGAAAGCTCTCCCCTTCTCTGGTTCCTGCTTTGTTGCTCGTGCCACTGCATGAATGAAAATGCAGTTGTAGATTCTTTTCAGCTCAGGTTAAATTTACAGAACACATGGTTAATATTTGTGGGATGGAGCTGTGCTCCTGTGAAAGATGAGAAAACTGGCAGGAAGCTTGAGACAGGTGAGAAAATAACTGATTATTCCTCTAAGGTGATATTAGGGTAAATACCATATATAATTTTGCCAGTAAGCCCGTCCCTGAGATTTTATGTTTTACATTAAGGTGAAGGTAATGAGGACACGTTTAAAAGAAGCTGAACTGATAAGAAGATGCTTCAGGGTAGAAGCTGAGTCTGATTTTCCTGGTTGGATCAGCATGCTTGGAATAACAGGGCTGACTTTAGGGTTTTGATGGAACAGTCATTGGGATCTTTGTTGGAGGATGCTGGACCTGCCATTAACCAGACTCCACTGGTAATAGTGGATGTTTGGGGAGGAGGATTTAGGTTAGAGGCTAGAAATGAGACTTGTTTAAAAGGATGAGATATGTGGTTCCATGGAGCTCTTTGAGTGGGGCAAGAAGAGAGAGAGGAATGAGTTTTGGCTCTAACAAGGAGATGCACTGAGCCAGGACAATAGGCACTAGAGACGGGGAAATTTGGGGATTTGTATGAGCAGATGCAGAAGATATGAAGAGGGTCTGTTGTGGTAGTTGGGGCCTCAGTAGAAGCCAAGGCCTCTGATGTTCATTGTGGAGACCAAACCAAAGGATCCAAATGGTCCCATCTACCTTTCAAATCCAGAAATGAAGTTAATAAGGGCAAATAAAGCATATTAATTACATGGCAGGAATGTTCTGACAGTGAGATCTATCAGGCAGTGGATTAGATGCTTGAAAGCCACCTCTTGGGACTTCTGAAACCTTTCTGTGTGAAATGAATGTCTCACAGGGAGCATTTCTTCACAGGCTCAATAGTTGTATTTGATGACCTTAACAGGTCTCTTTCTGTTCTCCCTTTTATTAACCTATTTTTTCAAATTCTTTTCCTTGCTAAGCACACATTGTTGCTCCACAGTCCATTTTGTGAGGGGTGGATAACCAAGGATGTGAGTTTGGCACTGGGACTCCTTGGGCAGTTCTTCAATCAATCCCCAGCTGCCCTTGGAGCATCCTGTAGGTTTGAGCCTCATCACATGTCCAGCAGTTGTTATTAAACAGTGACCCAGAACAAAGACCTTGTGCTGAGCATCCCAGGATCCTGGATTAATCCAGAATATCCCTCAAAGCCAGGGCTGGGGGTAGTCAGTCCCTGAGCCATTACCACCACACAGAGATTTGGCTGCCGTAGTGTCTGATCTCAAAAGAGAAGCTGTAACGAGCTCAGTGCACTCATCCCAGCCATGGGAATGCAGGTTTGATCTTTATAGGGAATATAAAGCCTAAAGCAGCTTCATCCTGGGGTTTGAACGCTAACCAATTAAGCAGGGAGGAGAATTGTGTCCCAGAGCAGGCAGAAGATCCTTTTAGGACGTGCCAAAAGTGTGTTGAAATCTTGAGTTGATATTTTTTTGCCTCACTTGTGGTTGGAGATAATGGCACCAACAGTACCAAGGGCTGTTTGTGTTTCATGGTTGGAGGAACGGGAAGGGAAAGACCAAGACTTCTTCCTAAATGAATAAAGATATTAAAACCTCTGAGAGGAGGGAAATAGGAGGACCTTTTAATAAAGATGTTAAAACCTCTGAGAGGAGGGAAATAGGAGGACCTTTTAATAAAGATGTTAAAACCTCTGAGAGGAGGGAAATAGGAGGAACTTGGAAAGCCCCAAGGAAGGAATGGGAAAAGAGCATCATCTCTAAAAGTGATTTTTGCATCCGATGGACAGGAGATGTGGGGTGTGGAGGTGAGATTTTTCCCTCCTTCCAACTGAGAGAGAGAAAGCAATTTTAAGTTTGATGCTGGGGTGTACAGATTAAGTAGGGTTTGCTTGGATTTTGCTTCCTCTGATCTCTTTTCAATCCTTTGTAGTCGTATTCTAAAACTTAGGTTTTATGAATTAATACCTTTTTTTGCCTGGTTTCAGTTAAAATTTATTTCAGCTGTTGGTAGGATATAAGGCCTGCTGTTCCTACAGACATGATAACTTTGGGATGAGGGCACTGGAACACAGCACAGAAATGCCCATTTTCCACATTTTGAGGTTTTTAAAAAAGTGACAGACTATTCTCGTGCTGAGCTCTCAGGGCTGTGTGGGAAACACCTTCTGGTGACCTACATGGGCCAGGCAAGTTCTCTGACAGCAGCAAAAACTCGAGGAGAACAGTCCTGACATTCTGTGACTAATTTCCAACACTGATTCCAAAATAGAATTCAAGTGGTTTTCCACATAGGAAAACTCTGCCATGTTCTATTCAAGACCATAAAAGAAAACCAAAGCCCTCCTGTAAGAATTGCTTCTGCTGCAGGTTGTTGCAAATGCAAGATCTTTGCAGCATTTAGTCCTCTTGGATGCTATTTATTTGCCAAAACACAGATATTTAGTGCTGGTTAAGATGCCCTTGGAATGTCAGGAAATACCTAAAGTATCTCTAGACAAGATTTTTGGACAATAAAAGCAAAATCTATAATTCTTTTAGGCTTCTCTGCCTATTACTTGTCTTAGACGTAGTTCTTCAAGGCAGGGATTGGGTTTGGATCTGTTTGGATGCCAAGCAAGAAAATTGCCCCTGGATTTTGGGAAGGAAAGGGATTAAGCATATTACAAAATTTGGGAGCATGTTGGTAAATTTATTTTCTCATTCTACATCCAGAGAAGAAAAATAGAGAGGAATTGTAAACTCTCTCTCTAAAGTTCAGAGCAGATGAACTGATAGGTTTTAATATTTCAGAAATACCTGAAACATTAAAGAGTTATAAACTCCTCAGAAATACCCCACCTGAAATACTAAGTTTTAGCAAAATGTGCTAAATATTTTAATATAGGAAATAAAACACTTTCATATTTTTATGATTTCAACCCCCATTTTTTAGGATTGCTTAGGAGACAAGACATTCATTGCAAATGACACTTCCCCAGCAAATAAAATACCTTTTGAACAAATTAGAACTTACAAACGCAAATAAGAAAAAGCCCTTTCTTGATAAATTCCTATTGATTGGATTTCTGATGCTTAAGGAATACTCTTGGATGCTCCAGTGCAGTCTGTTATACTGTCCACAGACCTTTTCAGGAGTTCATTACAACTATTTGGTTAGTTCAGGATTGATGAATATTCTCCAAAAGTCAGGGCTTTGAGAGAAACAGATCTAATGTCTGTCATAATTTAATGGTTAAAGGTCTCCTTTATAAAATTGTTAAACCCAAATATTTCAACTGAATCTGAACTTCAGTGACAGTTCATAATACTTATTTTTAGTATTTTTTGTCTGGAATTTAGTATAAAAAAATCTAATTCCTGCTCACAGAATCACACTGAATCACTTAAGTTGGGAAAAACCCTCCAAGATCAAGTCCAACCTGTGACTGGTCCCCACCTTGTCACCCAGCCCACAGCACTGAGTGCCATGTCCAGGCCTTCCCTGAACACCCCCAGGGTTGGTGACTCCACCACCTCCCAGGGCATTGCATTCCAGTGCAATTCCTGTGCTGAACAACCTTTTCCATGAAAAAAAAAAATTAAAAATTCTTCCAGATGTTCACACCACTTGTTCTTTAAATAAACCTCAAAACAGCTGCTCCTGTTAAAATTTTTACCTCACCCAGGGAGGCAAACTTGGACCACATCTCAAGTCATACTCAGCTATAAAGCAAGGTGGGAGAGCCCAGTTCCCACCACTTCCCCAGGGACCCTCCAAGCTGTGCCAAATTTTCCTCAAAAACTGTTTCTGGATTTCAAACTCATGATGTTTGTTAAGTTGTCACATCTCCTTGGTAAAAGTTTTGTGCCATATTCTTGAATTGTAAACCATGTTCTATCTCTCCCAGAAGAAATGTCCATGCATTCATTTAACCCCTTATGTCATCTTCTTCTGGACAGAGCAAAAAGACCATCCTGATGCTCAGGGCACAAAGGTTACATTTTTGCTCACACAAAGCAAATGGGGCTGAAGGAGTTGCATGGAGACCTAATTATCCTCAAAAAGGATGCACCTAAAGGGAGGCTGGGTGCACATCAGGAGCCAAAGGATCATGGAATGATTTGGGTTGGAAAGGATCTTCAAGTTCATTTAGTTCCACAGGCAGGGACACCTCCTGCAGTGACACCTCTCAACAGTTAAAACATGCTCAATGTCAGTGGTGTTTAGGCTGCTTCAGGTTATTTTTTCTTCTCCTGTCTTGCAGCCTCTTTGGCCATTCTCTGTGGTCTGACACATCCTTCTGCCAGCTGCCAAGAGGACAGAGCCACCTTCATTGAGTGTGACATTGGAGTCACAGTGGGCACCTCTCAGCAGAGAGGATCTGTGTCCTACCTCTACATCTGTGGGGACACCCCACCCCAGGGACACTTTGCTGGACTCTTTGCCAGGTGAGTTCTGTGTCTCTCCATCAGCCCAGTGGGTCCATCCACAGATAACATCCTTCCCATGGTTTTCCACCTTTTGCAGAGTTGTTCCAAAGGGTGGACTGAAGGAACCAATCCTTGATTCTCACATTGGTGCCAATGGAGCAATTGAGCCTTGAGACCACTAGAGAGCTCCGCTGGGTTGTGGAATTCACTCCCTGTGCCTATCAAAGCATCTCCAGTCCCCCCCTCCTTCTCTCCTGCCTTTTTAAAGTATTTGAGAGGCATCAAAAAACCCATCTCATAAACAGCCTGCTTTGCTCGTTCTTAGGTTTTAATATTTATCTTCTGATCCAAAGCAACATCTGGTGGATGCCAATGGGAAAAAAGATTAGGCATTATGAAAAGCAGAAGTCCTCTTTTTTCTTTTTTTTTTTCTTTTCCTTTTTTTCCCCTTCTTTCTTTTTTGTTCTTTTTTCCCCCCTATGTCTTTCTCCAAGCACTTTCATGAGTAAAAAGTCACAGGGTAAATTCAGCAGGGTGTGCAAGTGTGCTTATGGTTTGCAAATCCAAGGCCAAACTGTCCAGGAGTATAACTTGGAACTGTTGTCTTTGATGGAGCAGTGAGGACTTATTCCTGCAGAGCATTTGCTTCTAGGGGTAAGTGGGATGTCTGAGTAAAGGAAAAAACAGGGGAATGATTGAAGGATTTGGTTTGGAAGGGACCTCAAAGGTTATCTTGTTCCAAACCCATGGGCAGGGACACCTTCCACCATCCCAGGGTGCTCCAAGCCCCATCCAGCCTGGCCTTGGACACTTCCAGGGATCCAGGGGCAGCTACAGCTTCTCTGGGCAACCTGTGCCAGGGCCTCACCACCCTTATAGGGAAAAATTTCTTCCTAATCTGTAATCTAAATTTCCCCTCCTTCAATTTGGAGCCACTTCCCCTCGTCCTATCACACCATGCCCTTGTGAAAAGTTCCTCTCCAGGCTTCTTATAACTCCCCTTTGGATACTGGAACAAGCTGAACAAAACTTTCCAGAAGTTATTTAGTAAAAAGAGAAGTAGAACAGCATTACAATGCATTGCCCATGATCTGCTGTACGTGGTGAACCCACTTCTGGCTGCTGCATCTTGCCACAGTCCAGGTATTTCGGTGGAGTTGCAGAGATTTGATCCTCATCCTGACCTGATCCTTACATCATACCTGGTGTTGATTCACCAGAGGGAGCTCTGGATACCCTGAATTGAGGGGAAAAAAACCCCCATCTAGCATTTACAGTACAAAGACAGCAAGACACTAATTGCACAATTTTTTAAACTTGTTTAAAATACAGATAATAGAGGTTTCCAACTAAAATTAATTTTTAAAAAAAGTTTACAGTTGTGACACCTCTCTGTGGGTCTGTTCACTTTTTCCTCATCAGTTTTTTAATCTAGATTTCATCAGCCCTGGGCTTTTAAAGAAAATTCTTCCCAGTTTTGAGAGAATCAGTGTTAGGCAGAAAGAAACTATTTTCCTGCTGAGGAGAGTGAGGGCAGAATTCTGCCCTGTACAGCTGGCAGAGTGTCTCAAGCCACACTGTGCATTGGTAATGTTCTGTAACATCCCAGGACATGGGGAGGACAGATCTTTGGGAGAAGACAAAAGTAAGGAGACTTAGAAGGGGGAAAAAAAAAGTAAAATTAAACTAATTTAATCGGCTCTACTGCTCCCAGAATGACTTGTTTCAAACCAAGGAACTCCAGGAGCCTTGCTTTGTCTGGTTGAACTTTGCTTTGCTTTTCCTCACATCAGTCTAACCCCAGTTCAGAGAACCAACAAACTTCAGAGGGACAGGACAACTCCATATGTGATACTTTCCTGCTTCCTTTTTCCTGAGTATTAAAATTATGCTCAAGTCTTCACTGATTAAAAAACCCAAACATATTAAATGATATAATAATAATATATTATGATTACTTATTTTCTTGCTCCTTTTCTTGGTTTGGGCTGCCACTGTGGAGAAAGTCACAAAGTCCTTTTACTGACTGTTTGCTTATTGTTTTCACTGTGCTTTTTAGTCCAATTTAACTATGAATGCTGCAAAGACCAAAACCAAAAACCAAAGGGTTTATTGTTCCTCCTGGGAATCTTATCAGGGAGAGATTTCTGAATCAAATCAATCAACTTTTTTTACTTACTATTTTTCAATTTTTCCAACTTCTTCAACATCTTTCTTATTGTTTTAACTTTTCACCTTATTGTGCTCATGGCTATCTTTTGGTTGAAAATTAAAACTTGGGCTGATATATTTTTCTAGTGAGTTTATTTCCAGATGAAAGGAAAGTTTATTTCTTGCTAAAGGGAAGTAGGGGCAAAGATTGTTTGTTTTCAAAAAGGTTTCCTGATTTGAGAAATCTGAGAAGAAATAGAAGGAAAAAATTGAGAATTTTGAATCATACAAATTAACTTATTTTAGAACTTCTGAGAACTGTTTTTCACATTTCAGTTCAGAAAAATATCTAATTTTAAAGTATTAATGGAATTTGCAGGAAAGTCCTAGAAAATTTAAATGTTTTCACCAGAAAAAAACTATTTTGAGGATTCCTGAAATAATACATATTGATTGTTTTGATTAATAATAGTAAATAATAATAAAAATAAATATATATATATATGTATTTTAATTCTGTGCAAATGCTTAAGAGTTAAGACATTTCTACCATGTTGGGGACAAAACTACTGAAGTAATTCCTGGCTTAAGTGCACATTGAATTTCTCCTGTTTTTCTTACTAATTTTATAGAATCATAGAATAGTTTGGGTTTGAAAGGACCTTAAATCTCATTTCACCCCCTGCCACAGCCAGGGGCACCTTCCACTAACCCAGGCTCCTCTAACTCCTATCCAACCTGGCCTTGGAGACTTCTAGGGATGGGGCAGCCACCTGGACAATGTTTTTCAGTGGTTTAAATAAATATTTTCTTTATGCAATCTGTACCACAGGCCATCCTTTATCGGCTCATAATGGCAAAAGCATATTCCTTAAAAAGTTGTAAATTTTGCCATTAACAACACTCATATCAAGGTACATTCCTGAATTCCATTTAATAATTCACTCTTTTTCTTGCATTTCCTTTAAACATTGCAATTTGTTAATGGTGCTTCAGAACGTGCTTGCATGAGGACAGAAAGGAACTGGCTCTTCTTACAAGCAAAGCTTATTTACTTTTTGCAAAAAAAACCTGTGAAAACCACTCAAAGGTCCTTGTATTGGCTTGAATGTTTGGGAAATTGTGCCCATGCCCTCCATCCAGCTGACAACCTCCCCTTTCTGCCTTTAAAACTGGATGTTGGTTATTAAAAAGAGGCAGTTTTTTCTTGGAGCTTTAAAAAGTACTCTGCAGTCTTGAAAGATAGTCCAGTCCACTGAATTATTGTACAGGACAAGATTAATTCTCAAAGTGTTGCTATAAAAAGCAAGCGCAGTTCCCCAAGGCTGGCTTTTGATTATTGATACTGCAGAGGGAAAAGTTCATTTAAATATAAAAATAAAAAATTTGCTGTTAAAAGGGGTCAGCACCTTGCAAAAGTGTGTGGCTGATTCCTTTACCACCTTAACCCTGAAAAAGAACAACAAAACAAACAGCGCCTAAATGCAGATCAGAGCAGGGCTTTGTTTGCAGATTGAGCTGCTGCATCCAGCAAGGAACTTTTAAATCTTCAGGATCATCAAACCACTCTGATCATCACCCTCCCAACAAAGCTCTGGGTCCTGGCTTTCCAATTGGGTCAATTTTGGGAGAGCTTTGGGCAAGGGAGATGCTTCACCCCCTCTACTCCACTCTCATGAGACCCCACCTGGAGCAGTGTCCAGCTTTGGGGCCCCCAGGAAGGACATGGAGATGTTGGAGTGAGTCCAGAGGAAGCACCAGGATGATCAGAGGGATGGAGCAGCTCTGCTGTGAGGAAAGGCTGAGAAAATTTGGATTGTTCAGCCTGGAGAAGAGGAGGCTGCAGGGAGAACACCTTTCAATGCCTGAAGGGACTCCATGAGATTTGGAGAGGGACTTTGGACAAGGGCCTGGAGTGACAGGGGAATGGCTTCAAACTGACAGAAAGTAGATTTTTGTGGCTTATTAGGAAGGAATTCTTCCCTGTGAGAGTGATGAGGCCCTGGGACAGGGAGCCCAGAGAAGCTGTGGCTGCCCTTGGATCCCTGGAAGTGTCCAAGGCCAGGTTGGACAGGGCTTGGAGCAACCTGGGATGGTGGAAGTTGTCCCTGCCCATGGCAGGGGGTGGAATGGGATGAGCTTTAAGGTTCCTTCCAGTCCAAACCATTCTGGGATTCTAATCCCAGAGACACTTTACCAAAACCTTGTTATATGGGATTTTTAGCAACCTGAAGGCCTCTTAAAATCCTGATCCTGCCAATCTGATCCTCTGTTTTGTTGAGTAAATCATGCTGGGAACTACGTCCTTTCTTAGCTGTTCAGAATAGCCATGTGATTTCTGGGCTGTGTTGGTGTTGCTGTATCTCCTCTCCTTTCTCCTCTCCTGCCTACAAATTTCCAGTGTGAATCTGGTGGTGGGGTGGGGAGGAGAGGAAGAAGTAACAATGGCCAAGAGTCACAGAATCAATTAGGTTGGAAAAGACCTCTGGGATCATCAAGCCCAATCATTAACCCTGCACCACACTTTGCTCACCACCAAACCATATGTTGTATCCTATAGCTCCCCACAATGAAACACTACCAAAATCAGCAACTGTCAGCAGCAAAACCAAGGAAAAAAAATGCTTCTCTTCCACCACATTTTCTATTACTTCTTCCCCCTATGCAAGGGGAGGCTTTAGAGCAAATGTCTGCTGGTGTAACTGGCACATATATCGAATCTGCTTAGTCTGGGCTGTTAAGTAAGTTTAATTAATTTACTAAGTTAATGTTCCAATGTTAGCAACAAAGCATCATTGCAATCAGCTGGGTAGCAAGGATTGGAACCCCTAAATGAGCTCATTTTTTCACAGTTGGAATTAGGGACCAGTTAGCCAGTTGTGTGGTTTTTCCAATTTCTCCCCTTGCCCTAGGGGAGTTGCAAGTTATTCATTCCCCATTGCTAAGTGTGAGTAAGATGGGGAGGGGGCAGACACAAACAAACCCTACTCCTTGTAGGAGTCCATCTTTGCTCCCAACACTGCTGATTCTCTCCTTGTTGTCTGCACTTATCTGCCTGCCTTGGTCCTAGAATGGCATTCCTTCCTGTCTGTGATGGTTTGGGGAAGGAGAAAAGCATCACTGAGAGATATTTACTGCATGTATTTTCATCCTGAGTGTTGTGCAGATAAAGGGGGGAAAAACAAATAAACAATAAAAGAATGGAAACAAAATTACCGAAATTTGCAAAGTTTGACAAATGGTGGCCAGGAGTTGCCACAAGCTAATGGCTTGCAATGATTAATAAGAGTAAAAATAATTGCATTTCATTAAGATTGATGACACCCCATTTAACCTCCCTTCTCGTTTCAGCCCTAAAGTGGAAAGAGATGAAGTTCTCATCTATAATAGCTCCTGTAACATTACCATGGAAACTGAGGCAGAGATGGAGTGTGAGGGAGCTAATCAGCCAATTACTGCCAAGATTACTGAGATATGGAAAAACTGGGGCCAGAACACTCAGGTATAATCAAATCTTTTTTACAGACTGATTCAAACAGCTTAAAATTAAATTTGTAATATTGTGTACATTTAAAGGGGGGCAAGAAAAAAAAACAATTTAGGCTGAGCAGCAGCAATATATAATATTAAATGCTTTCCAACTTTGAATAGCAGTTCTAATGCAGCACAGCTGAATTAATGGTTAACTATGGCTAATCATGTATTTTATGAGACATAAATGAGTTTTACCTTATTTTCTGGGCAATGTATATATTTGTTAACACTCTCTCCCTTTTTTTTTTAATACAAATTCAATTCTGTTCTAAAAATGTTATTTCCTGTTGAGCAGAAATCTTAGCCATGAGGTACAGTTTCAGCTCTCTGGCAGAGACTTAGCATTCAGTGCAGCCCTGGTTATATTTGATTTTTGCTGCTTTTTAGTAGCTGAAGGATAATGGGACAGTCTTCCCAGGGTTGTCTGTGGGTATAGCAAGAAAAGAAGATATAAGCCAAGAGTTCAGACAAAAAAAGCTATAATTCTCAACCAGCATAAATTTTAAGACTTGATACATAAAAATGTCATTGCTAACCTGAAATGTCCTGTTAGAGTCCCCACAGTTTTGCAGAGTGGATGTTTAGCCACCTGTAAGAAGAAATTTAGAGGGTTTGGATATTTGTTGAATATCAATTATCCCTTTTTCACTATCCTTTCCTAAAGGAGCAGCTCCTGAGATGTGGTGGAGACCTCCTGAATACAGGGATGTGTAAGTGGGGATGGTCACTAAGATAAAAACCAAATGCTATTTTTAATCTATTAAATAAAATTTTCACACAGTCTTTTAGCATAGTTTAGGAAAATGAAGCTTATTTGATCAGCATCAATGTGAAAGCTACCACAGTAATCTTTAACTCTATCTGCAAAGAAATTTTTTGTGTTTAAGGACTTCAAATTTACTTTGCCACCCCAAAAAGTAGCTGCAGTGTCCTGGCAGAGTAATTTTGGTGCATTTCTAGTGCTGAACTCTATATTTAGTTTTATATATCGGATCTATTCTATATTTAAGAGTCTCTGAATACTTGCAAATCTACCTTACATGAATATTACTATTGTGGTGGATTATCCTAAATTACAATTCCTTGCTTCTGTTAAGCCTGTCCTTGGTCTGTGAAGGAATGTCAGATGCAGAATGTTACTTATTAAGGTTCATTTGCTCATCAGCTTTGTTATGGTACCTAAAACATGTCCAGCTAAGGAGAAAAACAACCCCCCAAAATTGCTGGTTGGTGACTGCAGGAGTGAAGGGAAGTGCCCAGGCAAGTATGAGATCAAATGGTAACTCCTCCTTACATTCCTCTTTTCCTTCCCAAATGGGATAAGGGCATCTCTGGTGTCCCAGAGCTTGGGCTGCAGCTTGGAGGGATATTCTCTGCTGCTGTCTGTGATCTGGGCAGCTCAGCTGTGTCACAGCTCCTTCAGCTCCAGTGAGGGCAGGGTGACAGGCTGTCTTTTGACTTGCGTGGGAGGAAGAAGAGGAAGAATCTGTGAGGTTTGTCCCTGCTGTGGTTTTTCTGCTCAGAGCAGGGAAAACCAAGGAAGTCCTAAGTGTCCTGAATGAACAAATTCACTCGGAGCAGGATGAAAACAGCAGCGCTTTAGATCTGGGATTTGCTGCTGCTTAATGAACCCAGTGGGCATTCGGAATCATTTTATCCCTCTTCCCAAAACTGGCTTGGGTGAGCAGAGGTGGATGGGTGGGGAGTTCAGATAAATGGCTTCAATTTTGGTCCCTTCCTGGCTGACAGCATCCCGTTAAGATTTACGACCGGGTGCAGCGCATGCATGCTTCACTGTGGAGGTTTAAATCATGTCATGGGAACTGGCCTTACCTTTCCAGTGGAAAAAATGGTCCCCAGGTTCAGCACTAAGCAGTGAAATGCATTAATAGCACCACGTGCCTTAGGATAATGGTGCTATTAGCAGGCAGCACAACTCTGTGTGCAAGTAATGGGGTTGCATCTCTTTATAATAACATCTGGCACTTCTCTTGCATGCTCATGCAAGGATCTCAAAGCACTCCATAAAAAAAAGGGGCATGATCCTGTTCTCAGCACAGCTGCATTGCTCAGTGGTTTGTTTTGTGCTTCCTCTGCTGCCAGCTGAAGGATGCCCAGGCAGGCCAAGGACTCAGCCCAGCTGGATGCTGTGGGAGGGTTGGCTCAGAGGTGATTTGATGATGGTGGAGCAGGATTAGCTCCAGGATGGTGTTGGAAGTGAAAATGTAGAAAGGCTGACAGAGGCTTGTGGCATGGAATGAATGGACCCTGGCAGGAAGAGACAACAACCTTGGTTGAGAGCAGGGAAAAAAAAAAAAGAAAAAAAAAAAGAAAGAAAAAAGTAAAATGTTGGTACTGGGAATTTGAGCCTGAGAGGTACAAATGGTGACATCCCTAAACTTGACAGAGTTCAAGCAGCATTTGGACAACATTCTTAGGCACAGATTGGGGTTCTTAGGGTTGTTCTTTGCAGAGCCAAGAGTTGGCCTCAACGATCCTTGTGGGTTTCTTGCAACTTAGGATATTCTGTGATATGCCTGATATGCCCATTATTCTATGACACAGTTTTTAGGGTATTTTTTCATCTGTTGTATTATTTAAACAACTGCATTTTCTGCTAGGTGCTGCAAAATCCATCACTCAATTTTTGTCCTCTCAAATCTGGTCTCCCAGCTGTTACTTGTGTGAATCATAGAATCCTTAGGGTTGGAAAAGACTTTCAAGAGCATCAGGTCCATGGTTACAGTGTGAGTTGGGCTGAGATCTGAATATAGAAGACTCCCAGAATTTCATGGAGTTTCAAGGTGCTGCCTGGAGATCTGTGATTTTCATGGCAGACTTCATGAAATTTCAGTTCAACTTGGATTTTTCCTGGGGTCTGGTCTGTGTCCCACCCCCACCTCCCCCTCAGAGAATAGTTTTTATGATTTTCTTTAGAAACCAATTTAAGCTCTTGCCTCACTTTGTGTTTGAAGTATTTTGCCCTGTATGACTTAATTAGGTCACAAGAAATGAGCAGCAGGCCTCTGCCCCACTGTTGCATTCAGCATCATTAGTGTTTGTAACTTGCTCTGTTATTATCTAAGAAGAGTTGCACAATTATTTTTATTTCAGTGTATAATGCAATTTAGCCTACTGAAAAGAGAGGGAGGGAAAAAAAAGAAATCCAGCACTGATTGTATATCCCACAGGACTTAATTAGTTCACAGCTTCAAGAATGCACTGGATAATGGGAAGACATGAATTAAATAATAAAAGGGAAAAGTTCTAATGCTCACTCAGTACCTGTCCACTTCCACCTTGGCTGCATAATGAGACGTCAGCTGCTGGTGACACTTGATGAGATGTGCAAAACACCCCAAAAACACGAGGAGAGGATGCTCATGGGAGGGTTTGACCAGGCTGGGATGGCTCTAAACCCATTATGCTTAGTGAGCCTTCCCATTGTTATTCCAGATCGCTGGACCAGACCTAATCATGATGCAAACATGCTGCTGGAGCTGTGCTTCCCTGCTCCCCCTCCTCTGCTGGCCCACATGGGTGATGGAATATTTGGCAGAGGGCCCATGCTGTGTATTAAGTCAGCTGCAGGGAAGCTGAACTGGTATCCCAGTGAATTCCCTGCAACCCGACCCTCAAGGGGTCCCTGTTGAGGGAGAGGAGGTTAATAAAAAATAACTTGCCAGATAAAAATGCCACCCTGGATTATGGCTCTGCCTGGGTGTGCTGCCCTGCCTTGACTTTGTTTTTAACAGGGTGTTCAGGGAAGGTCTTGAGGTTTAAGGGGTGGCTTAGAGTATTGAGGGATCTGTGAATTCTTAGCTTGGTGACTGATACAGGGATAACTGCTTTGTTCACTTCTCATGAAAGAAAAAATTATAAACACCCCACAAAGGCTTTGTCTGAGATATGCACAGTCACCTCAAAAATCCTTTCTGTTCAACTTCAACTTAATATAGTCAGGACTAGCTCTTCAAGCCTCTCAGATTCCTCTGCAGATCTTAGAATCATTCTTTTCCTTCTTTTTTAGCCTTTTCCCCCCTACTTACCATCTCTCTTGATGCCAAAGTGTTTGGAGGTGAGGGAAGCAATGAAATGGTTTAAACTGGTGGAGATATTTGGTGGTTTGCAAAGGTGGCAAAACCTGGGCAGCTTTCAGGGAGCATGGAAGGGTCTCTGGAAAGCCAGGGCACTCTGGGCATAAAGGGCTGTTTGTTACTGTACTCACAGCAGGACTGATGCAAGGTCATAGGTTGGCTGGGATTGAAGAGACCTTAAAGATCAACTCATTCCACCCTTCTGCATTGGCAGGGAAAGCTCCTGAACCTGTTCTCCATCTGTGAGGGTTACAAGCGATGGGAAGTGACTCTTCTCTTTTATTCTAACTTTAGAGCTGTCTTCATGCTGTCTGAATGTTTGATGGGTGCATTTTTTAGGGTGAAAAGCTCATTCTTGGCAGTCCATGAGGAAAACCACTACGGCAGGCGGAGTTGTTAGGCAGGGTAAGGATCATAGAGTCAGAGAATGGTTCAGAGTGGAAAGGATCTTAAAAAGATCATCTAGTCCCCATCCCCCTGCTATGGGCAGGGTCACCTTCCACTAAACCAGACTGCTCCAAGCCCTGTCCAACCTGGCCTTGAACACTGCCAGAACAGAGCAGATTCCAGTTTGATAGTGGAGTTTGTTTGGAGGGGGTTAATAAAGCAGCTGCCCTCTTCTCCACTTGAGGAAGAATTATGATACAATATCATATTTAATTCCTGTGTATCGATTTAGAGAACGCAAAACAGCAGAGCTCTTAGTCTGGCCATGGGGATTACAATTTACTGAGGTTTGGGAATAGTTTTTTGGACTTCTTAGCAAGTATCCTGATAGAACCTGACTTTATGTTGTCTTGGGCTGTGAGTAGAGCTCCTGGGTCCTTTGACAGTGCAACCAGCCAAAAAAAGCCACCTCACACAGGATGGGACATCAGGAGTAGGACTAGATGAAACTCTTCTACAATATTTTGTGTGTATTTTCATAAATATTCACTTTTAACAACCCAGCAAGCCCATCCTTGCATCTCCAAACTCCCTGTTTTCTTAACCTCTCCAAACTCCCTGTTATCTTGGTCACAAAATTATTTTCAGAAGGAGGTGGGGAGTGCAATAAAACCCACCAGACCCTCACAGAAAAGAAGCAGAACAGTCCATAAAAAAAACCAAAAAAACACCTAATCAAAATAAACCCACAGAACCAGTCTTGGGGTGCAGAGGCTGCTGGAGCAGAGAGGTACCATCTGCAAGGTTGTTAAGATGTAGAGAACCAAGATGGGCTCCCCAGTAACCACAGGCAATGTGAAGAGATAAATGGTTGACCCGAGCCCGTGTCAGGCAAGGATTGATGCCACTATCAGCCCCAGTGCCTTTGCAATGATTTTTTAAAAAATCTCTGATAGAGTGTGTTATCTAGTTACTGGCACGAGGGCAATGGCCTGGAGGCAGAGGGGAGGAGGGGGGGAGGAAGGAGAGGAGGAGAGAGAGAAAGGAAAAAAAAAGGTCATTCCAGGAGGACAATCTCTGTTGGACTAAATGAGAAAATAAGGGCCTTGCTCTGGAAGGGGAAGGTAAATAAATAAATAATAGGAAAAAGGGGCTGCTGGGTGTGTGAGGAAAGGATAAGCAAAATTGCTGCTCTTCTTTTCTCTGTTTTTCTTTTGTTTTTAATGATTTCTTCTTATTTTTTTCATTTTTTTTCCCTTTTTCTTCCTTTTAATGGGTTCAGCCTTGGGCTGCGATGGAAAATTTAGGAGATGTGCTCGTGGTGTGTGGTTTTATTTTCCTTTAACTTTTTGCTTCCCGATTTGAGGTTTAACTGTTTCCTCTCCTGCTGTCAGGTGAAAAATGAAGGCCTGAACTGTAACCTCTTTCCTCTCCACATTGTGAAAAGCCTCTTCTTTTGATTTTCAATCCCACTATCTTTGTAATGTTTCTGGCAAGATGACTTCCTGAATTGTAAGTGGCTTTCTAGGGAACTCTCTTCTCCCCACCACTCCTACAGCTGCTCTGAGAGGTGGGTTGGGAGCTATTCCCAGGATATCCTAGGATGGAATGCCATGATCCCCAGGATGGGATCCCAGTCCCTGTAATCCAAAGCACCTCAAAGCTTTTCCACGTGCATTTAAACATTTCTGTGTGAAACCAGAACTGAACATGGCATAGTTTAATGAGAACCATTTTCCTTTTCCCCCCCTCCATTCATGCCTGCTCAAAACCCTTAAGAGAAGCAGATTTGGAGTGAAAAGTGCTGGTTTGGAAGTGCTGCTCCAGGGGACAGAAAGCAAATCTTCCTCTTCCTGTACAAAAGGAAGGCTCCAGTATAGGTCAAGAGGGTGTGGGAAGCTCCGTGAGTGACTGTGGGCTCGTGTCCTCTCCACTTGTTCCCAGGCCCTTGCACAGAAAGCTGCTGCCACTTTTCTGTTCAATTATGACAAAAACTCTAATTGACTCCCTCAGCAATTCAGCATTTTGGAGGGGGAAGAATTTTCTGTGTTTGAAACCACGGCTTTGGTTCTCCATCTATGGGATGTGGTCTCACAGAATGGTTTGGTTTGGAAGGGTCCTTACGGATGTAGATCTTTCATCTAGATAAGGTGTCTCAACGCCCTATTCAACCTAGCTTTGTCTCCTTGGGGGAAGGGAGTGGGAATGTTGGGTGCCTGGGACTGTGCTGGGGTGTCCAGGCTTGGCTTGGGCTCTGGGTGAAATTGGAGGGCATTTTGTACCTTCTCCAGCTGCCCATCTTGAATTTGATGGGAAAAGGGCTGAGCAGCTTGGAGACACACCTAGCCTGGGCTCAGTCTGCAATGGAGCATGGCTTAACACATCTGATGGTCTTGTCCTTTGTGTGGTGTGACGTGGGGTAAAGATGTGGCCTTGTGTCACTAGCAGATGACTATGTCACCCTCTGACTTGTGTCCTCTCCCCAGTCCCAAATAGAGCAGCCCTGTGGGCTGGATGCTCCACACGGTGTTTCCTGCGCACCAGAGGCATTGGCTGACCTACAACCCCTTCCCAAATATTTCTGGGGTCTGGCTCCAGCAGCACCCAGAAAGGACTGGACGTGTGATCTCCCTCTACTGAAATCTGGGATATTTCAGTGGACTAGTTTTGGCCAGAGTGGGATCATTGATGGGATTCTTGATGTGATTGGGCCATGGATGTAGCTCTAAAGTTCTGACTCTGCTGCCTGGCCTGTCCTCTTGCCATGAGGGCAAGATCAGGCATCCCACCCCATCCACAAGAAGTAAGAAGAAGCCTTGGATAAAGTCTGTGGGAGGGGAAAAGTTATGTTTTACTTCTTTGAAAAAAAAAAAATAAAATCAATCCTGAGGATAGCAAAAGCCTGAAAATTTGGTCTTGTAGCAAACCTCTGGTAGTGATGGAGAGACAATCATCTTGTATCATGATTTACTTTGTGCACAGAGTTTAGAGCAAGGAATAAAGGACAAATAGTATTTGTTATTTAGGGTTTTTTTAAGTTTGATTTTTTTCCTGGTTTTGTTACTGTTGGTGCTATCACAATGTTTAACATAGACTAAAAATGTGTACTAGGTGTATAGCTAGAGGAAAAACAAATTTAAAGTGGGGAGATTTCAGTTCAGAGAGTGTTTATTAATAGCTTAAAAAAAAAATGCTGGAGCAGGAGGGAAAACCAGAGCTCTTTGCCACAATAAATCTATTCGAGGCTTCCCCCTGTCTCTAAGGAAAGGGTTAATTTGATGTGGCTGCCAGTAAAAGCAAGCTGTTTTCGTGATGAGCCTCTAATAGCCGGGTGATAGACTGGCTTAACAACTGCTGGCTAAACGCTGGGTACCATCCCCTGATTGGCAGCTCCCTAAGTGGAAGCCCCTCGTGTCCAATCTGTCCCCGTGAATTGCTGCAGAGCGAAGGACTTCATTAAGGGATCGTAAGGGGACCTCGTAAAAATCAGCAAATAATTACGCAGGGGAGGAGAGGAGGGGACTGAGAGCTCTGTGGTCCCTGTGAAGAAAAGCAGACGTGCCCGGGCAGGGAAGCGTCAGGTGAAGTGGGTGCTATAAACACTTAGCCCTGAACGCTGGCTCTTCTCAATAAAGCTCAGTTTAGCCCCGTCTACGACTTTAACCAAATATTCCTGGTCAGCTCCTTGGGTGGTGGAGGGCTGGGAGCTGTTAGCTCATAGTCAGTTAAATTTCGAATGTCAGAGCTCGTTAGTGGTGATTTTAGCCAAAGACAGTTTGTGAGGAGCTGGGTAAATTTGAACTTCCTCAAATAAAATTGAGGAAAGAGATGGCCGTTTTGCTTATTGATTTATTTCCCTGCTTTCACACATCTTCTCTGAGTCTGGGATTCTGATCAAGGGTCAGGCTCAGCTTCACCCACCTGAGGGTTACAGTGCTCCCCCTTTCACACACACTGTCCTGTTCTTTCATTCTCTAATTCACCTTTATTTGTAGTTTTTCCTCCTGCCTTCACCTGTGTTTGGTGAGCAGAAGATGCAATTTTTGCTTTCAGTGTTGAGAGAAGCTTTTCCCCGAGCTCACAGTAAACCCAGGAGGGCAGGCACAGACCGTTCTGTGGTAGATTTAGGTAAGATATTTGGGAGAAATCCTTCCCTGTGAGGGTGGGGAGACCCTGGCACAGGTTCCTAGAGAAGTTTTGGCTACCCCATCCCTGGAAGTGTTCAACACCAGACTGAATGGGGCTTGGAGCAATCTGGTCTAGTGGAAGGTGTCCCTTCTTCTGGCGGAGAGTTAGATCTAAATGGTCCTTTAGAGAGTTAAGATTAATTTAAGTTTAGATCTTAAGGTCCTTTCTTGCCCAAACCAGTCTGTGGTTGCATGATTCTCTGCAATGAATTGGCTCAGAAGAAGTTGTTCTGCAGTGACTTTTTTGGGAGCCCTGTTGGGGTGTGTCAGGGGATGGAGCCACTGAGCTAAAAATGTGGCTTCAAAGCTGAGATGGCCCAGACAGTGTTGCAGAAATTGAATTTTTTCCATGCTGAAAGGACTGCAGGTGCTGGTCACTGGCACAGCCCCAAGCCAATGTTCCATTTCAGGTGTGGAGGAGGGAGTTTCTGGATTGTCAGGTCCATGAGAGATTTGAATACAGGTGTCATGGGTAACAATTCTGGGTCAGATGGTGATAGCCGGCATTTCCACTTTTACTTACATCCTCTTTTGTGTGTGTGCACTAGGATGGTACCCAGCCCTCTCCAAAATGAAATTCACCCTTGGAATATCACTCAGCACACATCTGCATCCTGTAGCACTTGAATGCATTCAGATTCTGGGGTAAGGATGTGCCAGCAGGGATCCTTGGGTAGCAGTACCCTGGGTTTTTTATCCTGCCAAATGATTAACAGGCAGACAAGTGTGTGTGGGAGGGCAGAGAGTGAAGACCATGGAGCGTATTATTGCAGGGGATCTGCATTCCCAAAAAAGATGAGCTGTTACAGCCCTGTTGCAGACAGAGGGATGTCTTTACAGCTCAAACAGCAGAAGTTTGTGCTTTCAACTCAAAGGCTTCTCAGGTCAGAGGGCAGTGTGTTGGTGGAGAGGTTCTCTCTCACGATAGGCTCTCATTTTGTCTGATTTCAATGAAATTTGGGATAAAATCTCCTGAAATGACAAGAGTGGTTACTGTCCTGTGACGTGTGTAAAGCTCTCTTCAGTGGAGGCTTTGTCATTCAGGGCAAGTGGTTCAAAGTGCACTAAATTAACTTCAGCTGCCTTCTGGCCTCTGCTGTGGGGCTGTCTGCACCCCTGAAATCATCTATCGTGTGCCACTGTGAGCTCAAACTACTGAAAAATATTGAAACTACATAGATGGAAGTGCTGTTTCATCGAGAATCTGTTCTAATTTTAGCTACATAAAAGAAATGCATTAAAGTGTACATATCTGCTGCAGACATGTTCTCATTTCCAAGGCGTCTTGTGTTGGGAATGCTCTCCCCTCTTTGTGCAGCTCCTTGCACAGTAGGATGGGAGGCTTTATCTGGATTTATCACAGTTCAGGAGACACCCCTGACTGCAGGAAAATGGCATGGGTGTTCCCAGTGTCCTAAATGCCACTCAGTGCTCAGATTCCCATCAGGAACTGGCAAATTCAGCTTCGAGTGACAAGGCAAAGCTGGCTTTTTCTAGGGCGTGACATCTTCCTTACCCCCACAACCCGGTGATACCCTGTTGCTTCTGTGACCTTTTCTGTACCACTCCCATCTTCACCTTTTTACCTTTGTGGTTGGATAAGTGTTTTTGATGATGACAATAAAGATACCACGGAGCACTTTTATTCTTGGTTGCCCCATCTGGGCTGCGCTGTTTGATCCGAAGGGCCGGCGTTCCAGTCAGACTGCACTATCAGATGGAGCTGGCTCTATTTCCTGCATTATTCTTCCTGGCTGTCCCACATTATGCAATTATGTTTGCATTTAAACCTGAGCACTTACCTGTAATGATGCTGTGGTTGGGTACACGATACATTAGAGCAGCAGATAATGCACACAGATAGGCTGAAGGCAGCGGGCTGTTGATGTGCTAAAGCTAAACAGGACTCTGAGTTGGAGAGAGGGCTCTGAAAGCTTGCAGCTTGGGAGGAGCTGCTCCAAAAGCTGACATTACTGAAATAACAGCTGTGCAGGGTGAGGTTCTCTACCTGAGGGGCAGGTGCAGGGTTGTCTCCATGGCAGAAGTGAGACAGCAGCACTGTTGGTGGCTGACACCCACTCCTCCAGGAGCAGAATGGTCTTGGTGGCTGCTGGGAGTCCCAAATCCTTCATCCCTATAGCACAAAGTGAGAGGAAATGATTCTTTCAAGATTTAAAGAAGGTTTAGAGGAAGGCTGGAGAGGGACTTTTCACAAAGGCATGGAGTAATAGGACAAGGCGTAATTGCCCTAAGCCAAAAGTATTTTTAGAATAAAGAATAAATTCTTTGCTAAAGGGGGATGAGACCCTGGCACAGGTTTCCCAGAGTATCTATCACTGCCCAACCCCTAGAAGTGACCAAGGCCAGGTTAGATGGGGCTTGGAGCAACCTGGGATAGTGGAAGGTGTCCCTGCCCATGGCAAGGAGTGGAACAGGATGAGCTTTGAGGACCCTTCCAACCCAAACCATTCCCATTCCATGATGCATCTTAGAGAAGTGACTGTGCCTCTGCTGCTGGCAAAGCCCTTTACACCTGCAATTATCCCTGTGATGCAGTGATAATTCTGAATGCTGCTGCTCTGCATCAGATCCTACCCTGGGTAGCTGGTTGTGCCCAGTAATAATCAATGGCTCCAAAGCTTTGGCTGAGGAGATGTGGATGCAATTAAGGCAGAATCAATGCTTGTCCTTGGATTATGTGGTTTTGCTGTCTGGTTGCTGTATTTTGTGCATAGGACAGACCAAGCTGTAGCCCACACACAGAATTTGCCCTCTTCCAAGCCCTTTTCAGTCTTTGCCTGGTAAATCACTGCAACCCCCCTAGAAGCCAGGTTTGCTATGGAGATGGTTTGTGTGTCAACTCACCTGTATTCCCTGTGCTTCCATGGGAGCTGTGAGAAAGTCAGAGGCTGGATCCCACACTGGTGCCCTGACCTTCACAGCTGACTTGGGATTCTTGCAAGGAGTTCTAAAAACACAAGGAGTTCCACCTCAAACTGAGGAAGAGCTTCTTTACACTGAGGGTGTCAGAGCTCAGGAACAGCTGCTCAGGGTGGGTGTGGAGTTCTCTCTCTGGGGACATTCCAAACCCACCTGGAGGTGTTCCTGTGCTACCTCCTCTGGGTGACCCTGCCTTGGCAGAGGGGTAGGACTAGATGATTCCCAGAAATTCCTTCCATCCCAAATGTCTCTGTGATTTTGTTTATCTTCCTGCCTGATCCAAAAAAAAACCCCAAAAACCATCAGCAGCTCTCTCTGGCACTGTTGGGGTGGATGAGCCTCAACTCCTCCCATTTACTCCCTCATTTACTGTAGTACCCATTCAGAAATCCTGCTTGCTGACACATAAGGACATAATTTGGTTACTTTTCCTGCAGGTGGTCGGCAAATTGTTGAGCTAATCTTTGCATTTGCAATATTTGCTCTCAGATTAGTAAGTTTAACTCAAGATCATTCAATTGGGAGACAATATTTGCACAGGGCAAAGGCTGACACAGTCACCAGGCTTGGTTATCCTGCTTGTGTAAACAACTTGATCCTGTAATTTTCTCATTACCATTAAATTGCTGCTTTTAATTTGTCTCAGAAGCCTTCATACTTTGCAAAATGTCTGGTTAGAGAGATGTGCAAATTATGTGTGCCCCTTAACAGTGATCTGGAAAGGAAAACCCAGTCCTGTTGTATCTAAACTGGAAGGTTCCACTGAATTCCTCAATGTGTTCACACTCACAGGATTTTCAGCAAGTTGGACTTAAAACTCTGCACTAGGGTAGTTTCCACTATAATAAATAAATTGTCTCTGAATATCATGCTGCAAATGAACACTGGGAAGATTCCTGTGAATTAACAAGGAGTTACCAGGCAGAAAACACACATTCTGTGAAATAAGGCTCTTCATGTGTTCCAGGACAGTTCCTCTGCTTCCCAGGGCGTTTTCTTTAATATTTGAGATTGAGATTTCTGATTTTAGGCTCATCCTTCCACCATGACCCTGAGAGACCCAAAACCAACACTTTGGTCCTTGTGTGAGTGTGGTAAAGAGACAGGGACCTTCCCAGAGGTCTCATGGTTTGTTTAATTATGGAGTGGATTAACAGTGCTCATGTCCCTTCATTATTTGGTATTTTACATGGGATTTGGGTGAGTTTTGTTGCCCATGTGTACAAAGATGGCTCATCTATACCTGGGATATGCCCCCTTAACAACAGTAATGTCTTTTCAGTACCTTCCCTATAAAGCACCATTAGATTTAACTAATCCTCCATGTCCTTAATTAAACACTTCTGGAGCAAGGAGCCTTACCTTCTGTGCTTCAAAATTGCAGTGATTACTCCCCTGTTGAATAAACCTTTTTTTTTTTTTAGTGGTTATTTTTTAAGTGGCTTTTCTGGTTTTGTTTGGGATTTCTTTTTTTTTTTTTTAAACAGGAATTAAGCTGTTTCTCATGCCATTGTCCAGTTGCAAACTGGCTTGAGACTGACTTGTGCCATGGCCTCTGACCTCCAAAGTGCCCACTCATTTTTTTCCTGAACTAATCAGCTCGATGAACTATTTACAGTTGGCTTTTGGGTCTTCTCACTGCTTCTGTGGCTGCCCCTGTCTGAGTAATTAATGATGCTGTGGCTTGTTTATGGTCTTGAGTTACTAATGCTCTTGGCTGCAAATGCATTTTTACCTCTGGGACGTGCCAGTTTCCTGGTTCTAGTCCCACCTCACCAGCCCAGGTCAATTTTTTGTGTGTAAACAGATTTATCCTCTAATAGTTTGGGAGAGACTAGAGTCATTCATCAGTCCCACAGAGAACATGCCCAGCCAGATTCTTCCCTTCTTGTGCCTGTGTGGCTCAGCAGAATTCAGAAAGATTTCTGCAGGACAGCTAAAATTAAAACGAAAAAAAGGAAAAATAATAATTTCTTTTTAACTCGGGGTACAAACAGTCTAAGTTAAAAATAGATATTGGATGGTGCATCACATGTCCAGCCATGAACCCAGCCCTGATCCTTGCTGTATCAATGCTTTTGGGAGTAATGAAAGAGGGACCTGGTGGGATAATCCCACCTTCATTTTAAAGCTGAAGTAGTGGGTGAAGAGAAGTTACACAGCAGCAGATGATGCAGACAGTGATAAAAATATCACCTTGTGGCCTTGGAAATGGTTTGTTGGGTTATGTTCCAGGCTTGTTCTGTCCCAGGTTGTCATGTCAAGAATACTAAGTCATAAGGGAAAACTGAACTTGGTCTCCTTCTTTGTCTGGAAACCTGTTCCAGTCTCTCCATGCAGGTATATTCAGAAACATTCTGCTCATTTGCATCCTCGGTTTATTCACAGCTACAGTTCCTTCCAGCCTTCTTGGGGATAATGTTGTCTTTTGTCATAAATGATTAATTTTTTCACAGTGTTTGGTTCTCTAGATATCTTGATATTTTGCCTTCTCCTGCTTTTTTTTTTTTTTTTTTTTTTTTTATGTTGGTTTGGTTTTTTGTTTGTTTGTTTTTGTTCTGATGGGGTGTTACTTATTTGTTTGTTTTTTGAGTGTGTCTAAGGCTACTTCCATAGTGATTTGTGACTTGAACACAACAATTTCTGACATTTTTGGAAACATTTATTTCAGAAACCAGAAGAAGACAGTCCCATTATGTCCCCACTTTTGTTGACCAGTTTGGTTGCCCGTGTCTGCTCAGGTTTCCCATGGATGGGATTTTTGGGGTGTCTTGAGCAGGGCCAGGATTTGGACTCAATGATCTTTGTGGGATCCAACTCTGGATATTCCACGATTCTATGAAATAGAAGTGATAAAGGTGAATGTGGCACTTTCACTGAGAGGATGGAAGTAGATTTTCCATTTCAAACTTTTCCATGGGGTCTCCTTTCTCTCTTACTTTCTTCTCCTTCACATACAGCTTGGAAATGCCTCAATCAATGGCAAATTTGGAACATTGTAGTGATGTGCACATGAATAAAAGTCCTTTATGGTGTTGCTGAGCACGTTGTAGGATCCACTAGACTCCTCTGGCACTGTGATTTCCTAAGAAACTCAGTACAGGCTACTTAAATATTTGAAGGCAGCTTCTCTGGAATTGGTGGATGGTCAAGAGAAACCCTACAAATAGTGGCAATTCTTAATCTCTGGCTTGTCTTGTTGTTGTTGTTGTTGTTGTTGTTTTTTGGGTTTTTTTTGTTTGTTTTTTTTTTTTTGGTAGTGAAATTTGGCCTTTTTGGAGTGGGTGGGGGTGGGATTTGCCTAAAGAAGTGTTCCCAGTGTGCTGGTTTGCAGCTCTTTCCTGGTTGGTGTTTGCACCTCTAATGAGCAATAGGTGATACCCTCTGTCCTGAGATTTCTTGGAGAAGCCTTGGGAAATTCAGCCTTAAAAATCATAGAATAATTTACACTGGAAAAGATCTCCAAGATCATCAGGTCAGGTCCAACCATTCCCCCCGGAACAGGGTCCACCATGGGGAATGCCAGGTCCACCACTAAGCCATGTCCCCAAGTGCCACATCTAAAAGTGTTTTATAAACACTTCCAGGGATGATGATCCCACCACTTCCCTGATCAGCCTGTTCCTTGGCCAGCTTCAGTCTGGCCATTCACTGATTCCATAGCACAGACACTTAAATTCTACTAATTTGTTTTTGGAAGTCAAAATCCATAAATTTGTCTTCCAAATGAGGCACTGTGCTTTGCTCTTAGTAGCGACTTTTTTTTTCTTTTTTTTTTACTTTTTTTTTTTTTCTTTATGGCTTGTTTTTGCCCATTATGATATTTTCTGTTCTCTTTGGCATGGTCCCATTCCATCTTTCCCACAAAGCTCTATATATGCCTTCATTCTCTCAGTGAGCAGAATTCTTATATACTGCAGGGAATGAAAAGACAATTGCAAAACTCCTCTGGTTTTGGTTTATGTAGAAAAAGCACTTCCTTTTACACTGAGTGGTGAAATGCGGGCAGAAGGCTGCTCTTAAAGAACAGGATGAATGAGAAGAATGAGAATCCTGTAATTATCTTGGGGATGCTGTTACACAGAGGAAGACCTCCCCATGCCAATTGAAATTCCATAGCTTTGCAGTTGTGGTGAGTATTTTTCAGTTAATTTGGCAAAGGGTTAGAGGTGTGACAAGCAGGAGAGGCAGGGAATGATGCCAAGAGACAGGTTCAGCTTCTTTGGGCACTGGACAGCATTTTGCTTGTTAATTCTACTGACTGTAGCAAATAACTTACATTTGCATCCCTTTCAAGTGTGTGTAGGAGGGAGGAGCCTGCACCAATTTGTCTGGTTTAATTATAGATGTTCTACCCACCTTCCTAATTGCTCCTTCATTAAGAAGTAGCTTGTTTCTTTTTTTTTTTTTTCCCTAGGAGCTAAAGATAATCAACTTTTGTTTGTTTCTGTAAATATTTTTTTCTGCCCTTGAGGAGATAATTATTTCTATTGTTGCATGAAGATGGTGGCCAATACAGGAGGAATAATTAGAGCAGATGGCTGAAAATACTTCCCTTGTAAAAGACATCTAGTATAATAAAATACTTCCCCTCCTCTTTTGTCTCCTCCAAATACACGTTTTTCTTTCCTTCAGGTGGATGGGAGTTGGGTGAGGGGGTGTGTAAATCTTTCCATGATGTATTAAACTGAGGAGCTGTTAAGAGTTCACAGCCTGGAAAGTGAGCTCCCAGTATCCATCACTGAAATTAAAGTGTTTTCAAATGTGGTGTGGAGTCCTGGGTTCTGTGGCGTGGGGGAATCTGAGCTGCACTCCATCACTTGGAAATGTTAACCTTGTCTCTCCGTGGTGACTGAGGACAGGAACACTTGCTCTCCGTGCTCACTGCTTAAATGGCAATCTGTCAGCACCAAGGAAAGGCTGCTCTCCTGGGTGTCAGTCTCTGCAGCACTCCAAACCTTTGTTCATTCATGGATGTGCTCGCTGGGACAGGGGAAACTTCCTCTTGCTAAAGATTGCAGGGATCACACTGAGCTCTGTCCCCTCTCAGCTGGGTCTGGGGAAAGGATAAAACTCTCTGCTGGGGGTGGAGTTGGTGGGAAAACCCTCCTGTTTGCAGGTTTCTCCCTCTGGCCCTGTCATAGATCACCCTCAGCTGGAACACACAGCCTGGAATGGTTTGGGTTGGGAGTGACATCAAAGAACATATTCTTTCTAAACCCCAGCCATGGGCAGGGACATCTTCCACCATTCCACGTTGCTCCAAGACCCCTGTCCAGCCTGGCCTTGGACACTTTCAGGGATGATGCAGCCACAGATCCTCTAGGAAAACTGTGCCAGGGCCTCACAGTAAAGAATTTCTCCTTAAAATCTAGGGAAGAAGGGAGAATAGTGAGCACACCAGAAAACAGGGTCTGTATTTAACTGCATCACTGCTTCTTGCCTTTGTTTTAGAATTTATTTTGTGATGAGAGGATGAAAGCTCTTCTCTTTGTGCCTGTAACTGTTGTTGCAGTCCTTTTTTTGGGACTGTACTCTAAACAAACACCACTTAACTAAAGAAATTGTTAAGTTTTCCCAATTTGTGATCAAATGATCTCTTCTGTGTCTAAACAGGAGTTTCTCAATCCTTTAAAACCCAAACCTTGTGCTTTGGTATCTTTCCCATTTGTGAATTGTTTACCAGCCTGGGTGGGAATGCAAGTTTTTCACTTTTATTTATTCAGTTGTTGCAGTCACTGCTGCTGTTTCTGAGCCCTGGTAGTCACAGGCACAAGGTGACAAACTGAATCTGAGTGATTGTGTCCCCAAAGTCTGACAGAAAGGCAATTCCAGCCAGGCTGACAACAGCAGCAGCTAAAACACGTAAAATGAAAAGAAATCTGCTTGGAAAATTAAAAAAGAAGATGCAGTAGGCAGGAAAGGGGGTAAGGTGCTGAATTGCAAAGAGATTGCTACAAAAATATTATTTTACTTTAACATTATTCATTAATTATTTTGAAGATATGATTGGGAAGGAGTTGATACCCTCCTAAAATTAACCTGTGTTACAACAAGCAATGGGCCTGGTACACAAGGTTTGGGCTTGATTTGAGTTGTGCATAGAATCCCAGAATATTCTGAGTTGGAAGGGACCCACAAGGATCATTGAGTACAACTCCTGGCCCTCACAGGACACCCCAAAAATCCCATCATGTGCCTGAGAGATTGGTCCAAATGCTTCTGAGCTCCATCCAGCTTGGGGCTCAGATCTGGGGAGCCTGTTCCAGTGCCCAAATTCCCTCTGGGTAAGAAACCTTTCCCTAGCAAATGAAATTTGCTGTGTGCATGACACATTCCAAATGCATGTCAGAGCTGGAAAGCACTTACAGGACTCCATTGAATTTTCAGGTCAGATCCTTTCCCAGCTCCTTCTGCTCTTTGGTGCCCCAGGAAGAACAACTGGGGTTTCTTAGGGATTCCCAGTGCTGGTGATTTCCCACCCACAGGAGGTTTCTGCCCATATTTTGAGGTTTGGCTCCCTGCTGGGTTAATGCCATCTGTTGTGCTGGATTCAAAATGTGAAATGTTGCCAGAGTGGGTTTCCTATGGATGTGTGATGTGAGGGCAAATCCTGCAACAGTTTGGGGTATTCAGGTCAGCTTATAATTGTTTATTTAACTTATGACATTGTATAAAATATACAACCAGAAAAGAATCATGCCCCAGTTTATCTATTTGATTGTCACAAACCTTGCAGGATTGCAGCATCTTTGTTGTCTTGCTTCTCCTGTTAAACCTCACTGAAATTGGCCACATCCAAATGTGAGCTCTGACAGTGACACAGATGGCTGCAGAGAGGTTATGGTCTCATAAGCTCTGTTTCCTCCAAATCATCTTTCCAACTCTGGTACACACTGAAGCCAGGGAGTGGAGCTGCCACCTCACTGCAGCAGCTGCTGCCAGCCAGCTTCAGCTTCACAGCTCAGGGTTTGTTTTATGCCAGCTCCTCTTTCTCCCATCCTGGCTTTTCCAGCTCCCTGCCATTTTTCCTGAAGCTGGAAAAAGCACAGGAAGAAAATGGCCAGCACCAGCTGCTGACACACAGCTTTCCTTGGCTCTGCAGGTTCCTCCTGGTTCATCCAGGAAGCACACGTGGGGTGGGCACTTGGCCACAGCCCTGGCACCTGCAGCTGCTGCTGCTCTTCAGGCTTACTGAGAAGCGCTTCAATTAAACACCAGAGGTCAAATACAGGGTGCCAGGCAGGGGAAAAAAATAGAAAAATAAAGAGTTTTGCTTGTCTGAAAAAAAACCAGTGAGAGGGATGTTGTGACTCTGCCACCCACACTGCTTAATGAGAGATGTGCAATTAGTTGGTGCATTAGTTCATTTTATTTTACCATGGGCTGCTTAAATGGAACTGTATATAAACACCACCTCCCTTCAGCAAAGGAACTTAAGAATTCTGTTGCAGCTGGAGATTGCACTGTGCTTTTCTCCCAGAAATCAGGGAGGATAATCATATGGGATTCACAAAGTTGAAGAAAACTGTGCTGGTGGTTCAGGGCAGGAGTCCCTTGCACTAAACTTGCATTAGACCACATCCTCTTCTCTCAAAGATCTTAGGGAGATGGTCTTTCATCTTAGGGAAGGGTGCAGGGCTGCAAGAGAAGAGTCACCAAGCAAAACTGTTTGATGTCTTTCCTCAATCCCTACAGAACTGCCTTACCTCTAACCTCCCTGTACATTCCTCTCTGCTGTGGTAATTTAAAGTATGTTCCTTGAGCAAATCCCCTTTTCTCCTCCTAAAACAGCTTCTTTGGATTCATTCTCTCTGTGGTAATGCAAGGATAGTACAAGTGATTATAAATAGCACTTGGTCTTGTGTTATCAGTTGATGCTCATCTGTTTAATTTTATTTATAAAGAAGAAAAAGTACAAATCGGAAATCACTTGAAAGACACACAGGCAGGTGATACCCATGACACTGGACTAAACCAGGCATTTTCTCATTGAAAAAATTCAGGTGTGGACTGGGTGGAAAAATAGAGAATTTTATGACCTTGATTAACTCATTTTCTCCCTCTATGAGGGTGGAGAGGCCCTGGCACAGGTTGCCCAGAGAAGCTGTGGCTGCCCCTGGATCCCTGGAAGTGTCCAAGGCCAGGCTGGACAGGGCTTGGAGCAACCTGGGATAGTGGAAGTTGTCCCCTGCCCATGGCAGGGTGGTGGTACGAGGTGATCTTTAAAGTCCCTTCCAACCCAAACCATTCTGTGATTCTGTGATTCCACTGTCATGTATGAACACTGAGATTTTTGTGCCAGATGATGTTGATAGAACTGAACAGATATTGAGTCCTCTAAGAGGTGACAGCAGAAACCAATCAGGCTCGAACACTGACAAAAGGTAGAGAGAAGCTTAAATGAAGAACTAGAGTGTTTTCTAGTTAGAAATCCCTAGTTGCCAACTTAAAAGAAAAAAAAGTCAAATTCAGAAGAGGAATTTATTCTTCTAAACTCTTGCAGGGCTTCTATCAACAGCTCACTACATGCTAGCAAGTGGTGCTAGCAAGAAGGTTTGGTATATTCCTTACAGCCTTGCTTGGTTATTAGAGTTATTTGGAAGGTTCTCAGTGATTTCAGAGGGTCAGAGTGACTTGAAGGCATTCAGCAAACCTTCTCAACCAAATGTTCCTGTGGATCCCACCATTTCACAGCTGCCTCTTCCAGTGTTGTGCTGGTGGCATTGGCAGCTTTTGTTCCAGACAGGAATTTATAAAATCTGTAATTTTATCCTACAGTTGATAAGCAGTGTATGCACCTTTCTACAAACTGTCCCCTCCTCTGAGATAAAAACAAGTTTAATTAGCTCTTTTAAGTGCATCTGTTGTATATTTTATACAATCTACTTCATCACATTGTCAATGAAGAGTAATTCACAGCCTCTGTGGAAAGATAGTGGGTAATGGCACATCCTTTATGCTGGAAATTTGTCCTAAATCTCTGAACTACATAAATACATGTTTGCAACTAATGAAAATTAAACTTATCCTACTGCACTTAGCAACTATTCAATAATTTTACTTCAGTAATGATGAAGTAATTCACTCTCTCTGACACCAGAGTTTCAGCTCCCAAGAATTTTTCACCACCTGTGTGTTAATGCAGTCCCAAACTTCAATCTGAAGTGAACCAAGTTAATTCCCTTTGTAGAGAAATCATAGAATGGATTGTAGAAAATCCCAGCATCCAGCCAGGGTGGATATCAGCCAGTTGTATCATTTAGCCTGGGAACCATCACTCATTCCCTGGTGTAAATAATCAGAATCATAGAATGACAGAGTGGTTTGGGTTGGAAAGACCTTAAAGCTCCTCTGAAGATCCATGGGCAGGGACTTTCCACTGGATCAGGTTGCTCAGGGACAGCACGATGGGAAATACTCTATGAAACATCAGGCACATAAAACCAAACCTGAAAACAGCACAGTGAAAGAGAACAATGATCATAACACCCCCATTATTGATTCACCTCAACTGCAGCTCCCGAGCAAAAGCTTTAATGCACTCGATGTGCTCCATTTGAAAATGGAGTAACTCTGGTTTGCTTTTGTCTTGAGGTTATTTTTTCCACCCCTGTTTTGGATTAGACAGCCCATTGAGGACCACAAATGTTTCCATGTCTGGTTCCCCCTCAGCCTCAGATGAGTTGAGGATGTTCTTGTGGGTTCACATATGAGATCAAACAATATGTTTTGGATTTCTATGTCCTCATTTGTGCACACATGTCCAGGCAAAAATATTCACACCTTCTTCAAGAAATTCACCATCAGGGCCCTAAACAATCTGATCTAGTGGGAGGTGTCACTGCCCACGGTAAGGGAGTTGGAATGAAACAGTTCCAACCAAACAATTCTGTGATTGTATAAAACCTTCAGTGCAAAGTACATGCTTGAAGTTTACAGGTGAGGAGGAGCCTTTAAGCTCAGCATCATTTTGCTATTGCACATCATGAATCAGTCTATTAGCAGTTTTCAAGTTACTTAGGGCTTTATTTGGAACTGCTGTGTTCACCCTCAAAGAAGAACCAATAATAACATCAGATAAGCTGAGAAAGCTAAAATGGTGTTTGAGAGGAGGAATGCCTGTCTAAATGAGGATGAGCGGCAGGAGAGCCCTTGGGAAGAAAAAAAACCCCAAAAACCTCTAAAGCAAAATACTGCCCATCCAGCAGGATGTTTTAATTCTAAGGTCTTCAGGCTATTTTTTATGGCATTGCCAGGAAACAACAGTGCAGTTCTGCTTCTCAAGAGGCAGAGAGAGACACACACCAGGTAACCCGGGGTCAGCCCGCAGCCAGACCTGCAGCAAAGCCCTCCTTCCCCAGACCAGAACGAGACAAGGGGCAACCCCCAAATTGTGACAGACATTCCTGAAGGCCAGGAACCTCCCCAATGCCAATATCCTTCTATTCCTTTGCCTTACACAGGGACCCTCTGGCAGTCAGCTTGCCCAGAGCACGGTGGAGGAGATTTCCAATGCCACGCTGGACACCGCATTGCCATCTCCTCCATTGTTCTCTGAGCAAACTGAAGGGTGGGAAGGGGTGAGCTCTGAACTCCTCTGGATCTTTCTCTTTCCAGCTCTCCCTCCAGTTCTGCGGGCGGTGGGACGAGGACTCCAGCTGGCCTGCGGGCCACCAGCCGCGAGATGGCGATAACGTCACGATAGAAGGCGGCCGGACCCTGCTCTTGGGGACCACCACGAGCATCCTCAACCTGCTACTGCTCAAAGGTCTGCAGGAGGGCGACTCGGCGCTCTTCCTCCTCCGGGGATGGGGTTTTTCATGGCCCTGATCCCTCCTTCCATTCCTGGTTGTGCAGGCTGAGCCTGCTGTCAGTAGATGTGAAGGGCCAGTGATGAGGGACAGGGCAAGAATTCAAATATTCTGTGTGCAGAAGGAGTTGTTTATGCTGTTTGAGGCATAATGAAAATATAAGCAAAAAGGCCTTTTCCCCCCTTTTTTTCTTTCCCCAATCTACCAAAACTGCTGCTGTCCTGAGCAGTGTTTGATGATAATGGCACTGCTGATAACAAAAATCAGCCCTGTTCTGTTTGTCATCTTTGAGGCAGACAAGTCACAAACACCTTTACAAAATCATTGACGTTATGGAATTGCAGGTCACAACTATCAAATGCAATAAATAATCCCAAATCCTAGAGCACAGCTGGTACTTACCTCAGTAAGGAAATAACTGAGCACAGTTATGATGGGAAAGCCTGGATTTGCTGGGTTTATGTACCTGTACATAGACCCAGAATAAAAGTGAGACGGGTGTATCTCTGTGGGTGTCAAAGTAAGAATTTAAAGGACTTGTAATTCCATGCCAGAAATCTTCCCCCATGGAAGTGAGGTCCTGGTTCAGGAAACTGCTGCACACGTGCCTGGTATTAAGGGAATGAGTTGTGCTGGTGAAATACCTGGCTCAGAGTTAAGCCTCTGCTGAAACAGAGCTCAAAAAATGAAAGCAGGAGTTTTTATATGTTTGAAGACCAGGATTGTTGTGGGTAAAATTGCTTTCATACTAATATGATATTAGAGCTACTAGTTTTTAATTGAGATGATGGTGAAACTCATGCACTTGACAATTATATTTTATTTTAAATTAGAATGATAATTTGATAAAGAAAAAAGTTTTCAAGTTTATCCCTATCATGAGAACATTTCCAAAACTGATCAAATTTGCTCAGTCTAGGCTCAGAGGTTTTCAAGAATTGCTACATCAAACATCATTTCCATTTAAAAACAAAATTAAAAATCATCTGAGATTTTGAGATTAAAAAAAGAAGAAACGGTTTGGTACAATCCTTTACCCCACTGAAAATTCTAAATCTGTGATTCAAGATTCTTCTTAACCTTATTGTGATTATGTTACACTTTTGAGGAGATAAGTCACAATACCAGATTTCTTTTGGCTGCAAATCTGGATGAAGATTTTGGGGCTCAGTCACTGACTTTGTGAAGAATTGGTGCAAAATGTTGGAGCAGGAACCCTCTGAACTTTGGACCTATTCAAAGGCTCATTTGATCTATGAGTCAGCCCTCATGAAGCTGCTGTAGCTCTGATTGAATTTAATGAAGTCTGGAGTAGTATCTTTATGGCTTTGGCTCATCTGACATTCAAATCCTTCCTCCTCTTTATCGTGTTTTGCAAGAAGCCTGGTTTATAATGTCAATTCAGTTAGAAAACCAGCATTAGAATATTCTAGATGCAATTATTTTCTCCACTGTTACACACCAAACAGAGGGACAAAACATTTTAGAATTATAACCTGCAGGAATTTTTTATCTGAGCTTTGTGAAGTTGCCTGTTGCATCCACCACCACTACCATGGGTTCTCTGGCTGCGTAGCCTTGGTTAGATTTGGAATCAAGACACACTGAGATCTGAGATCTGAAATGAGGCTGAGGTTTATCTTTCCTTACCTTCCCTTTTCTCAAGCTGTCCAGCTCAGGGAAGTTGTTTAGGTTCCTGTATTGATAGAAACACACATTAACAAAGACCTGTTCATCTTAGGAATTATAGACACACTTCTCAAACTGAATCACAGGTGATCCCTCAGAGCAGCAACTACCAGCTCCATGGGGCATATCAAATAATCAACCACTTTCCCCAGGTGCCAGATGGGCATAGCAGTAAACCCCTAACCCCTAAGGTAGGTGTAAATATGTGCTTCAATTGAAATGTCCCATTCCTATTTTACCTGGAGAGTTTTTCTTAGTTGGAGCTGGAGAATGGGATTAAATTACAGCTCTGCTCCCTTTCATGACTCAGCATCAGGTTGGCTGTGCACTCATAAACTGAAAATACAAGGTTTTGTGGATAGAAAAATGCTGTAATGCTACTGAATCCACTGCTGCTACACTGGCCATTTTCTGGTGCTGTATCCAGCAAACCCCACACATGTTTACAGGCCCATTTCTTGCAATTCCTCTTTTTAAAGACACCTTGAGGATTTTGAATACTGCCCCTGTGTTGTCTCCTTTTGATGACTTCAACATTGCAGGAATTATTTGAAGAGTGTTAGAATAAGGACATCAGCTTCACATGCAGCCTTAAACTGACCCTTCTCTGGCTGTATTAACATAGAGCCCCAAACATACAGTGGTTCTGGGAATGACCAGAAGATCTGGAGGTCAAAAAAAAATAGAAAAATAGGATTAGGCATCTGGGTTCTGCTCACTGCCACCAGGGCTCAGCAGTTTCTCCCTCCTCAACAAGCAGAGCATGAACATGTGGATCTCGAGAGTGGAAAGTTTAATAGTCAGGCTGTGAAATGGCTCAGACAAGACTGATTGGGGAAGAGATACAAGATAGACAGACTGTAGATAATTCTGTATGTTCAGCAGATTGCAGTTATTTTTGTAATCCCAGCATCACAAGTATGGAAATATTTATGATAACCCAGGACAGATGGAAATTTCCTTTGCACAGGGCTTACAGTGGAGGAACTTTGTGTTTGATGGGTTGATACCTCAGGCATGTGTGTTGCCTTTGTCTGCAATTATGGTGGTCTAGGGAGGTCTGGAGACAAAAAATAATTTAAAAAAAAGCTGTCTGGTCTTTCAGGACTTCCTTGGAGATGAACTTTGGGGTGACACTCCCAGTGCACCCCAGTGGAATTGAAGATCCTCAGCTGGGCAGTTGCTCTTGCAAAGGCAATTCTGAGGTAGTCATTCTTTCAGGCATAAGGGAGAAGATTGCATTGATCCTTGTACTGGAAAAGACTCATTTTCAGTTATAGAATCATTTAGGTTGGAAAAGACCTCCAAGATCATGGAGCCCAACTTTTGACCAAATACCAGCATGTCAGCTAGACCAGATCACTGTGTGCCACGTTCAGTTTTTCTTTGATTCTCTGATTCTGTGAATATTTTGAATTTCTTGTAATCCACGCTTTGATCAGACTTTGGCCAGAATGGATCCTGTGAATAAATCTAGGAGTAGGGAAAACACAGACATTGATTTTGCTTGAATTTTCCTCCTCTTTGATACTATTAGCAACAAGCATCAAATATTCACTGATACACCGACTTCAATAGTTGTCAAATAAACCGTGCTTCCCTCACTGCTGATAAAGATCAGGTTTTAATTCAGTGAAAGAAGGAAAAAGTGTTTCCCTCTGTTTTCTTCTCTATGGCATCAACTAGTCCTTAAACTCATTTTTAAATCCCTTGTCAGTAGGCACAGTTGGAACCTGTTCCTGTCATGGTGTTTTCTGTGCCATTTTGATCAATTCATTTGGGATATGCATTGTGATACCTTTTTTTTTTTTTTTTTTTTTTAAATGCAGTTTCCAGTTCATATTTTCTTTTTTTAATCAGGCAGAGACATTACAATTAAAATATCGTAAAAGCGATTCTGGCAGTATTGCAATAAGCACGTTTTTTAATTAAAGAAAGAACATGGGATGTACAAATAGTACCAGCTAATGGGAAATTTCATCCAATGTATTTTTTAATTGAGATTTAAAAGGAAGAAAAGTCAGCTCTATTTCTCTCTGTCACTGTGTGATATTTTCCTACATTGCTATGGTGAGCCTTCAATAATTAGTCTCAGAGCTTTAGAATCCTCTCTGATTTCATGAAAAACTGTGAAAGGCATCAGTTCTTTATTTTTCAGCATATTTTTCTGCAGGGTTTCAGTGTTATCAAGTAGAGTGCAACTCCCAGATGTGGATATTCCTGGAGGAGGAGTTTTAAGGCCCTGAATTTGTAGCAGTTTAAGGTGTGGGTCTTTTCAGATCCTCCCCCAGCTGCAAACCCTGGTTCATGTTTGGGTGTGGATTGCAGATTTCCTTTGCCATCATGTTTCATATGGGCTTACAGGATGTGTGTTGGACTCCCAGGGCTCTCACCTGCCAATTAAATTGACTTGCTGCAACTTCAGCAGCACGTGAGACTCCTGTGGGATGTTTCACAGTGAGCAGATCTGTGGAAGCTAATCCTGGCCAAGGAACTGAACACAGCTTTGGCAAAGACTGAGCAGAAACCCCAGACAGCACCATCTCTTTCCTCTAATCACTGTCATGGAAGGAGAGAATCACAGAATAGTTGGGGGTGGAATGGATCCTAAATCTCATCTCATTCCACCCTCTGCCATGGGCAGGAACACCTTCCACTATCCCAGGTTGCTCCAAGCCCTGTCCAGCCTGGCCTTGGACACTTCCAGGGATCCAGGGGCAGCCACAGCTTCTCTGGGAAACCTGTGCCAGGGCCTCACCCTCACAGGGAGCTTCCAAATGTGCACCTAATGGATGTCTGTCACTTGGGGACCTGAAATGACAGCCCAAAGACCTTCGTTTTCATCCCACCTCTGTGGGTGGTGTTTACCTGATGCCTTCACACGGCTCACACCTGGGAGCTCCTCAGTTAGGCCCCAGATGATGTCAGATGTGCCAGAAGACACCCTGGAGTGTCCACACCTCTTCCCCACCAAGTCACCTCTCCTCTTCCAAACCCATCCATGTGTTGCCAAGTATGGCAGAGGCCCCTTAAGAGCTGAAGGAACAGAAATATTTCTTTGAAGGAGATACATCTATGGCAGCATCTCCTGGGATGCTGATTGGAATTGCCTTTTAGTTGTCTCCTGAGTTCTGAGGGAAGAGCCTGCTCAGTTTCCAAGGGAGCACGTGCCATCTGAACAGATGGCTGTGAGCACAGCAAGCCAAAAAACAAAGGCTTGTCAGGCTGGGGAGATGAATTCTGTCTGAGAGTAGTGAAGCAGCTGCTGATTCCTCTCCCAGGGATGGATTAAGGCCTCCATCCAACAAAATGCTGGAATACAAGCTTAACTGTTGAGTGTGTTAGTGATGTCCTGGTGGAAATACAAAGGCATTTGAATTCAGAGCTAATCTGCGATCTGTACCTGTGTGCTATGAACATGGAGGAACATTTTGAGGGAGGCGCAGGATGAATTTTGGACTCTTGGTTTTTTGGATGGGGCCAACGTAAAAAAAAAATTCTCCTTTCCATCTTGTTCAGCCATGGTCCAAGATACAAACAACTGTCATGGCTCACTGGAATGTCCTATGAGCATGTCAACAGGGTGCAGGTAACAGACCTGTGAAATAATTAATTGTCTTTTCTAAGGCTCATGAACTTTGTATTTTTTTTTCTGTACACAGCAAGATTTTAGTTCCTTAGGTTTTTTTCTTTTGTTTGTTTGTTTTTTCCCCCCTTCTTGGAGGCCCTACCAGGGACACTCTTGGAGCAGGAGAATGAGCAGTAAGGGAGCTGCCAACACACTAAAACCTTGTGGTTATACAGGATCAAGCAAAGCTATCCCAGCTCTGGCAGTGGCATCCTGCTGTTTGCCACTCAGGGATGCTGGCCAGGAATAGAACTGAGCCTGAGCCTGTCTCGTGGTGAATTCTGTGGCTTTGTCATGTGAAACACCAAGTGAGAGGAGCTGGTAAGGGCAAGCTGAGGGCTGTGGGGCTGAGTTATTCCTGGTCATGGAGCAACCAGAGCAGATCTCCCCTGCACTGTGATGGGAAGAGTTAGTCCAGGTGAGGGGATGAGATTTCAATCTGCAAATCCCCTTCCGTGTAGAGGAAGTTTCCTGCTTGTTGAAGGTTATGACACTGTGGTGATATATAAGACCATTTTGTTGATACTCTTCTACCACTTGATTATTAAAAAAAAGAAATTCTTGAGACTATGCAGCTCTGTTCTTGTAGTTTGCTGGCTTTAACATTGTATTCAGCTTTACATAAAGAAGTAGAATTAAACCAAATTTGAAGCAGAACTGAATATCTGAAGTTGAACTAAATGTAAATATGTTACTTTTATCCTACCTCCCTAATGAGCTGTTCATTAAGAAAAATATCTTTTATTGGTAGTGAATGCAAAGTGTGGCCTCAAAAGGTGATAATTGAAAATGTCTCCATGCAAAAGGGGTACTTTGGAATGGGGACTTTGCTTCCCTCCAATTTCAGGAAATCTCTAAAACAGTCTACATCACAACTTAAATGAAAGATACTAACATTACTTTTATTTATTATGAGAATATCTGTTTTAGAATTTTTTTTAATTAAAAAGAGGTTTTTGAGAAGGGATATAAACTGCTATGTCTGTAAATGCAAATCTTCTTGACAGAGGCAAGAAGAAACTCCCCACACCAGTCTTCCCAGTCTTCTACTTCATTGTTCTTATTTTTTTTTTCTTCTTTTCCGGAAGTATATGATGTAGGCTCTTTTTATAGTTAATGTTTTGGATGCCTGGGCTGTGGCGCTGTATGAGTCAGTCCACCTGACAGAGAGAACTGTTAATACATTCCCTTTCCAAATCCTCTACTTTTGAGCATGTTCTCCACCATTTCCCAGGGACTCCAGGAGATAAATCTTTTTTTACAAAACCAGTGGTGTTGTAATTATTCTTTCAGCAGATTAAACCTCCCACCTTATTATCAGGTTTGTTTTCTTTAATATTTCTTTTTCTTAAAAATTATTTGGTCTGGCTGCTTCTCCCCTCCTGTGGGACATATGGAGTTGCCTTGTTGTTTTTATTCTTTCTTTTCCTCCTTTTTTTTTCCCCTTTGGTAAAGACAGATAAAGAAAGATTTCTTTTCTGTTCATGCAGAGGTGGAGGCTAATTGCTGGGTTAATTGAGAAGAATAGGTCTTCTGATGTTCTCACAAAGTATCAAATAGCCTCAACATATTTCTCCCCTCTCTCCCTCACTCCACCTAAAGAGACTCATTGAATTTGCACATTACTGTAGAGAAGTGATTATGGACTTAATTGTATTTATTTTGCTTGGTGGGGAGGCCATCATAACAGTGGTTGATTGATTTTTATAAAATCACCCTCAAGGTCATGTGTAGGACTTTGCTTTCCTGTGCAGCCATAACAAACAATTTGAGGGTCACAGCCAAAGGCTCCGTTGAGCAATATTCCTCTTTTCTGCTTTCAGAGAAGGGGTCAAGTGCAATAAAAGGAGGAATCAAAACTTTTATTTTCTTTTGGAAAAAAAGGAGAAGACAACCTTGTAAAGCAGCAGCTGTATATTTATTCTGGCCTAACAAAAACCACAGAGGTGTAGAGGGACAATATGCAATTTTTGGACAGAAGAATTTTGTAAGTTTGGCCAGAGTTTGTTTTACACACAGACCTGATAAATGATTAAATGAGTCCTCCCTAATACTTTATTTCCTGTTCTGGAGTGCTACTCTTCTTTTATCCTCAGCAGTTGAACTTTATTTTTCCACTGCATTTTCTCCCAAAGACTGAGCACCATTTGGATTTGTCCTGGGAGGTTTTCAGAAGCTTTGAAAAGGTCTAGGGGACAACAGCATTGTGGAGTGACCATGAGTGTAGCTGATCTGCCTCTTTTCCAGAGTTAAATTTTGTGTCTGACTCCTGCTTCTAAGGTAAAGCAAATCACATACAGCAAATCCCACAATCATAGCTTGGTTTGGTTGGAAGGAACCTTAAATACCATCTTGTTCCAACCCCCTGCTGTGGACAGGACATCTTAAACTAGACCAGGCTGCTTGAAGCCCCATCCAAGCTGGTCTTGAACAATTCCAGGGATGAGGCAGCCACAGCTTCTCTGGGCAAGCTGTTCTAATTCCTCACCACTCTCACAGGGAAAAATTTCTCCCCAAAATTAAGGCTTCTGGTGTTCAAGTTGCACCAGAGGAGGTTTTAATTGGATATTAGGAAGAATTTCTTTACTGAAAGGGAGGTCAAGCAGTGTAACAGACTTCTCAGGGCAGTGACTGGCTCACCATCCCTGGAAGTGTTCAAAAAATACATGGACCTGATCCTTGGAGACATGGTTTAGTGGTGGACTTGGCAGTGCTGAGTTAAAGCTTGGACTCCATGATCTTAGGGGTCTTTTTCAGCCTCAGTGACTCTGATTTCCCTCTGGAGGGGTCAAACTTGCAGGCCAGGTGTGCACAGCTCCAGCTGGAATTCCTGCTGCTGCTGGGACGTGGTGGGACTATTGCTCATACATGCAACCCAGGGCAGTCAGCAGCATCCAAGCTCCTCAGACACTCAGAAATCCACAAAAGATACGGAAAATCTTTGATCAGCAGCTTGAAAAATTTGAATGGGCAATATGTGACTGAAACTTGGGAAATCTTGCTTGAGACAGGATTGTGATTTTGCAATCAAGGGATAAGACAACTGTCTACCAGCTTTCCTGGTTTAGTGGTACAGCATGGCAGCAATTAAAATACTCATTAAGAATTGTATGAAGAGAAGTGGAAACATAAATGACTGTATTTCACTGAGAACAGAGCATAGGAAGTCAATAAAGACCTTAGGGAAGATGTCTTTTTTTATGTTAGGAGTGAAATAAATCACAGTGATTTACAGTTCCATTTATAGATTGTGGTGATAAAATTATTAACACTGCTGCTATAAGGCAAAAGTATTTAATAAATATTTCTGTTCTCAGTATGGGAAGGAACAGGATGGTAAATTATTTCATAAGAGGAAGATGGGCCAGCAGTCCATTTATTGCCAAATAATGCTAATAAAATGAAAACATTAAATATTCTTTCAGAATACACATTCTTAAAATCAACAGGTCCAGTCTCATTCAAGAACTTTAAAACTGCTCTTGGAGCTGCTGGAGTCAGGTATCTTATGTTGTTTTACATGAAACAAGCTGAAATTCGTTCTGGTTTATCACAGTCCATGCAGTATAATTTGCAAAAACACTACATAAATTCTCAACACTAATACATTCGTATATAGAAAAGTATGTCTAGGGAAAGAGACAATTTACACATAGGAGAGTTGGTATTTGTGAGAGCAAACCTGTGGTTCCCAGTAGTTTTAAGCAAGAAAATGTGTGATTTATTTTTCTTTGATTAAGAATATTCTGTAAAAAAAACATATAAAAGATTGTGGAAAGCAATGAAATCTGGAAAGAAAATATTTAATGGGTAATCCCTATTCAAATACTGGGTTTTTTTTAATAAGCCTAAGAACTGAGGACTGAGTTATAAGACTTTGTTATAAGCTCAAGAAATCAATGAAACAAGGAAAGCCCCTCCATGTGAGAATAAAAAAGGAAATCAGGACAAGCAGAGTATGAGCCGTAGTGAGCAATGATTAAGATAGTGCTTAATCTGTTTTTTATATTAGAACTTCTCTCCTTTTTGTTTTTTCTTTTAATCTAAACACTGCAATTAACCCAGAGGTCTGATCTCCCTTCTTCTTGCTAAGGATTGGTGGTGTTATCATGGAATCATGGAATGATTTGGGTTGGAAGGGACCTTAAAGATGATCTGATCACCTCGTTCCACCCCCTGCCACGGGCACAGACAATTTCCACTGTCCCAGGTTGCTCCAAGCCCCACCCAGCCTGGTCTTTAGCACTTCCAGGGATCCAGGGGCAGCCACAGCTTGTCTGGGCAACCTGTGCCAGGCCCTCAGCACCCTCACAGGGAAGAATTTGTGAGGCAGGAGAGCCAACTGGGTGGTAGGTGGAGAGATAACCAGTAAAAACTGCTTCCACCAGTAGCAAACTGGCCATGGGATGAGCTGGTACAGTTATCAGCTACTTCACACAAAGGGAGCATGGGAGACCCCTTGGAAGAGGTGTGAATTTTCCAGACTTTGGGAATTTCCCTACTCTCTCCTGGGAAACACAGCTTGACCTAGGAAGGCATATCCCATGTGCAGTGTGACAAGATGAATGAGAGTCCACTTTGTCCACATCCACTGTGAAAAAAGTGACAGTGTCCTTCACAGGAGAGGAAATGTGAAAGGAGGTAATGGAATAAACCATCCTGAGGTGACAGACTGGGATTTCTAGCTCATGAGAGGCAAGAACAAGAGAGGCATTTGAAAGAACTGAAGAGCTTGAGTCAAAAAAAACAAAACAAAACAAAACAAAAAGGGATGGAAATGTTTTTTAATGCACTATGCATTTAACTCACAGAATTCAAGAAGTTGTTGAGACCAAATATCACAAAGATTCCAAAGACCAGTTCTTTATTACTGGCAAATCTTATCCAGTTATACTAATAGTCAGTAGGGGAAAATGTTGGCAAAGAGTTGAAACCTTATGCTTTGAGGTGAAGCTAACCTCTAATTAGGGATTAAAATGAGTTTTTTATGGGATGGGGAGATCAACCCACAGCCAGCTAAGAGGGAGATGTGTCTCACACTGTATTTGGAAGCATCTGGTTTTGAACAGCAGCTGGAAGAGTTTGCAGGATCAAAATCAACCACTGATCTAAACAAGTTGCCAGTTCTTATGTTCCAAAGCAGTTTTCCTCTCCCCTCTCCCAGTCACAAATAGTTTGTAATCTAAAAAGTAACATAATACAAATTGAGTAGGAATATCCCTTTTCAACATTAAGTGACTTAGTCGGTTAAAACTGGGTTTTTCCAAACCCAGCTTCCTTCAACTGTGGTTGAAGAGTCTGCTCAGGCTGACTGGCCTTGCTTAAGTCTAGAAATGCAGACATGTAGAATCAAAAAAGGGACTGGATTAATCAGGTCTGTAAAGTGGTGATAAATCCATAGGGAGAAATAAAGAGCATGGTGGAAATTTCAGAAAATGCAATAACATATTTGCCCTAATTTTGTAATTTTATTGCACACCCCTTTGTTTACCTACCTCTTACAGTTCCTTTGACTGTGAGAGAATGACTGACCGAATAAATTAATGTATTTTGTTATTTCTTTTTTTCAGGTGGCAAACTCCTGTTTACTGGACCAGGACCTGTTGAACTGCATGCTCATTACATCCTGGTGTCTGATGGAGGAGAGCTCCAGGTGGGATCCCCTGAGGCCCCTTTCCATCACAAAGCACACATCTATCTCTATGGAAGCCTCCACTCTCCACCGTTATTTCCATATGGTGTCAAATTCCTGGCAGTGAGGAATGGGACCCTTTCCATTCATGGTGAGTACATTTCATTTGTTGTCAAAAGCAAAGGACAAATGAATAACACAAAACAAAGCAAAGAAAACACACAAAAAATTTTTTTGAAAGAAAAATAAATTGACAAAACTGGTCGTGATATTCATAGAATCATGGTGTGGGTTGGGTTGGAAGAGACTTTAAAGATCGTTTAGTTCCAACCCCCATTCCATGGGGAGGGACACCTTCCACTATCCCAGGTTGCTCCAAGCCCTGTCCAGCCTGGCCTTGGACACTTCCAGGGATCCAGGGGCAGCCACAGCTTCTCTGGGCAACCTGTGTCAGGGCCTCACCACCCTCACAGGGAAGAGTTTCTTTCCAATATCCCATCTAACTCTGCCCTCTGGCAGTTTGAAGCCATTCCCTGTGTCCTGTCCCTCCATGCCTTGTCCCAAGTCCCTCTCCAGCTCTCCTGGAGCCCCTTTAGGCTCTGGAAGGGGCTCTGAGTTCTCCCTGGAGCCTTCTCTTCTCCAGGTGAACACCCCCAGCTCTCCCAGCCTGGCTCCAGAGCAGAGGACTCCAGCCCTCTGAGCATCTCCATGGCCTCCTCTGGACCCATTCCCACAACTCCACACCATTCTTATATTGTGGCATAGAAGAATTTAGATATGGAGCTTTTCTTGAAGACTGTGAAATATGGGTATAAAATAGACATTTCTTGGTGCAGGAGTTTGGACATGGAATTCAAATCCAAATTTGGCATGATTCAGAACTTTGGTGCAACACACATTTCTCAAGTTCTTCTCTACTGGGCTACTTTTAAAAGCTCTATGTCTCATAGAGGAGGAGAAAAAAAAAAGAAAAAAACTCATATGAATGTCTCTTCTTCCTTCCTCCTGTTTGTGTGTGTCAACCTTCCTGTTGGTGGGCGTTCACACCCTCCAGCAGGTCTTGAACTTCCACCCTGTGCCCTGCAAGCAGAAATGTTGCTGTCTGAGCACAGAGACATGTGGCTCTCGGTCAAAAATGATGTCAGGCACCGAGGGTATCATCTGAGCACAGGCAGGGAGTGAGTTGTGCCTCTGTGCCACCTTTTTGCCAGCTCTCAGGGGCTGGGCAAGGTCGGGAGAGGTTGGCTTTGGAGAGGAGTCAGTGAACAGACGCTTTTCTGAATCAGGAGGGATGGGCAAGGGTTGGGGAAGGAGCTCCTGGCAGGGGCAGGAGAGATGGGGCTGCACCTCAGTGACACAGGTTAGCACATGGTCAGAGTGTAATGAACCACGTGCAAACGTATCAATCTCTGAGGGTGCAGCCTTTGCCCAGTAGTGGTTAAAGTTAATTAGGGAGACTGCTCTTCAGAGGTGTTTTGTAAAGCAAAAGTTTAACAAATAAAAATAACAAAATAACAAACGTTACAGAAAACAAATTATAAGCTGTGCACAGGCATCTGATAAATCTCTGACACCCTGCTACAAGCACTCCAAAAAGCCTTTACTTTCTTTATGCTCTTTCCTAAATACTGAATGTTTAAGGAAGGACAACCCAGCTTGCAGCCAATAGAGAGAGAGATACAGGGTTTGAAGAACAGTGACAAGGTCCAATGCTTCTCTCTTGGCACTGAGTCAATCACTGCTGCTATGGAAGTTTCTGGGTTCTTTACCTTAAGGGTGAGTCTGAAACTTTTCCCTATATGGAAAACACTTGCTGGGTGTGTGTGGTGCATCGCTACACCTCAGCACCACGTCAGGTGCTCTTGACCCCTTCATTGAGACACAGCAAGGCTCAATTATTTACTGCCTGTAAAAGGCTCCAGTAATTTCAGTGCAGTGTCTTTGCAGAGCGTTTCTACCCCATTTCCTGGAGGGTCTCTGTGAAGGAGGGCTGTTAGAGCATCTTGGCTGAATCGACTGTCTGTTACTGGCCATTGAGTTTCACACAGTTATCCCAGCCCTGAGCTCAGTAATTCCTGTTAGATTAAAGCTTGCCTTCCAGAAAGGCTTGGTCTTTGAGGATGTCAAGGGAGACAGAAACTAGCATTTTCCTTTGAGGCTTTTTCCAGGGGATTAATTTGGTTAATCATCCCTTTTGTTCTTTTTTTTTTCTTTTTAAAGAAAAGTATTGTGATTTGAATTTGCCTCGTAACAGCTTTTGTTGCTTCACTTTCTGTGTCTTCTGCCACTTGAAAATGTCCTTCTATCCTTGGTTTGACCCCTGTAAGCCAGGACTTTATCCTTAGATTATCAGCACTTTACAACATGAGCCTTCACTTTTCCATGCTTTTTGGTTTCTAGCAATGTAGGAAAAGCCAGTAGCAATTCTCAGTGAGTCTTCATACTCTAGGAAAACAAGAGGATGAGGTCTGCAATCCAAGTGTTACCTGGATGGAGATATACAGAGTCAAAAGTGGCTTGACCATTAGTGGAAAAAACCCTTGGTTTCAATTTTTTTATAAATTACTGGATTATTGAAAGGCTTGTGTGGAAAGGGATGTTAAAGACCACCTAGTCCACCCCCATTCCATGGGCAGGGATGCCTTCCACTATCCCAGATTGCTCATGGTCACATCCAAACTATCCTTGAACACTTCCAGGGATCCAGGGGCAGCTCCAGCATCTCTGGGCAACCTGTACCAGGACCTCATCATCTTCACAGGGAAGAAATTCTTCCCAATATCCCATCTAACCCTGCCTTCTAGCAGTTTGAAACCATTTCTTTGGTCCTGTCCCTCCATCCCTTGTCCCAAGTCCCTCACCAGCTCTCCTGGAGCCCCTTTAGGCTCTGGAAGGGACTCTGAGGTTTCCCTGGATCCTTCTCTTCTTCAGGCTGAACAACACCAACTCTTATTCTATTATTATTATTCAAAACCAATTCTTATTCAAGAAGTCATATCAATTTCTTATTCAACAGATCCACAGCAGCTATGAAGTCACTTTTAAGCTCTGCATAGCACTCAGTCCCAGTGCATGGCTGCAATTATTGTTCATTCAAACCATGTAATCTGCAATTTAACATCGAAGCAGTAGAAGCCTGGTAGAAAACATGACAGAAAGTAGTGGGGTCTTTTACTGGGTTCATATTGCTTACATGGAAAAAAAAATGCTTTTCTGTCTTCAATTTAGCATCAGTCTGTCTGTGGTACAGAACATATTGTGGAGCATGTCAGCCCCTTTTATGTATATATATGTGAAAGAGACTGACATGCTCTGCAATATACATTTGTGAGATACATTTGTATACACAAATATACATGTTATCTCAGATTAAAATCATTAAATAAGCAGGTTTCCAAATTCTTGGCTGTCTTGGCAAAGAGATTTTTAATTCCTTTTCTGTTTCAGGCTGGGAATGTTGGGGGGATGCTCTGCAGCTCTGGTTGGGTTCAGATTGTTTAGTAAGCGCTGTCAGCTCCTCACTTTGATATGTTAATATGACTAAGGGTTTCCCACAATTCCCTCATGAGTGGCAGTCCTTTGCTCCCGTGGTTGTAGCAGGCTGGGAAATTTCACTGTTGCCTTTGGCTTTAGCCAACTCCCCTGCCAGTCAGAGCGTGCCACCCATAAACTGCCTGTCAATCACCCGTCACTCTGAGAGGGGCTTTCAGTCAGCCAGGGCAACCTGACTTTTTGACAATGTAATTATGGCCCTTGCATCTGCAGTGGGGGCCTGAGCAGGGCTGAGAGAGTTTTATTGATTGTTCAGAAGGGAAATTTATCACTGTCTCCAGCTCCATTCGTGCTCTATTCCCTGAGAAACTCTCCTGACAAGCTTTGGGAGGGAAGTTCAGCGTGGTGGCCTTGGCTGTTCTTGTGCCTTTGTCCTTCCCAGGGAAACTGGAGACACCAGTAGATGCTGAGTGGGGGCAGGAACTGGGTGCAGAGTGGAAATGCTGCAACAAAACAAAGAACACCCATCCAGTCCTTGTGACAGCTGATCTTGTGGTCCTAACACACTTATGACCAAATCCCAGAATGGTTTGGGTTGGAAAACACCTTAAAGACCACCCAGTTCCCCTCCCTGCCATGGGCAGGGACACCTTCCACTATCCCAGGTTGCTCCAAGCCCTGTCCAGCCTGGCCTTGGACACTTGCAGGGATCCAGGGGCAGCCACAGCTTCTCTGGGAAACCTGTGCCAGGGCCTCACCACCCTCACAGGGAAGAGTTTCTTCCCAATATCCCATCTAACTCTGCCCTCCTTCAGCTTAAGACCATTTATCCTTGTTCTGTCCTTCCAGGCCATTGTTTAAAGTCCCCCTCCAGCTCTCCTGGAGCCTTTTTAGGCACTGGAAGGGGCTCTAAGTTCTCCCTGGACCCTTCTCTTCTCAAGGCTGTACACCCCCAGCTCTCCCAGCCTGGCTCCAGAGCAGAGATATTGCCACACACTGAAAAATTTTAAAGGTCTTTTCCACTTTCAGCTGTCCTGTGTAGGTGATCTTGTTATTCCATTGTGTTCCCTCAAAACAGACTGTGACTCTTTCCAAAAAAGACCAGTAGTTTTGTCAGGCATTTATCTAAAACTTTGAGTCTGGACTCTGGTGGGAAAGAATATGAGCTGTGAGCAACCTATTCTAGTGAAAAATGTCCCTCCCATGGCAGGAGGCTGGAACTGGATGACCTTTAAGGTCTCTTCCAACACAAAACCTCCTGTGAGTCTGTGATTCTGTGAGCCTGTTCCCTGAATTTTGGCTAATAATATGTATCCCTTCAGTTAGATGAAAGATATTACACTTCAGATTAAAAACATGCTGCATTCACTTTGTCCAAACTATGAAAGGTATGTGATAAAAAAACTTCAGTGTCCTGAGAGTTTTGGTTTACTATCCTTATTTATAATCAGGATAATTTAAAAAGAGGTGTCAGCAGTCACTTCCATACTCTAAAATCATGACTTGTCCTGCTGCAAAGAATGTCCCTGCATTTGCAATGGAGAAAATTACATTTTAGAGGTAAATCTGCATGACTTCTATCCCAGATTTCTCTGCAGCCAAAGCAATCTGATACTTTTTCAGGGTTAGCTCAGGGAAAAAAAAAAAGTATTTTTTATCAGTTGAACCAATTATTAATTTTAATTGCTTTTAATCAATAATGAAACACAAAATATTTGTGAGCTGTGCACTGTGCTCTACAGAGCCTGTGCACTCCTCCAGAGATCAAACATTTAATCAAATGCCTCTTGCTTTGCCTCCATTAGGCAGTGTAATGTATCTGTGCTGAGTTTGAGATTAAGAGATCATAGACAACATGAGAGAATTTGTTCTGCTTTACTCACATATTAAAAAGAAAAGCTTCCCAGGGGAAAAACATAGGGGAAAAAAAATCTGTAGCAGGGGGATTCAAGATAGGGTGCAGAGATCTGTTAGAGAAAAGATGTTTTTTTACTCCACTGAAATGTATCTATTCAATAAATGTTATTTTTCACTACCTGAACTTCCTGATTTCCTGAGCTTGCTTCCATGGGTTGGTTTTCCTTAGGTGCCAGCTATTCTGTGTGGGGGTTTCAGGAGTCTTTTTGCCTCCTGTGACAGAGTTTTTCCTTTCCAAGACCTTGACTTTAACATGATGCATTAAAGCAGATGGCTCTGGAACAGAAGGCTGAGCTGCCTTAAATCCCCTCGTGTTCACCAGGGGTAAGAAACTGCACTTAGGCACTTCCCATGGAGTAACTAATGTACAATGACTTGTGCCTTCACTTTCTTATTCACAAATATAAGATGACCATTAGATTTTAAAGACCTAGCAGATGGGGGAGAAAAAAAAAAAGAAAAGAGTTGGGTTCAGGGCAAGCTGCTGTGTCTTTCACAGTTTGCCCTTCTTTCTAACAGAAATGCATCTATTATCTTTGATTTAAGCTTAAATCAGTTGATTTGTGTGCTGGTGCTGATCCTAATGAGAAAAAACATGATGCAAAGGGGACAGAGAGATGGACACTAATATATATTATACGATAAAGATAAATATAATATAGGTAGTAATGATATTAATACAGTATAATATAATGCACACTATGTATTGGAATAGAATAGAATAAAATAGGGCAGAATAGAATATATAAATAGACCAGAGCTAATATATTACCTTGTGATTCCTGACAGGGTGTTGTTGTTACAAATGTGGAGGCATATTATATATTAAATAATTTCCTCCTTCAAATTTTCAAATATAACATCAAAATACTGTTTCCAGTTGTGGTGACAACAAAACCCAGGTTATTGGCTGAAGGAAGGGAACACTGAGCAGCAAATTCAGGGTTAATTTCCACCCTAGACAGGAGAAAAGCTGAGAAGTTTGGGCTTCCTGGGGCGAGGGTGGAGGTGTTCAAGTAACAACTGGAGGTGGCACTCAGTGCTCCTGTTTAGTTGATGAGGCAGGGATTGGTCACAGGTCAGGCTCAGCCTTGGAGGTCTTTTTCAACCTGAGTGATTCTGTGATTCTGTGAAGTTTGGCAAACTGAGAGGCCTGGACCCAGCCCCGTCTCTCCACAGAGCTGCAGGCTGAGCCAGGCAGGGACCCTCCCTTTGGGCTCACCCTCACTTTTCCTGGTGCCAAATTCTCTTCCATCCCATTTTGGGGATGCAGGAAGCTGATCTCAGCCTGGCAATGCTTGTGCTGCCCCACATTCCCACTCCTGCAGGGAGATATTCCCTGTCTCATTCCACAGCAGCACAGGGGATGAACTGACAATCACACACAGTGTCACCAGCTGTCTGCAGCTCCCTGCAGGGTCCACTGTCCTTGGCTGCCACAGCTGGAGCTCTTTGTTCTGTCTAAAGACCTTTTCCTCCATGGCATCTTTGGCTGTGAGCTCTTTCTAGGTGTGGAGTATGGATTTTGGCTTATTCAATGGCATTACAGGAATATCTTTTCCCTTGTTTTCAGGACTGATGTGACTTAGCAAAACGACTGGGGGGGATCTCTGATTACAGGGAATGTTTGGGGATTTGTGCATTTATGGGACAGCATGCAGGGAAGGTACATTTTCTGCAATGTAAATTGTCAGAAAAGGGTGAAAATGAGAGTTTCTATAGATCTGTTTAGTCACAAAGCCCTTCCCATCCTCAGTAAGATCCTAGACTCGTGGAATGGTTTATGTTGGAAGGGTCCTTAAACTCATTTCATTCCAAGCCTCTGCCATGGCAGGGACACTTTCCACTAGAGCAGGTTCCTCCAAACTCCATCCAACCTCACCTTGAACACTTCCAGGAAAAGGACATGATAATCCTTGCTTTCTCCAGGGTGCTGTTGAAAGATATTCAGGTGGAAATGCTTTAAGTGAAAACTGCAGTTTCATGAATAGGAAACTTTCAGCTGGACTAGGTCACTTTCAAGGATATTTCCCAGTGGAGAAAATAAAAGTTATTCAGTTTGTCCTGTCATCTGGATGATGTCAGATTTTTTATTTTTGATCACTCAGAGAAGATTCAAGATCAGGAGCAACCTGATCCAGCTGGTGTTCCTGCTCCTCCAACAGGAGGAGAGGAGCTGGACTAGATGACATTTAAAGGTCCCCTCCAACCCAAACCATTCTCTGACTCTGATTCCAAACTACAACTTGAGTCTACCTAAAATACCCAGTGTGGCCCTGCTGCAGCTTCTTGTCAAAGAGCTGATAAACTCTTGGGTGTCCTAAGGGTTAACAAGCAGTTATAGATCAGAAAGGACCTTCTGTTTCACCTCAGGATGGGAATGAAAAGCTCAGTGCAGTGGCTGTGGCAGGAAGTGGCAGGAAAGCTGCTCTGCATCTCCCACACACAGCAGTGAGTCCTGCAGGACTGCACAGGGGTGGAAAGGCAGCTCCCAGTTTCTCCCTGTCTTTCTAAGATGTGTAGTAGGTAAAAAAAAAATTAAAAATAAAATAAAATTTAAAAAAAAGCAAGCCCTATCAAACTCCTCTTGTTGCAAAACAAGCTAAAAACATGGAAATGCTTAGGGAATATACCTAGGACTGGAATTAACAGTGGGCAAAAACAGTAGAAATGTTTGAGTCCAGAGGGTTGACAGCTCACAGTTCAAGCAAATGTTTTTTAACACATTTGAAAAGATAGGAAAGCAGCTTTCATTCTTCTTTTTTAATTCCCTACCCTTCATGACCAGTGACTGGACTAGTCCCAGCAACAGCTCAGATAGCTGTGACATTTAAAAAAAAAACAACAAAACTATAAAATCCAGGTTCACAAAATATTTTTTTCCTAGTCTTTAATTAAGGACTTGTCACTTGAAGATCCATTTGGCCATAGAGAGCTGTAGCAGCACATCTGAGTGCTATCCTGACTAAAGAGGATTTCTGGAAAAGGTGTTCTATTCCTTTTAACTTAAGGAATTTTATCCATGATTATTTTAATGGTTTGTTTTATTAACTGAAGCAACATGTGTTTGTCGTGGATCTAAAATATATATTTCAAAAAAACTCATCTTTTCCCTGAAGCACCAGTTTCCAGTGGTTGTGCTACCAGTTATCACATTGTCATTTGAAAATTTTAGGAATGGCCAAGCTAAGTTTGATTAGGAAATGCATTTTGGGTCAGGAAAAGAGAATAACAATAAGGGATTATGACAATGGAGAGGAAACTATATTCCTAAGATAGTCTGACACCTGAAATGCTGCAGGAAGGTGTGTTGCATTTTATTACCAGAGACAATCATAGAGATACAGAATGGTTTGGGCTGGAAGAGACCTTAAAAGATCCTTTAGTTTCAACTCCCTGCCATAGGTGGGAGGTTTTCTACATTGTTAAAAAAAAAAAAAACAACAAACCCAACAAAACAGTTATAATCCATTGAATTATATTATTAACTTATCTTGAAAAGTTCTTCTTTTTTTCTCCTTTTTTTTTTTTTGGTGGGGGTGGGAAATCAGCTTTCTTTTCACTTTGTTCCTGGAAATTGAAAGCTCCTATTCCCATTTACCCTAAAGATTTACAGTATAGCTACAACAGATTGACAGATTATCTGCAGTGTAATTTGTACATTCCCAGTAAGTAGATTTTGTGTCTGAGCCCTGCAGTTCTCGTAAATTCCTTTTGTGAAATAAAGGGATCTCATTACCTCAACTTTAAAACACCAATAAACAGTCACAAGGTGTAAAAGAGCTTTATAGTTTGTCAGCACCACAAACAACAGTGTGTTCATAACTGAGTTAATTAATTTGTGGTAAATAGAAGTGAAAATGAGATGCAGCAGGGTCCTGGGTATCAGAGGAGAAGTGTTCAAACCCTGCACCCCCATGACAAAAAAGGAAGTTTTTTAAAAACATTTAAACAACTTTTGTGAGAAAGACCAACAGATACATGGCAGGCTTAGGACTGGAACCAGTTCTCTTAAAACACGTTAAAAAGATTCCAGTTTGTATCAGCATTCCCTATTCTCCAGCTCTGCCTGACTCTGGATGTGGCTCACACTGCTTGCTTGGTTAGGAGGTTCCCAGGGTGTCTAAAGTTAGGTAAAAACACTGTACTCCAAAAAGTCTTGTTTTCAGGTCAGGGACATATGTTTTCCTTGAAAGCATCTTGTCATCTTGTCAAGTAAATACTTAGACCCCCACAGATTTAAGGTGAAATTCATGTAACCAAATAGAAATGTGTGAAAGGCAGAAGTTCCTTTCTGCAGGAATAGAAGTGGGCAGGCTGTGAGTGTTGAAGACTGAAGACAGGCTGGCATTTAATGGATCAGTCTCAGGCAAAAGGAAAGCTGTTGTCTGGAAAGTTGTTCCCTGGAGGGAGTGGGATTGGTAATAAAAGGTAACTGAGATATCAGCACCTCATGGAGTCCTGACAGAGAGCTGGAGGTGACCCAGGTGACACCTTCCACTATCCCAGGTTGCTCCAAGCCCTGTCCAGCCTGGCCTTGGACACTTCCAGGGATCCAAGGGCAGTCACAGCTTCTCTGGGCAACCTGTGCAGGGCCTCCCAACCCTCTGACTTGAGAATTTCTTTCTAATATCTGATCTAAATCTCTCCTCTCATAGTTGAAAGCCATTTCTCCTAGTCCTATCTGTAGCTATTGGTATCCTACCACTGCTTAGGACTGGGTGAAACCAGCTAGGTAAGTGACATATCATCCCACATAGATTTATGAAGTATTTTGTGTTAGAAGCTATAGGAAATTAAATTTATACTGTTTTTCCTCAAGAGTGGCATTGTACACACCAGAATTGTTTCATTCTTAGTAATTTTGCCAGGTCCATATAAGACTGTAACTTCACATCATGCTTCTAACAGGAAGCATAACCATGGTCCTGATGCCAAGATGTTCCCAATCTTAACATTTGTGATTAATTTATTTGGAATTAATTTTCAAGTCTCTTGCACTTCTAGGCTGCACCATTCTGCTCTGCTCCATATTTAAGGGTATTCTGTTAAGTCATTTAGTAAAGTGTTCAGTTCTTGTATTGCCTGCAAGAGCTTTTGGAGTCTAAAGGCTCTGTCCTGTACCTTTAACACAAAGTCACTTCTGCTTTAGATCTCAAGATGTGGGTTTTTTTCCAACTCGTGCTTAGTTAATTATTAAAAATGAGTTCAATAATTAAGGAGTTATACAGATTCATCTATTTTTCAGGATTTGTAGTGTTTCTGCTTGCAGTATATTTTGGGGGAAGAAATAATTTAAATATACCACAGCTGTTGAGCTTTTAAACATTTTCCCCTCAAACAGGTAATTAATTTACCTGTTGCACAGCCCAAACCCAGGCACTCAAGGTTATTTTACGAACTTTGCATGTTTTATCCAAACTAAAGTTTGCTTTCAAGGGGAATGTATTATAATTAGGGCAAAGAAGCCTCAGTTATGGTCCCTCAGTGACACCAGAGAGGTGTCACTAACCATATCTTGTGTGTCACTTGTGCTGCTGGAAGTAGAGGAGACTCTGACCTGGAGGTGTTGTATGTGGGAATATAAATGGGAAGCAAGGAAATGGGTAAATGTGGTGCTTAGGGACATGGTTTGGTGGTAGACATGGAAGAGCTGAGATAATGGTTGGACTTGATGTTCTCAAAGGTCTTTTTTAATCTTAATGATTTTATGATTCTATGAAAGTGGAATCTATTAGATCTGTTTGGTTGGTTGGTTTGGTTTTCCCTAATAAAAATATACTGAACTTATTGGAAAATGGAAGTAGATTTTGAACATGCAGAGAAATATCCTACCCCATCTAGATCATCAAGAAAAAAAAGGTACAACCAACTGTGGGTTGGGAGACAGGTAGCTGAACACAGTAAGAGGTGAAAACAAGAAAAAAGAAATAAAGTAAATGGGGAAATGTTTGGATGCCTTGAATATTCTTTTAGAAGAAAAAAACCCAAACAATTGAGAACACTTTTCTTAAAAATTTTTGAGTTAGAGCTCAAAAATGGAAAAAAGCCTGAAAAAAAAGCCTTTTTCATTGGAGCATATTTTGGATGCAGAATGGTGTTTCCCACTCCTCAGTGACAAGAGCTGTTGCCCAGCAGTGCTGCTGCAGAGTGTGTGTGACAGATGAACTCCACAGGGGTCAGCTGTGTGTCTGGACACAGATGCACGAGAACACACGTTAACACAGGCACACAAATCAACACCATAAACAAAATGTCCAGAGCTGGAGAGGAATTGTGCTGTGCTCCACGTGCAGATGGCTGCTGCCAGTCATTGGCTTTTATGCCAGTCCTAAAATTTCACAAGAATCTCTCAGTGGAAGAAGGTAAATGAATAAAGATGAAAAGAGTGCTGCTGATAAAAGAATGCACACAGGATGATGTTAAGAGGGGCTTTTTGAGCTGTATTGAGGATGAGGTCTGTGATATCTGTGCCTGTGAGTGGTGGAAGGTGGGTTTTGGCTATGTCTGCATTAGAAAAGAGTGTGGCCCTATAGAAGCAGAACTGTGGGGTGAATGGTGTACGTGCTGAGGATGGAGGGTCCACATGTTCAGAGTCATTCCAGTCTGGTTCCATTGGCACCTACAGTGTCCTGTGTGTCCAACTGCATTTCAGCTTCTGCAGTGGTTTCACAGAATCCCAGGATGGGTCAGGTAGGAAGGGACCACACTGGGTCACCTGGTCCCTCCTCCCTGCTCAAGCAGGATCATCCCAGAGCACAGGGCACAGGATTGTGTCCAGACAGTTCTGGAGTATCTCCAGTGAGGGAGACCCCACCCCCTCTCTGGACAATCTGTTCAGTGCTTGGTCACTGCACAGGGAAGAAGTTGTGCCTCCTGTCCAGGTGGAACTTGCTGGGCTCAGTCCCTGCCCGTTCCTCTGGTGCCATTGCTGAGCCCCTGGAGCAGAGCCTGGGCCCTGCTCTGAGCCCTCCCTGCACACAGGGACACCCAGGGCTGAGGGCCCCTCTCAGCTGGGGATCCTCTGGGGCTGAACAGCCCCAGCTCCCTCAGCCTTTCCTGGGCAGGGAGATGCTCCAGTCCCTTCATCATCTTCATCACCCTCCACTGGACACATTCCAAGAGCTCCATGTCTCTCTTGTCCCAAGAAGCCCAGAATAGGACACAGAACTCCAGATGTGCCTCACAGGGCTGAGCTGAACAGCAGGAGATCTGTTTGATGCCTTCCAAAACAGTTTGTAATATGAACTGAAATACTCTAAATGAAAGATGTCTGGGAGATTTTCTTAGCAGGAAGTTGAGAAATTTAAAGTTTGATTTAAGAAAATGTAATAATGCAGAAGTCTCTCAGGTTTAGATGCCCATCATTGACACACAGAGCAGGTGCTCATGTACACTTCAAGATAAAAGAGTACAAAAATTTGATTCTTCTGTGATTCTGTTGTGGATTTATTGTCTTGGAGGTGCTATTTCTTATTTCCATCTTCATTAAGGAAATAGTTGGGACACTAGAATATAAATAAGGAAGACACTGGAGTATTAGGAACAAGAAAGTGAAATAGGATACGGACAGAAAAGTTTGCTTAAAATAATTTGAAAATGATTTATTGGATGCAACCTCTACACTCAGTGATTTCTGCTATTATTACTTTCCTGCAGTACAACCAGGGAGGACAGTAACTTGCTGTGGGCTAAAGGCAAATGATGATCTATTGGAAGGGAGGGAAGGAAAAGCATTCTAAAGGTGGGTGTGTGAGGTACACGCTCTCCCCTGATGGTGTTCAGTGTGTTGGACCTCAGTGGACCAATCTGTTCCAAAGCCTGAGAGGGAAAAGGAAATGTCAAAAGTTAAAGCAAACTTCATTAAGTGAAGAAAGGAGGGTTATAGGGCGAGATTTTTCATTGCTGGGGTTGGTTATACACAGATTTCATAGAATCATTGAATTATTGAAAGGTTTTGGTTGGGAGGAACCTTAAAGACCATCTCATTCCACTCCCATGTGACTGACAGGGACAATTCCCATTAGACCAGACTGCTCTGAGCCCTGTCCGTCCCAGCTTTGAACCAGGAGCATGCTACTCCTCTTTGCTTGTTTAAGTTGATTGACTTGCTTTTTAACTTTTCTTTTCCTTGTTGTTTTCAGGCTGGATGCCCAAAGTAATTTTCACACACTTGAAATCATCAGCTAATGCTAGTGACACACGATTAGTGCTCCAGGAACCTGTTGACTGGCAGCCTGGCGATGAAATCGTGGTGGGAAGTTCAGGCCTTGGAGATGCCCAGCAGCAGGAGGAAGTGGCTGTTATCCAGTCTGTGAACAACACTGAGCTGCACCTTAGATCACCACTCAGGTATCCTTTCAGGAGCCAAGGAGATTTTTATAGCAGAGAGCTAAACAAGGAGAAAATTTGATCAAAGTCAGGATTTGCCGTTCCCTGTGGGACATAATAACTATATCAATCCCTTTAACAAAGGTGGCCAGTGATGTTTCAGTTCCTCACTCCCCCTAAAGGTAGTGGACGTTCAATCCTGGATGTTTAAATTCTATGTTTAAATTCTGTATCATGCCCTTGAACTCAGAAAACCTTTGTAGCAGAAAACTGATGGGCAGTAAAGTCCAGTGGTGTCAGTATAGGAATGAAAAAGAAATTTCCTGCATAGTCAAAATTTCTTGAGAAAGTGCATTCTTTTTTTTCCACAGGAGATCTGACTTGTGTAAAAAAGAAATCCTCTCTTTTTGACTGATTTTCTTAAGTAATACACTCAAAGTGAATTTTTCCACTATGGAAATCTGTAGGAGCATCCGTGGACGGCAGGGAGAGGGAACTCTGCCAACTTGAGACATTCTAGAACATGTGGTTTTATTGCAAGGGTCGTGGGTAAAAAGGGCCTTGCCTTCAGCCACCAGCCTCGGCTGAAGGGAAGTCCCAAAGAGTGAGGGAGAGAGAACAAGAGGGTAAGAGGTAAGAGAGGAGAGAGCAAGAGAGCCAAAGAGAGGTGGCAGGGGTTGGAGCGCAGGGGCAAGAGAGCTAGAGAGAGAGCAAGAGAGGAGGAGAGTCAGAGAGAGAGCAAGAGAGGAGGAGAGTCAGAGAGAGAGGTCTTTGTTACAATACATTATATCTCCTTTTGTGTTGAATATTCTAATTTACACTAACCAACCAGTACATGACACAAAACCCTATAGAATCTACATATAGCCTATAAGAACTACTACATTACCATACTGTGTTATATTTTAAACTCTAAAAACTACTCTTTAAACTATTCTCTTTTGCTACATTGACCTTTGGATTCCTTAGCCAGCAGAAGGGTATTGTTCAATCAAGAGGGATTCTCCTTCAGCTGGCTAGACTATTGTTTTCAGGTTATATAGTAACTAAGCCTCAGTATCCTACAACTCAAAGCTAGCTTTCATTTCTATTTTGATTATAGGTTTCATATTTTCAGAATCTTTTGCTAAGCAATCATATTTATAAGGTTTCCCTGATTCATCTTCCCCAACAGAAATCTGCTTCCATATTTCCAGTGCATGTTAATTTCACTGCCTTACACTCTCTTCATCTACTGTGCATGGAGATCTTGGACAGACTGAAAATTCCACTTATTATCATCTCCAATGTTGAAACACATTATCTATCTAGTGGCAATCTAACTCCAATGCCCAGGAAGATTAAGGGCATTATTTTCAGAAATCATTTGTACTTGAGGAAAAAAGTCCTGATGGTTTTCACTCAAACATGTTTTGGTCAGAGAATTCAAAACCTGAAATATATTGTTGTAAATATTACAGAATCATAGAACACCCTAAATTAGAAGAGACCCTCAAGGATCATTGAATCCAGTTGTTTGCCCTGCATAGAGAAATTCCAAAATCTTCACCATGTGCCTGGAAGTGTTGTCCAAAAGTTTTTTTGAGCTCTGGCAGCTTTGGGGCCGTAACCACTTTGCTGGGAAGGGCTGTTACAGTGCCCAACCACCCAAGGCATGAAAAGCCTTTTCCTAGTAACACAACACAATATAATATTATATGCATAAACTAAGGAAGGTTTGAGTGCTTGTGAAACAAAAAAGATGAAAGCAAACACCAGACAAGGAAAAGCCTATCCAGCACTGGATGTGCCACTGTCCCTACTGAGAAAAGAACCGAAACCAGATCTGAATTTGGGAGCTTATAGTCATAAACATAAATAACAAGAAATCATAAATGTAGTTCTCTCCATCTGGCAGGTGCAGATGCTATTTTTTGTCTTTCCTTAGGTACCCCCACAGTGTTGGAGAGGGATGGGGCAAAGGCCAAGGTCTGCCTTCGAGTGCTGTGGTGGCACTGATCAGCAGAAGGGTTGTTGTTCAAGGAAATGTCACACTGGAGAGGATGTCCCACCTCAGGCAGTGTGCAAATGCAGGTGAGGAGGTCTTTTCTCACAGAAATATACTGAGGAGGAAAACTGCTCCATTAAAATCCCATTGTGGCAGCATCAGTGTGTGTTAGAGCTCTTTCTTCCTAGGATAACTTTGAGACATTCCAATGCCAGGAAAGAGAGTTTGTCTTTCCAAACATTGTTTGACATTGAAGTGTGAAGTCTTGGGAGTTGAACTGCACTTCATTGTAATATCTCAGATGTATTATTTTCACATTGTTGTTTCAAGCCATCTTGGGAAAGACCCTTTAGTTTTGCCTGAGCCTAAGGGTGTAGAAAAGAAAGTATCTTCTGAAAACATGTTTTAGTGTACATAATATATTAAATTTTTAATTGTGTTTACTATTTAGTCACTTTAAGAAGAAGGAAAAACAAAACAGCCCAATGCTGTTTGTACTCTTTAGCGTAAAATATTGAGACGTTGTTTAGTGTTTAGGGTTGCCAAGGAAAAAATAACAGGTGATGCATAAAGTATCACTGGTTAAAAAAAATGTTAAATTTCTCAGTTCTTCTTTATTTTTACCTGCATGAAAAGCCATGGAGTTTGTCAGGTGGATTCCTGATTTACACCATCTATTTAGGAAGCAGAATCAGACACAGTGATTATAATGTGAGCAGAGTTAGGTTATTTGGCCACCCAGGTGTAAGGTTTCCTTTAAAAAAAAGTGCCTTGGGCTTTGAGACTGTGGCACAAGACTTCATTTGATATCCAGCAGCCAACTGCTTATATTACTCATGGATTTATGGTCCATTTTGTGTGGGACTCATAAATATAGTCTCTGAAATGCACTAACCGTTTGAGGTTTTTATTTGAGTTAAAGGATAGGAGGATTTCTCAGAGGAGTCACCAGAAGAGGAGTGAGCAATGTTTTTTGTGGTAAATTTACCTTCTTTGAAAGAAAAATGAGCATTACTGGGCATTAGCAGGCACTGCTGGAATTTGAGATCCCCTCTGCTCTTCCACTGAACAAGCCCAAGTAACACATTCATCATCTGAATGAGTCTCACACCCACGGAAGGGTCTTTCAGGAATTTTACCCAGCCCTGTGATTTAATTTTTTGTCATATCATGGAATCCAAGAATGGTTGGGTTGAAAGGAAAGTTAAAGATCATCTCATTTCACCCTCCTGCCATGGGCAGGAACACCTTCCACTATCCCAGGTTGCTCCAAGCCCTGTCCAGCCTGGCCTTGGACACTTCCAGGGATCCAGGGGCAGCCACAGCTTCTCTGGGCACCCTGTGTCGGGGCCTCACCACCCTCACAGGGAAGAATTTCTCCCTAATCTCTATTCTTGTCCTGAAACTGTGGGTAGCAACAGTTCCCCATCTGTTTGAAAGATGGAGAGTCAGGAGAGCAGAGTTTGAAAAAAACCCCAAGATGTCTCATTTCAGTTTAGTTCTATACATCCGTACCCAATCTCCTTTTCAAAAACCTCACCTAAGGGAAATCAAAGTCAAATCCCTCTTCCTCATGCACACAATTATCTAAAATTAGCTCCAAGGAGCTGTCCAAGACATAAAACTATAGCTTCCTGCTTGTTTTGATACATTTCCCTCCAAAATGTCCAGACTTTTAGGGAAAGAACCATGACAGTATTTCAAGGGAGCATCACAGATGTTTTCCTGTGTTGTCTTTGGGCCCATGTTTCAGTTCCCTGCTGGAGGTGGGTTCTCACTGGGTTGGTGGGGAGGATCTCCCATCCCACGGAGAGGGCTCCCCTCACAGCTCTCACTGGGTTGTGCCCTAGGTCTCTCGGGCTGTTTGTACAGGAGAAGTGAGAGGCAGCTGGGCTCTCGGGACCTGGGGGCCATCGTGGTTGTGGAGGCCTTCCAGGGCCAGGCCAGTCGTCTCCAGCTGGAGGGGGTCCAGTTCCGCCACGTGGGCCAAGCGTTTGGGGGTCACTGCAGCGCCCTGACCGTCACTGGCAACACCTGGATGGAAGGTGAGTTGTCTCCTGTCAAGTTTGGCAGGCCAGCTGAGGAACAAGAGAGGCTGCTGCTTGGTGTAAATGTAGTTTATTACATGGCTAGATCAGTCTCATGAAGGTAGAGGGTCACAGTCTGTGCTGTTGTTAAAAACAAGGTTTATTTTTTTGGTGAATTTTGAAAAATAGGTTTAATTAAAAAAAGTAAGACAATTAGGTGAGAAAAGAAAGCAAAGTGCATTTAGGCTGGGTGACTTGGTATTTAGTTAAGTGCACACTGCTATTTCAGAGGCTTTTTTTAAATACTCTTTTTATTGTATTAGTTTTGTTGCATATTTAAACTTTTTTACAAACTAGTTTTTGTATTTCAGGAACTGTTTAGCATGGTTTTTCTTTGGGTCTGCTTTTTTTAGAGTGCGTGTTTCTTGGCTGTGTTTTTGTTATTACTTTTAGTTTGGGCTTTGGTCCCCACCTTTCACAGATGGTCAGTGTTGATAACTGGAATGTCAGCAGCAGGGTTTTTATTATATGTTCTCTGGATGTTATTTTAACTAAACAAGCATAACTACATATTAGCTATTTTACTACTAGGAATGAGTTTTGCTAATAGCAGAAATAAAAACTGTATTTTTATACATATAGCATTCACTTTAATATGTGTAAGAAGCTAACTTTACAATATACATTTATAACTTACTACATTAATGCAACATAACTTTTTAACATAACACATACAGCATTCATTTCAATATTTGCAAAAAGCCAATCATATAATGTCTATTATATGTGTTTATTACACCATCATGCCAAAGCCTTCTAGCATAGAGTCCCCATGTCCCAAGCAGAAGCAGCAGCAGCAGTCCTGATACAATGCATTATATTCATAAATCATCCAGTCAACTATAAACGCAATGCTATTCCTGTCTTTTTGCACCTACCCTGGTCTAACACAGTTGTGTGACAATGCTCATCATTTCTTACAGAAGGCCTATGCCTACAGCCTGTCTATTCTGTCTAGCAATGTTAGCAATGCTATGTTATGTCTATGTTACGTCGAGGACTTAGTTAACTTTGTACAAGGTAATGTTACTGAACTTTAAACTGGACTTTAGGGCTTTTCTATCAACTAACACAGTCATTTATTTTCCTAAGGCACTTAAGGCATGTTTTTACTTATGTAAAACTAAAACTTACATTCCCACTTTGTGTCTGTGTGACTTTATGGATCTCAGTTTCTCCAAGGGTTTCAAACCAACCCCTGCATTCTTTTCTGCCTCTGAGCCTGTTGTGCATGGGGTCTTGGGAGATTTCTGTCTGGTTTCCAACAGCCTGCACTGGAGATACCCACCTTCTCCTGCCCAAAGCTGGGGCAGGAACCCTCAAAACCTGCTCTGCTCTTAAGTCAGTTGACAAATTGGATTGTTAAATGTGAAAAAAACCCCTCACCTCTAGTCTAAGCCTAAGTGACAGAGTGATTTCACCTGCTTCACTTCCTTTGTATCTCTGCTTCTTCCTAAAATAACATATATTTTTTTATGCAACACTGCACTTTTGATGTAAAAGAGAGTGGCTCTGGAAATGAATGCACTAATACACTATGAGAGAGCCCAAAAGTAACTCAGGGCTGGCTAGTGGCAGGGGCCAACATTTAATTTTATCACCCAGAGGTTAAGGAACTTATGAAGTTCTTTTGACTTTGTCACTGTTAATTGCCAAATTCATCTCTGTGGAAGTGGCAGTGAGGGTTCTGAAGACTGGTGGTGGTAGGGGCAAGTTTGGGCTCAAAGAATGTTTTAAGGGTGCTGGATGGATTTTCCCTTCTAGATAAGCTACATTTGCACTTCTCACAGAATCACAGAATGGTTTGATTAGGAAGGGTCCTGAAAAATCATCTAATTCCAAACCTCTGCCATGGACAGGGACAACTGTTTGCTGTGCCATCTTCATCACTGAGTGAGGGTCAGGGCTTCCTGGTGGCAGAAGGCAGCACTGGCCAGGGTCTGGACGATGGGAAGGTCACCATGCCTGGCTAGAGAAGGGTACAGTGAGTTTTGCTCACACCACTCACTTCTTTCCAGGCTCTTACATCCGTGGTTGTTGTGTTCTGGACTCCTTTGGCCAAGGCCTCCGTCTGACTGGGATCTCCAACCTCAGTGTGGACAGCAATGTTTTCTACAACATTTCAGGCCATGGGCTTCTCCTGGGTAAGTGAAGCAGGCAAATATCTGCACTGCATACAGCAACTTGTGCTGGTTCCCATTTGCATGAAAACGCCTTTGGAGGAAAGAATGGCAAATCCTTAACTGCACTCTGAGAACTTTAATCACAACTTCTGCAATTCTGGTGTCAGTGAATTTGGAATAAAGCTCCCACATTTCCACACACAACTCCTGGCAGCTACTTCCATTTGACCAGCTGTCTTTCTTCAGGTCAGTCTTCACTCAATCGGGATCAATTATTTTTTAGTGTAAAAATAGTAGGTTTTTTTAGGGGATTGATTCATCTGTCTTTGGAAAATGTCATCACCCAATATTTAAGACCACAGCTCAGTGAAGCATTTAAAAGCATATTACCTTTAACTTCAGTCATTTGATGTCGAAGATAATGGAATGAAAGCATATGTTAAAAGTTAACCAGAGGATTTAGCACTTGAATAAATCGGAGCTTGGAGCAACAAAAATGTTAAACAACAAAATATTTCTCTTAACTAACCATCAGGAGACTGACTTGAAGCATCTTCTGCTGGGATCTCATGTTGCCTGAATACCTAGAGATACAGCTGGATTTTTGTTTTCCATAAGAAATGGGATAAAAATGACCAATTATGAGATAAACAGAGGAAAAAAAAAAAAAAAGAAAGCTTTCAGTTCTAATCCTGCAGTTCCCCACACAGAGAGTCCCTGTGCTGGGTGCTGTGTATAAACATAATGAGGAGTGATATATCATGATTTAAACAGGGAAGATTATAAACCCAGTGTGGTTATGCACACCTTGCAGATGAAGAGAGCTGGATCAGAGAGATGCAAGGACTGGCCCAAGCTAATATACTAAGTCCTTGCAGCCATGGGGAAGCAGAGAAGGACCTCCAAGCTGCTGGCATCCCTTGGCTGATTCATGCTAGGATCTGTGTCTGAGTTAAAGTTTCAGCCTGGATACACCTTATCCTCAAGATTCTTTTAATGACTTCACTGTCAGCAGCTCCAGAGGGTCTGATGGATTAATTTATATACAATTTTGTTGCCCGTGAAGGAATATTTTTTATAGCTCGCTGTTTGCAGCTCTGGAATTAGATTCTCTCAATGATTTCACCTAAAATCCTTGTTTTCAGAGGATTTGCAAGACCATCACAAAACGTCACTCTGGGCTTAAATTTTTTTGACACATGAGGTCTAAGCTTGAAAGCCAAAACCACAAAATCCTGTATGAGTGTCAAATGGACTTCTTTAGCAGTACCCTGGTAGTAGCATTGTTTGTAGTACATACAGACTGTAAAAAATTTGAGAAAGCTGATTCCCTCAAAAGACTGAGGGAAGGCTAAAAGTTTTTATTGCTATCCCCAAAAACCAAAGGGCAGAGGCTTTCTTGTGAAGTGGCTTATGTTTGGGGTAGTGATGATTTGGGAAAGGATCTGTATTATGAATAGAACCTGAGCAGGTCTATTTGAAGAAAATGACTTCTGTTGGATAAACAAAACTAAATGGATGTGATCTGCTCCTAATGTAGGCCAGAGAGAATGGCCTATGCCATTCCAAACAAGATTCCACTTTTTATTCTGCTTCCAAAAGAGCAGCAGTGCTGATCATAGAGTCATTAGGTGTGGAAAAGACCTTCAAGGTCTTCCTGGTTCTGGAAGTTCAACCATTAAACTGGCCCAGCTAAGCCCACCACTGAACCATGTCCCCAGGTGCCATATTTCCATGGCTGCAAACACTTCCAGGGATGGTGACTCCACCACTTCCTTGGGCAGCCTGTTCCAATGCCTGACCACCCTTTAGGTGAAGAAATCTTCCCTAATATCCAGTCTAAACCTCCTACAGAGCAACTTGAGGCCATTTCCCCTTATCCTATCAATGTCTCCTTATTTGAACTGGGCTTGTATGGGACTGTCCACTCCTTGCCATTGGGTGATCCCTTTCTTTACGATGTAGTTTAAAAAATATTTATTTTGTTTTCTTCTTCTTACTTCTATACTGTAACTAGATCTGGGGCACCCCAAGAGTCTGTGTTGTCTGATTGATTGGTTGATTGATTTTTCCCTTTTCTCTTCTCCTATTCCATTGCTTAGGGGGCAAACCCCATACTTTTGTTCAGAGGTGCACACGGTGTTTTTCAGCCTGTTTAGAAATGTTCTTACAAGCAAGTAGGGCAGTGAATTGAGACAGGAGATAAAGAAGACTTTGAATTCTAGTACTGCCAGGAGCATGCCTATGTGCACATAGGTGAGCCTCTTTCCCACTCTGAATCACTCTGAATCTCTTTTCCCAACTGTAAATCTGCTTTATAATACATATTTTATTTATTTTCCCCATAAATTTGCAGTCCAGAGCATATGACTTGTGGTATAGTCACACATAATACCTCGTACAGGGAAATATTTGTGGATATAATATCTGGACTTGTGTATATTGAAATGAGAATCATGATAATAGAGGGTTTCCAGCTATATGTACATTTATGTTTATTTTTATCTTTTCTTCTTATTTTTTACTTTTTTATATTTTTTTTTCATTTTTTTCATATTTTTTTTCCTTTTAAAGGTGAGAGACTGGAAGAGGAGAACAAAATCAGTAACAACATAGTGATTGGCCTTTCTGTAGCTGATGGTTTATCCAATATTGAGACACTGTCACCAGCAGGGATCTACATCAGGGCTCCTGCCAGCCACATCAGGGTAAGAAGTTCTGGTATAAGACATAAAATTTCTTTTCTAATCAGAGGTATCAGAAAGACACAGAGCTTCATTTATCTGGGAGATCACATACACAATATTTGTTTCTTGGCTGAGCTGTCAGAACCTGTGCTTGTGATGGGATATTGAAACAAGTGCGTGTTACAAAATAAATTACATTCCTGGGTAAATTTATTACTGAGAATTTTGCTGTGTTTGAGTGGAATGGAATATTACAGTGATATAATTCATCCTGAGGTACTTTGAAAATTTGCTTTATTTTATAATGCACACAGATTCAGAAAACTTTGAAAAAGTTTAGTCTCAGCTTCTCTAAAATTTCTGCCATTGTTAAAAAACCTCCTCAATTTTAATGGACCAACTACAAAAACACTACAATTCAGCACATCAATTACACTTCTGTCTGGATTTAAAATCACATTGAACATACAGCTGAAGATTTGCATTCCAGGGTGAGAAAGAGAATGTGTTCCCTGTCCTATGAAAATGACATTGATTTTGAAAGAAACTAAATTTCTCTGTTCTAAATGGTAATAAAACACCAGATTTTTAAAGAGCCAACAGCTGAACAGCCGCACATCAAAAAGCTGAGCTCAGAAAAAATACTTTTATTCACTAATTCTCTGATGCTTTCTCTTAGTTCATAATCTTTTTTGGTCTTCCTTTTCAGAATAAAGAGTCACTTTTATGTGTTTAGTGGAAAAATATGATTTTCATACACTTCAAACCACTTTTTCTTCCCAACTATTTTAAGGAATTACATTGAGATTGACCTTTCTCACCACACTTTCAGTAGTGAAAAATGCATATTTTCATTTAAAAAATAATCCTAACCTATTCTATTGTTAACCCCCAGTAACCAAACCAATTACTGTTTGTGAAGACCTAATCAGCTCTGGGGCTTCTGCTCAATGAGGAAAGATTTGCACCTAAATTTGAAGGTGAAAAAGAGACCAACACATTCCCTATGTTTTTATGAAGACAGGAGAACCGAGGAAGAAGGAGAGAACTTTTCTGCAGTTCCCTCGAGGCCATATTTATCATTTTTAAGGCCATCAAATATGGTTTAAAAATACAACAACTAGGCAGGATCATGAGAATTTCAGCTCCACTAAACACAGACTTTTGTACTGTCATGCACTGACTTACCCTGGAGCTGTTCACTCCATTGCCACTGGCTCAGCTTTTGAAAAGGTTTGCTGCAATTACCTCCACGGGTTCCTGGGAGCTGCCTGTGCTGCAGGTTCTCTGCATATTTATATGTGCTGTCCTTCTCTGTTCACATGAGTTTACAGATAAAAGGCTGCAGATGTGGCTGTGAACCCCAATATCAGGGTGTCTTTTCTGCTCTCCAGAGATGTGCTGCTCTGTTGGATTATGCCCTTTTCTGATGTAGAGATGGGGCAACTGAGAGGTGTTTTAAAAACTTTTATTCTATTTTCAGTCTCACGTGAAAGGTGAGACAACACAAATGTTATAATTCATGCTGTCACAATTAGAAGCTAACTATTTCTTAATTACAATACATATAATTTTTTTCTTATCACCTTTTACTACACAATGCTGTAAATGCCTTAAAGCTAATCATCTAAAATTACCCTTCATAAATCCTACTACAATGTATCTTTTATAGTTCTATTTCTCCAAAGTATCTAGTCTTATTTACAAGGCCATCCTTTAAAACTTGTTTCTAGTTCCATTTCTTTCTCAATAATATCCACCCTATTCCATAACATTTCTAAGTCAACGTTTCTTATCTCAAAGTTTACATACAAATACGTACTATGTAAACCTTCTATCAAACTTTTAAAATTCTCAGCAAATCCATTTCCCACACTGCTCCAGGCAGGGTAGCAGATGGCCCTCAAATGGTTGCTGATAAAACCCTCATCATCCTGAGAAGTGGAGGAGGAGTCACAGCAGCAAAAGGAAAACTTGAAGAAGTTGCCCAGCTTAAAATTGTTATTAACTGCAATTAATGTACAACAGGACTGAGCAGTGTTCAGGAAGATAGCAAAGCACAGGGGTGTATTAAGAGAAAAAGTCACATTTCTCCCAAGCAAAAGAACTGTGGACTTTTTCTTAGTGAAATAATAATCACTAAACTTCAGGGGTGCTGGTCCAGCACCAGCATTATGATGTTGTAGTCTTAGCACCTTTTCTCTCTCATGAAAATTGTCAGATCAAATGACTCAAGCTTTTAAGGTATTTATAATCCTAATTTATTGGGGAAGTTTGAAGAATGTAATGGGAAAGACTAATTTTCCACCTTCCTGGTTCCCAGGCCAGAACATGCAAGAGAAATTTTCCCAGTTCAGAATTTAAATTTAGGTGTTTGTCAGTCTTTTTGTTTATTGGTTTTGTGTTTGTTTTTGTTTATTTTCAGTTTTCCATCTTTCAGTTTCTGGTTTTAAACTTATTGTGTGCAATCTTTAAGGCAGGGACTGCAGAGAGCTCTAGGTCCAAACTGTGTAACATCTTCTGTGTATGATGGGTTAAGCCTTTCCACAGCGAGACCTGCAGTAATATTTTCATAACTACTCAATTTACTTGGGAGCCTAAATTTGCATCGGTGGCTGAAGAGCTTAAATTTCCTTGAAATTCAGTGGTGGCCTAAACGGTGTGGAAATTGGGACAGAGCAGTCACTCAAACCTGAGCCCACAAAGACATTTGGAGACCCAATTCCCACTGATTTCCATTTGACTTAAGCTCTTAAGTGCACTGGTAAATCAGGCTGTTAGATGAAATTTTATACTCGGACAGTGTGAGTGCAAACTGATTATTACAAGGTTAGTTTAATTTTTTTTTTAAACACAGTGTATGAACCCAGGTTATCACATGTTTTAGAGTCATAGACAATCTCATTAGCAGGGTGGTTTCTTGCCTTTTAAATGCTATCAACACAAGGAACTGAAGATGCTCCTCTGTGATACTTTTTCTCACTGAAACATTTGCCCTGTGTCCTTGTGGTTTTTTTTTTTTTTGTTTTTTTTTTTTTTTTGTGTGTGTGCAGGAAAAAATAATTTAAAAAGTAGGTTTTAATCTTTTTCTCTTGGCTCTCTTGGGCCTAGTCAATTTTGGCCTTTTAGTTATTCCAGTCCATAAACATTCAATGCCCTGCAATCCCAGAGCCAGCATGTGGCACTCATGCATGACAACATATGGACTGGGTTTAAGAAACCCAGGAAGAACCTCCCTTTCTTTTCTTACTTTGGTGTTGAGGACTGGGAAACAGCTCAGATGAATGAATGGGGTGGAGCTCAGCTGGTGTCTCCATGTCAGAGGAGTGACTGATTGTCACACTGTTGGTAAATGCATTTGTTTCCTGGTGTCACCCCATCCAGCCATTCTCCACAGCACCAAAGAGAGGAGGCTGCATCTGTTTGGCACCATTTTCCCAGCCTTTCATCCCTGCTGAGATCCTTTCCAAACCCCTTCCTGCAGAGTGGACCCACACTAAAGCAAGCACATTGTGGGTACTCCTCACACCCTGCCCAGCTCTGGAACTGTGGGAGTGGTGCTGGGAACACCACCCAGAGCTTTAATGTCGTCTTTAAGGTCAACAGTTTGAGTCCCAGCTATCTAAAAGAAATTCATGAAATATTTACACCAGCAGAGTTGTGTGGTTAAGAGACACTTAAACCATCAGCCACTTGATTTTACTGACTTGCAGTGCATACCTCCAGGTATTTGGCATGCTCAGGGAGGTAATTTCTCTCTGGAATTTTGGTTGCACGGACATTCATAATATACTGACTTCCACAAAGAATTGATTTCCACACAAAATTCCCTGCTTGCCTAAAACCCCTGCCCTCCAGCCATGAGCTGGCTGGATAAATATGCAGGGTTTCTTTTCCTTATGAATCATCTGTAGAATGCACGATTGGAGTCACAAGTAAAATATCCTGGAAGTGATGTGACTGGACTGCAGAAGTGTTTTGTTAAAGGAAAAAGGGTCTGTGGCTGCACTTTCAGAAAAAAAGCAGCAGTTTTACCTGGGGATAGAGAAAGCAAAGCTTTGGGTCTCAGTGCTTTATTCCTTGACAGATGCCAGAGATCAGGACTGCAGGGAGCACACTCAGATGGGTCAGAAGAAAGTAATTGGTATATGGAGGGTTTCACCTTGAGGTCACCAGGCTCAGCTTTGATTTGGACCATCAGGGACCAAAAAGTCATTAGTATTTTAACACTGTCCAGTGACTTATGAATGGGAGTGGGGGTGTCAGACCTGACCTTAGAGAACAAGCCCTCCTTAGAGCTGCAAGAAAGGTCATCTCAGACCTTCCTTAGAGAGCCACATACCTCCAGAGAGCAATTAATTTTGTCTAAGGACAGACCAAAAGCATTGCCTTCTGCACATGCCTATGTCTTATATTTTTTTTTGTACAAAGGGAGCTAAAATCTACCAGCCTGGACTTCAAATTTTCACACACCTAAGGCAGCTGAGAGGGATCATGCACAGGTGCACACATGAAGACATTGATACATGGACACAACCCAAACCCAACTAGGCTTGTCTGGTCTCCAAATTAATCTGATAAGAGCAGTATTTTTTTGTCCCAGAGTAGAAGAGTTCAGAACACACCGAACATAACCCATATAAGCCACTTGATGCAGATTCTCTAAGTACCAAATTCCTAATTTTAAGGCCAGTTGGACCTTACGTCCACTTATTTTTACCTCTTGCAACACAAATAATGTAACTAAAGTGCAGAATTCAGATTGCAATTTCTTTAAGAAATGTAAAATGACAATAACTTACAGCACATCTTCCTATAGTTATTCTCTTACCCTGTAAAAAAATGACCCAAACCACATAATTTACTGCAGGTGTAAGGAAGTTTAATTGTTCAGTCATATTCTGAAGATGTTCTTCTTTACTTTTTCTTGACTTTTAGGAGTCTCACATTTTCAATGCAAATATTTCCTATATTTCCTTATGTTTGCTTTGGAAGATAAGAGAAATATCCAGACTGAGAAGGAAATCAACAAACTTGATTAGCTTCTGACTGACCTTGGTGATTAATTTGTGATTTACTTTTCTTTCCTTACATTTTCTTATATAGAAAGGAGTTTATAAATGTAAGCTTTTGACACATTTTTTTCTTACTTCTTGAAGAGCTGTGACAGCACCATTTTTCTGCTGTTTGTTTCTATTGCTTGGCCAAAACTCCTTGTTTGGTTCAAAAACAAGTGTTTTTACAACTGGCCCAAGGTCAAAGTGAAAACAGAACAAGATTGGAGATGGAGAAACAAGGAACCAGTTTCCACCAGACAGTTTACCAGGATTTGAATGGACTTCAGCTGGGTTTTTCATTTGTGTGTTTCTTAAATCGATTTTAATTTCCAGAAACTTGTGATAATATTATTTTCATAGTCACATATTCCTCTTTACAGGGTAACACAGTGTGTGGTGCTGGGTATGGCTATTTCTTTCATCTCTCCCCTGAGGGACCATCCCAAGTGCCTCTCCTGTCCTTCAGTGAGAACACAGCTCACTCCTGCACAAGGTACTTGGGGAGTTTGGTTAAAGACATTTGCCTTCAGGGAATGGTTGTGCCATCTATAATTGCAGTGGAGATTCCATGGTTCTGTGACATTTCATGCAGCAATTGTTCCTTTAGCATCCAGGGACAGCTATTGACAAAAGTTTTAACCAGTACTTCCCTAAAACAGAAAGAGTATTTAAAAATGATATTGTACTGAAAATCAGCAGATAAGGTGACCTGAATTTTGAGTTAATCTGGATATTAATCTGGATTCTAAATCTCTGAGAAGGTCAAACCAAGTGCTGCATTCAGGAATGCATATATTTGGACTGTAATCCAAGTTAGCTGAATCCAAGATAAAGAAAAGCCTTATCTGTCCAGATTTGTGTCAGGCTTATCTGAAGGTAATGCTGGCTGAAAACTCATGAGCATGGGAGGGTGTTTTGTAGTGAGAACCTCTCAGTGGCACTGCACACTCCTTTTTAGCTCTGATAGGTCTAACACTGAAAACTTTTGACTTGGGTTTTAAGAAATAAAGTGTCATGCAGACAACTACTACAGATTTAAGATTTTAGATATCAAAATGATGAATGGACAAATCTGCTCAGCAGTACGTGCACTGTAAAGGAAGAGTCTCCATGGCTTTCTCTCCTAAACAGGCACGGGCTGCTGGTGTACCCAGAGTATTTGCCAGACAGTCATGTTCAGTTCAACAACTTCACAGCCTGGAGCTGCCACGGGGGAGCACAGGTATGTTTGTCCCCACTGCCTTCTCTCATGCTCAGGATCTTTCCAAGCATCTCACCTCCACACTGACTAAAAACTCTTGTGCCTGTATGTCCATGTCCCTCACCTGCAGGCTCCTGTTTTAATGAAAGAGACAAAAACTTGATTTGTGTGAATTCTTTTTGCTGCAGAATCAGTGCTACTTTTACCAGCTGGTGTTCTGTAATCATCTAATATTTGTCTGCCATTGTAGTCATGGAATTTTAGAATGGTTTGGGTTGGAAGGGACCTTAAAAACCATCTCATTCCAATCTCCCTGCAATGGGCAGGGACACCTTCCACTAAATCTTGTTGCCAAATAAAAAATCCTCCAAGTGGATCTGAGCTGTTCATGAAGACTGCAACAGGAATATATTATGTTATATATGTTACCTTAATATATATATGTTAGATATGTTACCTTTATAGAACTGATGTCTTCCATGGGATCTTTTTTTATTCTTCTTAAAATTTTGCACTTTTTATTTATTTGAATTTGTCTAGCTTTGCTGTCCAACTAATATGGCTTACTATTAATTAGTCTGATTTTATTAATTAGTCCATCCTTTATTATGTCATATTTTTTTTCCCATATTCACAGTTTGGAGCCTGTGATCCTATTAATTCCTGTCTGATGACCTGAACAGTTTACATGTGTTTCTCTGTAAGGTTTTATAGCCTCACCCATCCCTATGACTCTTCCTCTGAAGGTGTCCAGTTTTTCAGTGTGATTTTTCAGGCTGATGTGTTCTCTTTCTGGAAAAGGTTATTTGTATGAAAAGAAATAAAAGAGTGATTTGCAGATTTGTTATTGTTGTTGTTGTTTGTTTTCTCTGCATAACTTGTAATTTCTTTGTATGTGACTGACCTAGAACACACAAATAACTAAGTTTATTCTGCTTCTTTCTATGAAACAATCTTCTTTCTTTTATGTGCCCCATTCTGGAAATGTTCAAGGTTGGGTTGGGTGGGGCTTGGAGCAACCTGGGATAGTGGAAGGTGTCAGTGCCCATGGCAGGGGTTGGAAAGAGATGGTCTTTAAGGCTCCTTCTAACCTAAACCATTCTATTATTTGATTATATCTATTATTATTATTTTATTTTCCTTTTATGTAGATTTTCAGTGCCAGGAACCTTGAACTCCAGCATTTCTGGATTTCTTCTTGCAAAGACTTTGGCATTGACATCGTGGAAAGCCTGGGAAATGTCTCTGTGTCTGACAGTGTTTTAAATGGACACCTTGGGCAAAAGGTAGGGACTGCAGGGAATATTTCAATGTCTCTTAACTCTCACAGCAACATTTCAGTAGGAGTTTGGAGGAATAAGAAAGCAACCTGGAGAACAGCCCCTGCTCCTTGGCAGCTTGGAAAAAGCTTGGATTTTAAATAGGTTATAAGGGAATGCCCTCAAGTTGCACCAGTGGAGGTTTAGTTTGGATTTTGGTGAAAATACCTTCAGTGAAAGGTTTTCAAGTGTTGGGACAGACTGCCTCCAAGTCTGGAAGGGTCTTAAAAGTCTTGGAGGGTTTTAAAAGCTATGTAAATGTTGGCATTTTGGGACATTGTTTAGTGTTGGCCTTGGCAGTGCTGGGTTGATGGTTGGGCTCTATAGTCTTGTCCAACCAAAATGGTTCTATGGTTCTATTTTTTTTTTCCAAACATCTTTTCATTTCACCATGGAAGTTTTTAAGATTTTTTTTTGGAACAAGTTTGAAACAAGGACTCTGTTTTTTTCTATTTTCATTAGAAACTAGTACAAGATTTCACACTATAAGGCATAATCCTGTATATTCTTTCTAAAACAACATTCAAAAGTGAAAGCAAAATCACAAACACAAAAAGTTGAAAGATCTTAGCAAGACAAGTGCAAATTTTTTCCTACTCATATTTTTTTTCCAGGATTGATATTGTCTCAGAAAGATCTTGGAATTTCACCAAACCTGACTTTTTGAGAGAAATCATAATTTTTCTTTAACCAAGCTTTTCTAACACAAATTCCCATACACCTTTTGCATTCAGCACCATTTAACCATGCACAAGTGGGTTTGGTTTAATGATTAGAGAATACTGAGGGGAACACCAGCTTTGGTTTCAATCCTTTTTAACACTTTGGTTTCCTCTTCTCTCTCTCAGCATCACTGGTCCACCTGGAACACAGAGTGTTACTTTTTTTTACTTGAGAATGAAAAATACTGACAAAATGTAATTTTATTTATGCAGTAAATATGTTCTTCTTCCACTATTTCTTTAGGCAGCTGGACATGGTCCTTTGGGTGCTACCAGGTTGTTAACAGATTAATAACATGGATAACAATGGAATTTTAGTTACAACTGGCCACAGCTGCTTGTTCATGATTTTGAGGTCTTTTTTTTTTTTTCCTCCTGCTCAGTTTTCTATTGTTGTTTATTAAATTAATTTTCTCTCTGACTGGCAGAAAAACAACGTATTTTAAATGAGTTTTCTTTAGAAGCTCACAGAAAGAAACCTCCTTAGCAGGTCTATTCTAAGTAGATAATTCAGATAAAATCCTGGCTTCACCTGTCCAACTTTAAAGTGTCCCAGTAATGTCCCAGTGAATTTCTCTGACACCAAGGGGTGGATGTTTTTGTTTTTGCTTTGTAGGACCCATGGAAGGACTCCAATGTTGTACTTGTTAAGAAATTTAGAGGCGCTCACACTGTGCCTTGTTTCTTGCAGTACCTCAGGGGGGTGATTATCTGTGATTATCTCTTTGATGAGAGCCTCCTTGTCATAATTTACATCTTAATGTATGTAATTCCCCCTTCAATAATGACGTTTCTTTAATGTCAATTAAAACTTTATAACAATAATTTAATGGGAACCTTGGATATTCCTTTCTGTTATCCCTTCAATTTTTTGTAAAAAAGTGTTTTTTAAAACAATATTGTTTTCTGGAAATATCAGGGCATTGAAAAACTGAGGCTTTGAAACTTTAGTGACAGGGCTGAATCCAGGATCTGTAAAAGCCAAATGAAAGATTTTTGTTAACTTCCTAGACATTCAGAAAGCCTCCTCCACGTTCTCATTAAGCAATTCATTGTCTTTGTGGGACCATTTAAGGAGAAGGATTTCTTCCTGGAAAAAGCAAGAGTTCTGAGACACGCATGGGAGGAATTATTGTCTCACAGTGGTCTATTTGCTACTTTTTAAAATAAAATAAATTAATTAAAATATAGAAAATTGGGTGGGATAGAAGAACCAGACGTGTAAGAAAAAAGCCAATAGAGATTTTTTGAGCAATTTGTTACCAAAGACCAGGGATTTCTGCTTAGCAGTGACTTGGAATAGGATGGCCCAAGGACCAGGATTATCACTCTTGATGTTTTGACCTCAGAATAAAAGAGCTGATGGAACTACTGTGTCTTACAAAGACTGAAGATAGCACCTTCTCTTTGAAGTAATAATCAGCTTATCAGAGTCCATTACATTCTTCTTTTTCAATTTGCAGGTGTTTTCACATAGGGTGGATTTCTTGATTGATTCTTTACTATGGCTTTTGAGATTTATTCTACAAGTATTCACTGGACTCAGAAACAGTACCACAGACTCCTGCCAGCCCCTCTTCCTCCAGGCTGCTCACTAACTATATCTTTATTTCCACCCTGTTTCCAACACAGTTTGACAGAGTTGGTACACTTCCACTGTGTCATGGAACTACAATCACCCCAAAAATCCAGTTTGTCCATTGTGTTTTTCATCTCCCATGGCTTTTGTTCTTCTTTTCCGGTTCTTTAAGTTCTAATAGACCCTGAAGTCCTCTTTTAGAGGAGCTTTTTAGAGAGCCTGGCTTAAGTGCATCCCTGTCCCAAATCACACAAAATGCCTTTGAATCTCAATGATCAGGTTTTTCTTAGAACAGAAATAAGAATGGTCATCTTTGCAGAGTAGGAAAGATTCCCACTTGCTGGACAAAAAAGGTAAAGGAAAATGGGGCTGTAAAAATCCACTCACTGTGGCTTTTAGGTGGATTCTTTCTCTGCAGGGAATGTACACTTTCCTCTCCCTTCAAATGTCCAACCATAACTACTATGCAACAACTCAAACAAAGGGCAACAAGCTGCCCTTTAAAGTGATGCTATCACCTGCTTCAAGTGGAGAATTAGATGGGTGTTGTCAGAATTTGCCAAACAGCAGCTCACATCTGTCCTTTAAACCCCACATCTATGGGCAATCACACTATTGCATTCCCAGCTGCTGTGTCCTGGATGCTCTGTTTCTGGAAGTGTTCATGGCCATGTTAGACAGGACTTGGAGTAACCTGGTCTTTTGGAAGATGTCCCTGCCCATGCCAGGGGTTAGAATGAGGTGATTTTTGAGGTCCCTTCAATCCCAAACCATTTTAGGACTCTATGATTCACATGGTGATATTTCCTTCATTTCAGGATAGGACCTGTATGTCTGCAGGACTAAAGACTCCCAAAAGATACCACCTCTTCATCTCCAACACAGTTTTCAGGAACTTTGATGTGAACACATGCACAGCCATCAGGACTTGTTCAGGCTGTTACCGAGGGCAGGGTGAGTCTGATTTATATTTATTTCTCAGGATTCTCAAATCCCTAGATTCCCCTCCCATTACAAGTTTTCATAGTTTCCACAGATGACCATTGATAGCTCCTCTTCATGGAGATTTCAGGTTCTTCCCAGTCTTTCCGGATATGGCTTCATCACTCACTTGAAGCCACTTATTGCCTTTAAGACAAATGTAGCCTGGTTTTTGCACTGATACAGTTTCTTCAGTGAAAATGGGTTTTATACACTGCCTTGTTTCTGCATCTTCATTTTGGGAGGTAAAATTTCAAGAGTGAAGATTTCTTTAAAAGCTGTGACACAACCTCTCAGAGTTTCACCGAGCTGCTACCTCAGGCCAGCCTAAACCTGAGGTGAATTTGCCTAAGATAATGTGTAAACTAAGCATCCTTCTGAGCTTTGAAGAATGTTCCAACTGAAATTGCCTCTTGTATTGTAATAAAATGTATTTATATATAAAGGAAGACTGCCCTACAATAACATAGAAGAGAAAAAGGTTTCAGGAGATGAGCTCAAAAGACAGAAGGAATAGTAAAATCTGGCTTAGTCAGGCTAAAACTGGGAATAGGACAGTCAAATAGTATCCAGTGTGTTGTATGGACACTCCTGCCAAAGCTGATTTGTTACAGTCCATGGGACAATGGTTTTCTGACATTTCTGTAAGTATTAATGTGCTCATAAACTTAGCCTGCATGAATATTCATCTTTTTTTGTAGCTATCTGTGTTTCAGTAGTGAAAAAATCCTCCAGACTCACTTTTCAGCCAAGGCTTTATTCTGCCAGGTGCTTCATGTATGTAGAAGAGACAAGTACATTTACAGAATGCACTCACCTCTAAAACATTTACCTTCAAAAAAAGGCAGACAAGATCTATAAGAATCACTGTAATTTTGGCTGTGGGGCCTGTGAAGAAGTGTTTGAAGTCGCTGAGGAGATGCTGATAGGGACAGGAGCAGCAGCTGAATCAGGAGAATCTTGAATCACAGTCACAGCAGGGTACTGGGCAAGTTTGGTCTGGCCATAGGAGAGCAATAACTATTCCTACAACCATCTCTACTTATTTTCCTGGATCTCCCATTTTTTTGAGCCATCAGACATTTTTCCAAAGGCAAGGTGGAATGAAGTTGGTCTCTTTTCCTCCAGAGAATTGTCTTCAGGCCCATTACATGAGGTGACCATTCTGTTTTATTGAAATGCTGCTTGTCACCCACAGGTGGGTTTACAGTGACAGCTGAACATCTGACCTTCACCAATTCCCCCTTCCAAGTGTCCTTCCCCTTCCCTCACTCTGCCATCCTTGAGGATCTTGATGGCTCCACCACGGGACAGAAGGGAAGTCACATCCTGCCTTCCACAGATATCCTGGTAGCATCTTGCACAGCCAGTGCCAACTTCAGCCAAGCTTCTGGTGGCAGTGTCTGTGACAGTGACCTTGTTTTCCACCGAATGGCTCTTCATTTGTAAGTAATTGTTCCACCTCCCAAAACACAGTATGAGTTTTGCTTCTATTTGTTATTCTGAGATTGCTGCTGGGTCTGAGCTCAGTCCCAGGACTGCTGCCTCTCTGCTTGGTCCTAAACTAGGTCTAAAGCCTGAGCAGTGGCATCTCTTAATCTGCTGTGCTGTCTCCCATGGCCTGTCATTCCATGGCAGAAGGACAAGGATCTCTTGGAGATGCTGTGTCAGATCTGGCATCTCACACTGAAGTATCTGATGGCTTGGGAAAAATTAGAGAGAACTCTAATAATAATAATAATCCAGTCCAGGGGAACAGCCAGGTCATTCCCATCAGCTTTGGTGGCTGTACAGCTCCCAGTTCTGTTCCAGTTCACTTGTCTCCCCAAGCTGGAATTGTCCCTGCCTTTCACCAGCTGGCAGCTGAGGGGATCCAGTGGAGAAATGCTGTTCAGCCAGGAACTGCCACCACTTGTATCACCCAGCGAGGGCACTTGCAAATTTCTGACGTAAGAAAAAGGGTGAAAAAGACTTTTAGCGATCTAAACATCACTCTTGCTTTTCTTCCCATGCTCATCTTCCCTTCCTAGCCCCCTGCTCAGCATTTCACTCTCCTTTTGAAGTACAAATCTGAACAATTATCCATTTTTTGCTGTCTCAGATTAGTAGTACACGGGCAGAAATCCTGAAGTGCTCTGTCAGAGTGCTGTCAATTATTCATATCTGCCTCATAATTCATGTTTTAGAAGCAGGAGGGGGAAAACCCAGACCCATTCCCAAACAGGAAAAAAAATAATCAGTTTTTCCATTGAAGGAGAAAACTATAAGACTTTGAGCTACTAAAAATGCAGGCTTTGCCTGTGATTACTGTGTCTCATAATGAAACCAGAAGTCTGCAAGAACTTAAGACCTTGGAGTCATTCTGGTTCAACTAAAAGGATACTGGGTAGAAGGGAAAATAAAACTGTTCTTGGTGTCTTTTCTAAGCAGTTAACCATGAGGTCTGGGGGAAATTAACTTCCTTTCTAGTCTGTGTTTACCTTGATGAAATGAACTTCAAGATCTTTGGGCTGATGCTGTGTGGGTGGATGGAGCTTCTCTAAGTAATGCCTGTAGAGGAATTTGGGTACTAACACAGTGTAATTATTAATAATTCATATCAGTTAATATATTTAATACACCTTGTTTCTCCTGACATCAAAATGTGTGTAAGGAGCAAGAACAGGCAGGAGTTCATCTGTGCCATTGCTGTTAACTCTGGAGGACTTAACCTGACCTAAATTTTGTCTTCCCAGTAAACTGCATAAGAATTTGGAAGTGCTCAAGACTAGGTTAGACAGGGATTGGAGCAACCTGGTCTAGTAGAAAGTGTCTCTCCCATGGCAGGGGGTTGGAACTAAATGAGATTTAAGTTCTCTTCCAATCTAAATGATTCCAGGATTTATGATTAATCATACCTTCATAGACTTCTCAATTAAGGTTTTATTTCAAGAAAGTACCCTTTATTTAGCTTTTTTATTATTCATCTGTGTGAGCTGGGAGTCAATTTACGTCAAAGATCCTTGTCAGTCTGAGAAGAAGAAGGAGCCAGCTGCCCTCCTGAGGACTGAGTACTCAGCAGAGTAACCCCAGAGACTGTGAGCATCATCCCCTCTGTGCTGCTTCCAGATCCTCTCTCCTGAGCAGCTCCCAGCAGCCAAATCACCATCATGTTAATTTGAAAGACTGTCAGATCCAGCCAGATGAGTGTGATGAGTCAGGGAAGCTTTGTTCAGTTGGACAGAGCTCCAAAAAGAACCTGGGAGAGGACCAGGATGGGGAATAAAAGGAGCTGGAAGGGATGAAGAGTAAATAAAATAAAATATCTACAGCATAACCAGAGGATGAGGGGGTGGGAGAAGGAGAATGGGTGAATTTTATCCAGATGTATTTGGAGAGTGTTTGCAATAAAAAGGGAATAGTTTAGGATTAATGCAGCAAAACATGACTAGGAGCAATTGGCAGAGGTTGAGTAAAGAGAATAAAGATAGGTGGGTGACAGGAAAAAAAATTCCTAACAAGTTCCTCTTGGATCCATCTCATCTCAATGAAAAGACAAAAGCACTATTGGTTGGCTATTTTTAGTTTCTGACAAGAAAAGAGTTAAAAATCTCTCTGGAAGAAATCTTTCTGGAAGAAATCCTGCTCTACCAGGCCATGAAATATGACACCTGTCAGGTCTGCAATTTGAATTTTCTGTGTTCCTCAAAAAAAAAAACCATGAGAGGCCTCAGATGGTGGGTTTTTTCCTTATCCTGAATTTCAGGGATGGGATTCCAGCTCCAAAAAACTTGAAGGTTGAGGCAAATAATGGATTTTAAGAGGGGAGACCTTGTATGGCAACCTCTATCTCAGCAACCTCAGGATCATTCCCTGACCCTGAGGGCAACTGGCAAGGATTGGACATGGCCATATTTTTAAACACCTCAGTCTCCAAAACATCAGGGATGTTGCATCAGCACTAACCTTAAGGAAAGATCCCCTGCCTGGGAACTGTCAGGGATAGGGCTGTTGGGTGCCAGCTAAAAGAATGTCTGGAATAATGTTAATTATTTATGATATAATATGGGCAACTGACTCTTTATCTTTGTGCTGTTTAATTTAGCAGACTACACATGTTGTATTGACATTTTTCTTAAAAATAAACTACGTGTTTGGGAGAAAAAGAGTGTTTTGTTAGAAAAAAACTATAGAAGCTCTTTTGTGAAAAGGAAAACTACTATCTTGAACATTTTGTGACTCTCTGTCCTGATCTACTTCACCCAACAACTTCCAGGGAAATGGGGATCCATCTCCAAGCTTGCACTGCTGTAACAAAACCCTTCTTCACAAAGTCCAGTTGAAAGTTATACTAATGTGTCACGTAAGCACGCTTTAAAGAGGGGTTTTATGTCTTTTAAAAATGTAATTGGAGCTTATAAAAGTCTTTATAAATTTATATGTGAGAAAGTTATTGAGTAGTCTGAAGCACAGCTTATGCTGTGGCACAGCACAGCATGGCTGCAGGCTAGAAACGGCTGCTCCAAATGCCACCGCTACCCATATTATCATGAAACTATGAATCTCTATTAATATTAAAACAAATTTTCATTAAAAAATTGTCATAACATGATTAAGTGACTTTCAAAGTTTCTTCACATTATGCATAATTTTTACAAGAAGAGAGCATTAGAATAATCTGCAGCCTGGCAGCTCCTCGCGGCAAAGGGGACTCCAAACACTTGGTGGCTGCCTCTGCCAAAAGGGAGTTTCCCTCTTGGTCCCTCAAATTTGCTTTCTTTTTCTCACTGGGGAAGCCTTGGACTTGCTCAGCACCAGTCTTGTAGTTCAAGCCTTTTAGTGTCTCCCTCTTCTCCTGCAGAGCAAGTCTAACTTTTTAGGTTTAATTCCTAAATCAGCTCTAAAATCCTCTCCTGTGTGACGCATTTCTGCTGCAAACCCATCCACTGCTGATGGAATAGTATCCCCCCTACCTCTGTGTCTTTGAGTCTTGAAGAGAGTTCAGATGGTTGCTCTAGATTTGTTTTTCCTTTGATATTTACTCTCTGTGGTGCCTTCAGCTGAACACCCCCCTTGCTGTGAAACACCCTGACAACCACGATTCTTCCCTCAGTGTCCTCAGTCACTCTCTGGCCATGGGTCCATCCCATGTACATGATTGTACTCACACAGGGGACAGCTTAGATGGTCACTTGTCCCCATAACCCCTCCTCTGAGGGCTCCTGTGATCTAACATGGAAGGCAAATATTTAATTATTGACTGTTCAGTTACCAACTCATCAACTCAGCTTTAGAGATCCAGCTTTTACTCTGCTGCATTTCTGGCATTTCAGACATCCCACCAGGGGAAATTTGCTTCCCCATAGAGGACACCTTTCCATTCACCCTGCAGTCAGGGCTGTTGGCAGCAAAGCCAGATCCTGCACAGTGTTATGGGTATGCAAGATAATTCCTCAAGCCTTCTCCCTCAGCTTTACCATCATCTGAGGTATTTCTAAGTGCAGGGAGATAAATTTAACATAGAAGCAACATTTGCTGGCCCTAAGCTTTCTTTCCTTGCAAGGAGAAATCTGGAAAGTCTGTTGGATTCTTCTCATGGCCTGGATAGATCAGAGCCAGGTGCATCAGCTGGGACTCACTGTAGTAACCAACATATTGATCCTAAAATCACAGAATGGATTGGGTTGGAAGGGACCTTAAAGATGATCCAGTTTTACCCCCTGCCATGAGTAGGGACACCTTCCACTATCCCAGGTTGCTCCAAGCCCCATCCAACCTGGCCTTGGACACTTGCAGGGACCCTTCAGAGCTCTACCTGATGTGGGAAAAGCAGAGTGACCAAGTGGTCCTCCTCTGGTCTTTGCTATGCTCACACTGCAGGCATTTGAACTGTTTTCCTACCAACTACCTTCCAGCTCAGGACTTCTGTCTGATTTTAGTTTTCCTGAAAATATCAGCTTGTAAACTGTAGGATCTGGGGAAATGTTTTAAGAACACAGGGGATTTTGGAAGCCAGGGGTAGCAAACTGAAATCCTACTCTGAATGAATCCATGTTGGCTTGTCAGTCACAACCCTTTCTATTCCTGGGAAACCATCTCAATTCTTCTTTTACTTAAAATTCAGCCTGTGGTGGTGACTCAGGATCAGGGTTAAAGATCTGGTTATTTCCTAAAAGACTCATGCATGAAAAAAATCACTGCTACTAAGGATTCATAATAAAAGACAGATTTGAATAATGAGCTTGATATCTCAACAAAGATACACACGTTTACTGAAAACAGCTGAAAATTCTTAGTTCTTGGCAATTAAAATAAAGTGAACTGGTTTGGGGCCCAAGATTAAACCTGTAAAGTGTTTGATATGGTCATAATTTGGAATTAGCCTCCCTTTGGCCAACAATAAACATGGACTCGATATAAACATTTGGTGTCCCATTTGAAGTTCAATGCTAAATTGTTTCCTGTTTTTGAAGAGGGATAATCATAATGGATTATTACACAAACAGAAAGCATTTAGAGCTAAACAGAGTGCTTGCCTTCATGCACACAGATATGGACCCTTAGGATAAATAAGTTAATGGTAAACATAAACAGGAGAGTTAATATTTGTTCTACTCCATGTTGTTGATTGGCTTAACAAATCCTTTGTGGCCCATATCTGTCAAGCAGTTCTACACAATGCATTTGAGCTAAATTACATAACAGTTTACACAATCACAATTGGTGAATTGTGGCTCAGACTGTAAAGCCCTATCCTGTAATCCTGCCATATTTCTAAAGCAAATTGCTCCTTAATTGAAACCTGCTTCGATATAAAAATACAGCCTTTACAATGAGTCATCCTTTTTTTCCCCTTACAGTTTGTAAAGGCTTCCAGCAGTTTAAAGGGAGGGTTAATTTTGCATTAAGACCATTGCCTCCTAGTTTCTTTCAAATAAAGCCAGGAGAAGTTCGGGGGAAGGCTCTTTCCTCTGATAATGAAGCTCTCCACGTTAATGATGCGTGCAGGCTCCCTCGGATCCTCTGAATTAGAAATACTCTGTGTAAGCCAGTGCTCTTCTACTTCATTAGCATTAAAGAGAGGTAGATTGGTGGCTATTTAGGGCACAGTGAAATCACTGGCTATTTAGGGCAAATGGAAATGGTGCTAATTGTGGCTGGTAATTCCATTAGTAGGGTACTTCCATTTTGGTGCCTTTTTGGCATGGAGATGAAAAAAACCAACACACTGATATCCTTTCAAGAGGAATGTATCTCAGGCTTATCGTGTCCTTGCACCAGTTAATTTTACACTGAGCTGAGAAGCTTTCTAGGTTCCCCAAATTTTTGGTTTGGTTGTGGGCAGCATGTCAGGAGTCAGAAATGAATTTATGGAGGGCAATACCTCAAGTGATCCATGTAAAATATAAGGACACAACATTCCAGGTCAAGAAAACCCTAGAGATACCAGGGCATAAGGTATCTCCTACTCCTTTTTCTTCCTGGGTCATGAACAGGCTTTCAGCTGGACATGACCCAGGTGTGCCCAGGTGGACAAGAGGCCAATGGCACCTGGGCTGTCCCAGCTCTGGGGTGGCAGCAGGACCAGGGCAATGACTGTCCTCTGTGCTGGCACTGCTGGGACACCTCCAGTGCTGGGGACAGCTCTGGGGAGGGGTCTGGAGCATCAGGAGCAGCTGAGGGAGGTGGGAAAGGGGCTTAGCTTGGAGAAGAGGAGGCTCAGGAGGGACCTTGTGGCTCTGCACAACTCCCTGACAGGAGGGGACAGCCAGGGGGGGTTGGGCTCTGCTCCCAGGGAACAAGGACAGGACAAGAATACATGGCCCTAAAATGCACCAGGGAAGGTTTAGATTGAATATTAGAAAGAATTTCCTCATGCAAAAGGAGGTCAGGCATTGAAATGGGCTTCATGGGGCTGTGGTGCTCATAACTTTCTAAAAATAGAGTTAAATCTCCGTGCCTGGAGGGATTTAAAACACATGTAAATGTGGCACTTTGGGACATGGTTTAGAGGTGGCCTTGGCAGTGTAGGGTTAATGGTTAGGTTAATGTTAGGGTTAACCTGATGATCTCAGATGTCTTTTCAAACTTAAACAATTCTATAATTCCATAACTTGTCTGTTGTAAGTAGACACACAGGAAATGATCTATTTCACTTAACCGTTAGCCATCTGGAAGTTTGCTATCAGTTTAATATATTTATTTTGGATCTTCTAAATATCGGTCTCCAACATAAATGGATTCACAATTAAATCACTAGTTAGTGAATTCACATTCCCATTTACTAGTTATTGGATCTACATGGCTGGTGTGGAATGGCCACCTAACCTTCCCACAGGTCAGACTTGTATCCCAGCAGGATTGTCCCTTCCAGGCTTTCTTCTCATCTTTACTTCTCCTGGAAGTACTGGGGAGAGTCCCCCAGTGAAAGTGATTCAAGCTGTTCTCCTCAGAATCCTCCAGCAATGAAAATTAAAATAAATAAAGAGCAAAACAATGTGAAGTTATGCTGCAGAGAGGATGGGTCTGAGTCTCTGTCACTCGCTGTGACATTGCTCATCTTTGCAACCCAATAAGGCGCCTTCTGCTGTGCAAGAGAGTTTTGCATTATGTGTGGTGTTCTTCTGCTGCTTGAAGTGTTCTCCTGAATACCTGTGCAGGTGCTGATCACTGTGGCAATAATGTGCTTGCTGTCATTTACTTGCTCAATTAGCAGCCTAATATCCTGGTCCAGTTAATGCCCATAAGAGGAGGTTTATTAGTGGTACAAAAGCTGTTTAAGCCTTATAAACTCCTTCCAGTTTCATTGGTCTGCCAATATCTTCTGGTTGAGTGATTCTTTGCTGATTCACACTTCGCTTTGCCACTGCTGTTTCTCAGCTGAATGTTTCTGGGTAACCAGAAACCACTTTGACAAAGTGACAGACACTAGAATAACAACAACAAAAAAATTTAAAAATCCCTGAAATTATTTTAAAAGAGAAAAGAAAAACATATCTGGGATGACTGCTTTGGTGATTTTCCACCATCTCCAAAGCACAAGGGGGAAAGAAAAGCAACAAACCAACCAAAAATTGAAAATACAGGCAAATTGCAGGATGACATGAGTTTTAGCACCGTCTTGAGTTAGTAAGCCATATCCAGTCTGAGAGGTTAGATAATATGTTGAGATGTGTAGTTGTAAGGTAATGCTTCAAATATTGAGAAAAATTATTCAAGGGATGCTTAAAAGAGATGATTTTTTAAGCTTAGTGTCAGCTCAAATGTCAAAACTGAGAGTAGTTTACTGAAACCTTAAATCTAAAAGGTATATGACCCCTCAAGGTATCAGTGCTAATATTGATCTGTTCAGTTAGGTTTTTTTCTCTTGACTGGACTGGTCATAAATTAGGAGTGCAAAGTTCTAGTGAAAAGGGGGGTTGAATTCTCATTTGGATGCTCAGAAGAACTGCTGTACTAAAAAAGTTTACCCATTTTGTGTAGGATTTAATCAGTCTGCAGCAGCCCCAGCTTTGACTGCAGGCAAAGATCAACTCCTTGAATTACACAGGATTTTTGTATTTTTTAAGCTCAGGAAAACTTTTGACCACTCAAATGAGAGTGAGTAATCACAGAACCACAGAATGGTTTGGGTTGGAAGGGACCCTAAAGTTCCTCTCATTCCATCCCCTGCTATGGAAAGGGACACCTTCCACTAGACCAAGTTGCTCCAAATCCCACCCAGCCTGGGATGAGGCTAATAACAAAACTCTATAAAATTTATTGAAGATCCCAAATGCTGAACCTGAAGCCCATGAGTTGGTGGAGGGAAAATACTATATAAATGTAGAAGTTGGTACCCTGAGTATTAGTACTTCTCTGTTTTCTTCCTCTTCCTCTTCCTTTATTCCTGCGTGCTGTGTCTCTCCTGTGCTCTTTCTCTTCTTACAGCACTTGGAGCAAAATATTGTTTCTTATGGCATTTATAAGGAACTATAAAAATGTAGACACATTCTAAGGGAGATCCGGCACACCTACTGTAATTAAAATAAAAACAGAACTGTAAAGGTTGCAAAATGACAGACTTCAGTACAAAAATGTAATTACTTTTTTTTCCTTTTCCTGCAGGAAAGAGGCTCCAGACATTCCTTATAATTTAAATGTGACCGACAGTAGGAATAAGACAAATACAGTCAATTATGTCCCTGATACTTTATCAAACCTGTATGGCTGGATGGCTCTTCTCTTGGATAAAGAGACTTACACATTGACATTTGACAACCCTTTGTTCAGCAAACAGCTCCAGGTAACACGGGAAGGTTCAACAATTTCAAAATTATATCTGGAAGAGATAATCACAGTTTCATGTCTTTGGATGAACACAGTGAAAAAAAAAATTGAGTTAAGTGCACTGAGAAAGTCTCTCTGTATTTATAGGCTTAGATAAGATGGCTGATAAACTCTCTCTTATCTCTTAGATAAGCCCTCAGTAGTCACCTGGAGCAGGAAGATCATGGAATCATGGAATGGCTTGGGTTGGAAAGGACCTTAAAGGTCATCCAGTTCCAATCCCTGCCATAGGCAGGGGCACCTTCCACTAGACCAGATTTCTCCAAGTCCCATCCCACTTGGTCTTGGACACTTGATGATTTTGGATATCTTAGGTGAAAGTTCAGTGTGGTGCTTAGAACCAACAGGATTTTTTACTGCCTTAAGTCATGTTGAAACAGAGTTTTCAGAAGACATTGTTCATCCTCACCTTTCAAAGGTGATGAGGGGAGTTGATTTTTTTCTGCATTTACCATCACCTCCTGATTAGTTTTACATCTCTTTTCATGTTTTCAACACATATTGCCTGTGAGGAGCACCATCCTCTTTACCTCTTTATGCTGCACTTCATGGGCCTCCAGTCACAGACTCAGACATGTTTCTTTTGGTTCCCTCTTCTCCAGTATTCAGTGACATTTAGCAACTTCAAGGCTGGGAATTACTTGCTGGTGGAACACAAGGATCTCCCTGCCCATCTTGAGGCTGTGGTGTCCTGTGGGACAAGGAGGGGACAGCCACTCCAAGTGCTACCTTCATATGGACATCACAGGAGCTGTGATTGGCACCTTGACAGCAAACTGGGGAAGTTCACCTATTTGGGTAAGTGCAGTGTGAGGGTTGCAATCTACATTTGTGATCAAGAATGGTGACAGAGCTGATGTCTCTTTAATTTAAACCCCAAATCTACTCTAAGCCAGCTTTCAACAGACCCTCAATAAGTGAGAGCTCCCTCAAAATGTTGATCAAATAGGTAAGTGCACATCAGGTCCATCCCTAACTGATCTGTCTGATGCCTGACCTAGCAACAAAAGGAATGTGCCATAAATAGTGGGTGATGTGACATCAGCTGCATTTGAATTGGGGTTTTTTTGAGTGGTAAAGGCATTAAATTCCACTAATGACCTCTGTTATCATCTGGTCCTATATCACAGGTATCATGAATAAATCATGGTCATCTTGCTAGGCTGAGCACACTGAAGACAGTAAGATGACTGGGAGAGAATTTTTGCTAGATCTGGAAACTTCCAAAGGCATCTTAGACCTTTGCCTATGTGACTTTGTGCATGAGAAGATGGATTGTGCTGGTCTTTTATTTTTTTAAAGAAATGGACATTTTCCATAATTCCCATTCTCAAGCAAATAATTTTATAAATGTCTATGCTCTATGTGTCAAAAGCAAGGTAGTGATTGTTGCCTTTATAAATAGCAGCAGAACTAGGAATCACAGATATATTTTGGTGTCTTTGAGAAGATTAACTTCTCCTTTATGGCTCATACCAGGAAAGTAAAGATGATGATTTTCATTATAACAGATTATTTGTCACTCTTCTGTTCTATTAAATTTAATGAATTTCCCTTGATTTTGCACTACTGAGATGGCATGAAAATGGCTTTCTCATGTAGGATACCTTTAGAACAATCATTATGACAGTGGAGAGGACAATATGCCTGGAATGAGGGCAGGCAATCCACTGAGCTTGGTCTGACAACAGTGAAAATCAACCAGTGTGGAAATCACATTTGTGGAGAAGTGGGGAAACCCAAACCTTCACCTCAGTCTGAGGATTACACTTGCTGTGTCCACCTCTGGTCCTAAAGCAACTGCCACAGCATAGCTTGTGCTTAACATTTTAGCTCTAAAAATGGGCTGGATGTATGAAGGCTTCAAATTATAAAAGATCCCTGTGTTTGCTAAATCCTAAACTGTACTGGTCACCATCTGGGAGTCTGCCTGGTCTAGGCCAAATCTGTGCCAGGAATTTGGCCATCCTTATAACCATGTAGATTATTGGGGTCCTGATCTTAGTTCTGTGACCTGGCCCTGTTTAGATACAGTTCAGATGTAGATTGGCTACTATAAATTTAGCTGTTGTGTCTAAGCCTTGCCAGAGATCAAGTCAAGTATTTACTGAAAGAAGAAAATGTTTTATTATTTCTGTTTACTAACAGCATAAATTTGTTCCTTCAAATATAAAAGATGACTGCATTTCAGTTTGCGTATCCTGAATTGCACTGTCAGAACAGCATGGGAAAGCTCAGAGGATGGCATTTGTAGCTTGGCCTCTGCTGTTGAAAACAGAGGAGATGACAGTCTTGGGAAGACTGGGACAAAAGTGGTCTGGCTGGCATATGTCACTCTTGCATCACAGACACTTTCTTCTCCTTCTCTTGCCTTACTTTCATCTTGATATTTATTAAATGAAGAGCTTGTTGTGATTCCTTATTATAATAGAGAGAGAAACAATCATCCAAAGTACAGGAGGGGAAATTTATGAAAACACCTAACATGTATAATTCATGCTGTGAACATTTTCTGCGAGGACATTTTTAGGAGGGAGATCAATAATTCAGCGTCAGGTACCTAATATCTATGCTCTTGGTGTAGGGTAAAAGTTTGAAATAAAGCAAGCGAATTTCTGGCCCTGGTGTGGGATTTAATTTCTCTCCTTCTCTCCACTGTGCAGGCTGAGAGGGTGAAGATAATTAGCCAGCAGAACAGATTCATGGCATGTGGTGGACTTTCCATCACTCAGGGTCTTTAGAAGATGCTTGGCTGTCTTTTCAGGGAAATATGCTCCAGTTCTGTGAGGAGCTATTAGAAACCTCATGAGGTGAGATTCATGCTCTGGAGGAGGTCAGGGAAAACTGCCACAATAGCCCCTTCTGGCCTTAAAACCCCACCAAGTCCACCCACCCACCCAGAGAGGGCAAGGCTAGAAGGTCTGGCCTTCAGAACCTCTTCCCACCTAACTCTGCAAGCTGGCTCTTTTAGAATTGTAATTTTTTCAAAAAAATATTTTATTTACATTTAACTCTATGAAATAATTAACCAACTAATTAATCCCGTTTACAAGCTTTGTCGGATTCTTCAGCTGTCAGTCATGCCCGAGCCCGGGGCCGGCGCTGTGTCTTAGCTCCCTCCTCCATCAGACTTGGTCTCCATGGCTACGGGCTGCATCTGCTGACACCCCACTCTCTATTTACTGCTTAATTAAGAATTTCACGCTCAGCCCTTATCTGCTGCTAAGAACAAGAACACACTGTTAAGAAACTCCAAATTTAGGCCGCTGCACAAGGAAAGCCTTTCTTGTTGTCCTGACTGCGTGGAGCCTCTTTAACTACCCTCTTGGCAACTGCGCTGCCACCCTTCAATCAAAAATCATTAAATGGGGCAGAGATAATGAGCATGTAGCATATCAAAAGGAGGATGTTTGCTCGGGCTAAGGAGGAAAAGCTGTGAGGGCCTACGAGCAGCCGCCACTTCAAAGGGAGAAGGGGGGCTGATAAAGAGTCATTTGTTCCTGTTTGACTTATGTAAAGGGTCTGGTATGTCGCAGCCCCGTCTAGCAGACGCGGGTCCCCCCTTCTGCAGGCTCGTGTGTCAGCGCTCGGGCAGCTGGGCGCAAACAGCATCAGCCCGAGCATAAAATCACTTGACTCCGCCGCCACAATGGGCACTTGTAGGGGGTGGCGGAGGGAGGGCCGGGGGACAATGGCAAGACAATTATTGCAGCTGCTCGGGAGGGCCATCATTCTTCCTGCCCCAAGTCGGCGGCTCTGGCGGGGCGGGAGGGGAGAGCCCCGGCGTATTAGTCATCCTCCCAACTTTTGGAAGCGCTTCGGTGGGGTTTCGACAGCTGCTGGTGTACCACCTCTTGGCAATAATTGTACATTCTGGCAGGGGTCAACTCACTTTTGACCCTCTGCTTTTGTGCCCGCTCGGAAAGCCTTTTTAGGGCGAGCTGTGGGGAAGTGGCGGGGGTGCGTTGCTTCCAAAATTAACGTTGGTAAATACGGATCAGATGCCAGCTCATTAATGGGCAGGCTCCTGAATTCACACAGCCTGCATGGGGGAGAAAATGGGGAGAAGGGGAAGGAAAACCCCGTGACTGAGAAGATATTGTTATTCAAACGTAGCAGGCAGCCGGATGAAGCCACCTTGGCCAGAAGTTTGCAGTGGGCTCAGGCTTTCTCCGTGCCCTCTTCCATCCGAAATTGCCTGCCGTGGTGCAAGTGTTTGTTTATCTTTGGGGGAGAAAAAAACAAGGTCTGTCTAACACAAAAGGCAAGAAAATGGACCGTATGGAGGGGATTAAAGGAGTTAAGTTGCACTGATGGTTGTAGTCTTGTAAATTAGGCTTGAGAGCAGGAGAATGCAGGGGGTGCTGAATGGGGAGAAATAATTGTAATAGAGAATGTTTCTGTTATATGAGCAATGATCCTATTAACAAAGATAGTCACTGCTACCTACATGCATGAAACTCTGTTAACCAGCCTCTAAGCCACTTTAAAAATCACCTTTTCAGACCATTTTAAAGAAATCTGCATTGAAGGACAGGTAACCCCAGGTCCTTTTTGGACGCTGAGAGAGGGGAAGGCGTAGTGAGCTTGAAGCATCCCGTGCCAGTCATTTCTACATCATCAGCTTTGCTTTGACATGGTTCATAGCATCACCCTGATTTTCTCTGGGGCACCCTATGTGTTAAGAGAAGTGATCCTCAAAGGTCACTGTGGGCCTGCAATTGTGGTGTGATTCTGAAACACTCATGGGCTGTGGCTCAACCACATTTCAGAGGGGTGAAACATGATATGACCATGCTGAATGAAAAAAACCCACACCAACACTTATTGTAACAAGGGTGGTGGGAAGAAATACCCCACTGGGACATCTGGGATATTTTTTAGGAGAAATATCCTTTGTAAATTGCAATAATAACATTATGAGCTGTTTAAGTCTGTTACAAATTTCAGCATATGGTGCCACAGCGTGGTACTGCTCCTTGGTTAAGGTCTCTGGGCAATACTGGAACTGGCTAAAACCCAGAGAGATATTGTTTTCTTTTAGTTCAGTTTGGAAATGTTTAAACAGTTTTATTTTGGAATGAAACTGAGTGTTGGCTTCCTTCACCTCCAGATTTCTCTTCTCTTCTCTCTCTCTCTTTTTTTTTTTTTCCCTAAAATTGAAGTACTGGACAGAAATGTTATTGAAAACATCACTGAAAGGATTATCAAACTTTTTATTTATCCCAAATACATTTTTCAGTAGACACAACTTTTATGGAGATGGGTCATCCTGCTGACTTTGCTCAGGCTGCTCATGTGTGAGTTGTTAAGAGGGCCTGAGGCTCAACCTCACATTACTGCTGTGTCAGAAGCAGGTTTACAATTTCCATAGTTCTTAAAAAAATAATTTGATTATACTTAGTGTCTTTTGTAGATTCCTAAAGAATGATCTCACTTCCATTAGGCTCTGTGGGTTTCTGTAATTGCTTTGTATAGGAGGAAAAACACTCTTAAGAATGTTTGTTTCTAATATTAAAATACAGAAAATAAATAAACACAGACATTTTCTGCAGCCCTATTGCTCGGGGGTAAAGGAGAATCCTAGGTGAAAGACATGAAGAATGAAGTTAATTCTTTACAGAGGAGTGATTGTACTGGGATGAGTCTTTTCTTCCAGCCAGATAAAACTCACCCATATGAGTTGTTTCAGAGGGTCAGTTTACCAGATGTGGGCTGCTCAGTGACCTCCATGAAATGAAAGTCAGCTCTTTGCAAAGAGGTGCCTCTTGTTATCATAGAATCATAAAATGGTTTATGTTGGAAAAGACCTTCAAGGTCACCAGATCCAGCCTATGACCTACCCCTACCTTGTCACCCAGGCACTGGGTGCCACCTCCAGTAAATTTTTAACAGTTCCATGCCTGGTGACTCTACCAACTTCCAGGACACCCTGTAGCAGTGCTTAACCACACTTTCCAAAAAGAAATTCTTCATGATGCCCAACCTGACCCTTCCCTGGTGCAGCTTGAGGCCATTTCCTCTTGTCCTGTTGCTAATTACCTGGGAGAAGAGACCAGCACCCACCTGGCTACGACCTCACTCCAGGGACTTGCAGAAAGCAACAGGATCCTCCCTGGGACACTTTTTCTTCAGGCTGAGACCCGCCCCCTGCCCCATTCCCTCAATTGCTCAATTTTTGTATTAGACACAAAGAGACAAAACAACCTTCTCCTGGTGGGTGAGCTCCCATCCTGGCATGGAAGCAGAGAAACCAGAGAGTGCAGCAGTTACAGAAATAAGATGATGAAATGGCCTTATAATCCTGTCAGGGTTGATTTTTTGATTATGTGGTGTCTGCAGGAGGAATTTCACACAAATGCCAGTCTGCTGTAAGCAAAAATCTGTGTCCATAAACCCAAAGACATATATACACATATATATATATATTTGTGTGTGTGTGTAAAGAAAATTGTATCTATCTGTTTATATGTTTATAAAATCGGTTTTTACATCTCTTCTCCCTACTTCATTGTCCTCATTATATCATACTTCTGGGTATCTCCTGCAGAAGATCTTCACAGGGGATGAAAAAACATCCTCCCCCAGGTTCTCCAGTTTCTAGAGGTGTGTCTCACTGTGTTGTTGATTGTGCTGTCTAAAAAGTTTTGATTTCCTGGTGATGGATGTTAGCCCAATTGATGTTAAATAGCATGGAGCTGCTTGTTATTTGTAAGTCAGGCTATTGGAGCCATTTATCCTAGTTTCAGCCCTTCCTAATATCCACAGGCAAAATTCCGAGTCACTGCAAAGCTGATAAAAGACTGAGTTGCTCCTCCTTCATGTTCACTCAAGGAGCCCTGAACCAGGAAAAGTTACCAGCAGTATCATCCAGAAGGCCTATATTTATGATTCACAGCCCAAACATCCAGGAGGAGCTGTAACAAGGCAGAGAATTGATGAGGCTTATAAAGGTTTTATACAACTAAACCCTGGAGCCTTATAACTACATTTTGCCAAGAGTCACCTTAATTCAATGTTTACTAATGATGTCCTTCATCTGTAGTGCCTGTGTCTCTTCCTGTCCTGCAAAACCCAGTGACAACGTACTCAGCAGCAAAACAAAACCACCAGAAGGACTATGTGACTGTAGCCTGGATTAATCCCAAGGCCTTTATCCTTCTTGATCAGTTTTTGGGAGTATTTCTGGGAAAAGGCAACAAAACACTGCTGCCTCACAACCATTGCACTTTACACCCCATCAATGTAAATAATTGTACAAGTCACAAGGATGTGGAGACTTGTGGGGAGAATTCTGTCCCTGATTCTTATACTCATGTCAAGGGTATAAATAACTTATAATGGTTTGAATTGTCATGCTCTCTGGTGGGATGACACTTCAAATACGAGAAACTTTTATTATTGCCCTGACTCTGGACAGGGCAATGATAAAACTCTGTGTTGAATTAAGTCTTAATGGTTCCTTTCTTCACCATGTAACGGGATTGAACCCCATTATGAGGTCTATGCACCATATTGATCAAGTTTTATGTCCCCTCAGGATTTAATTAGAACAACTTTTCTCTAAAAAATACAAACATCTTTAATTAGATGATTTCACTCTAGTGCCTGCAAAAGTAAGCAAAAAACCCCAAAAACCTGACAAACCTCACAAAATATATTTAGGTGAAAAAGGATAGTGTCAGGGCTTGGTTGTCATGTTTTTCCTAAGCCTGTTGTATCAGCTTTGGCAACTGTTTTGCCCTGTGTGAGAAGGAAAAACATCATAACCATAAAAATACACACAGATGTATTGTCTGAAATCCACAAGAGCTGTGTCAGAGGCTTTAAATTAGCAGTTTCATGTCATTTTTTTCCTCTCAAATGTTCACCTTGTGGCCACTCAAGGCCTGCTGCTGTTCAGTGTGAGCTCTGTGTGATAGTTTGGGGCAGATTGACTTGAGTGATACATGGATCAGATCCCAGCTACCATTGGGAGAGGAGGTGTCACTGAAGAACAGGGCTGAGGCACCTGATTACTAATTAATCAGACATGAGAAAAACCTCATGGAATCAGTTTCTATTTAATTATGGAAGCCTCATTTGGCATAGGAGCATATGCTGCTAACTCAATCGAGTGCTTTCAACTGACATCAAATAGTAATTATCAGAAAGAATCAAGTTTTTTGATTATTCATACTAATTTATTGAACACTTAAAATTAATGAACCTCAGTTATTTTAAATTTGCTCAGTTGCACTGGGAGAAAAGGAGGGAGGTAGGGAAGGACGGGTTTTGCAATTTAAAAGTACAGAGACTTGTTTAAAGATAAAATAAGTAAATTACAATATGGCATGAAATCCCACCGGTGGGTTGATGCACACAGAGGAAAGTTCCAGGCATGTTCTGGAACTGAGGAAAGTTCTGACAATGGCTTCATTGATACAATTCTTCTACCTCCCCCCAGAAAAATTCTTCCAACAACACTTTAGGGTCACCATAAGGGGCTGGGCAGAGGACAGGAGATTTATTTGTTTGTCAGAGTGTTTCTATTTTAACCTACAGTTGTTCCAGTCTGGTGACTGAAAGGAAGTGCCTTTAGATGCCACTGGAGATGAAGAGGAGGTGGGATTTTAGCTGGGTCTGAAGCAGCTTTCTCCTGCTCCTCTTTGATTTGCATTATTCTGGCCCTTCTCCTGCTGACAATACATGGGCACAAAGGTTACCACTGTGATAATTGCTGCTGACCCCTTTTCACAGCAGAGAACACAGGGTCCCTGTCTCCAGTCTATAAAGTCTGACTAATTAAAGCATCTCTTTCAGATACCAGATTTTGGGGGCAAAGTAGAAAAAAAAAAATCAAAACCGAACTACAAAACAAAAGCTGTATTTCGCTGTTTGAGCCAGTTAATACATTATGCATTCAATGGTGTGATATTGCTTGTGTGAGTGGAGCTGCCGTGGATTTATAGTGGGATAAATGAGATTTGAGTTCCAGCCTAGAATTTGTGATTGTTGAATGTTTTCTTTTTAGCTGTTTCTAATGAGTTGTCTTGAGACCTTCCATATCTGTAAATTAAAATGTGTTTGTTTAGTCCTTTCTTAAAGCACAAAAAAAAAGGGGACAAAAAATGCTTAGAAAACATGTGTAGTTGCTCTTAAAGAAAATGTTTTTGTAAGAAATGTATAATGTTGTCAGGAATTCATGTGTGGAAAGTTATTTACTTTTTTTTTTTTGTGTTAATTTAAAAGGCCTTGCTGTAACTCCCTAAAATTCTCTGTGTTCAGTCACAGGCTCTGACTTAATACAGGTCACACTGAGAAAGAAGGAAAGAGTGGCTTTACCTACCCCAGGTATGTGACAGTCTGTGTCAGAAAACCTTGGTCTGGGAGTCACACCATTTCTTTTTTATGGCTTTTTCAGGAGTAAATTGCTATTTTTCACTTCAATATTTTGTACATCTATCAAGCCAACAGAGGCTCTTGGTATTCATTTAGGCATTTCATTGAGCCCTGTCTACCATTGCTCAAGATAAATGTGTGATTCCACAGAATAAAACACTATAAACCTTTGCTGGGAAATATCCCAGCAGATCAGAAAGATCATGGAGAATGTAAGACTACAGAGTATTTTAGTGCTCCATAGTCTGATATTACTGCTCAGTTTCAAGTTGGATCAGACAGAAAAATATACCAGAGACAAGGGAGACCTCTAAATTTTGATATTTTTGGATATTAACTCTATTGCTATGTTGTGTATTAACAATAAATTTAATTTATTTATGTGGAAATATTTTTTTCACAAAATTCCACAGGTTTTTTATGTGGAAAAAGTGTTTAGGGACATTTTGGCAGGGGATTTCTCCAGAACAAACAAGTGATTGGAGAGACAGACCCAAACCTAAGGAATTTGACACAAATTTAATTTCTCTGTTTCCCTGTGCTGACAACAGAATTTTTTTGTACACCACAACATTACTGAGCTGGGTCTAGCCCCCAAAACCTAGGAATGCTCTTGCTCCCATATTTTTCAATCCCCAAAGAAGCTTTCCTCAAGAAAACAATGCCAGAATTCCCTTTGCAGTGGAAGGACAGAAGTAGGTGCTTGCAGAGGCCTCCAGAGGGAGGCCCTGCCTGCATTAGTCTAGGATTTACTAAACTCACTGTGCAGAATTTTCCCTTGAAGGCTTCCCTTCTTCTCCTGTGGCAGAACAAACTTAGGGACAATTAATTCATGGAGCCTGGCTCCTTAGCTCTCTAAAATACAAGTGCAAGTCAAGCACCTGCAATTTGTGAACTTATTGGGAGAAAATTTGTGTTTTCTCCCAATATTTTCCTCAGGCTCAGGAGTTTTCTTTTGGATTGAGCTAAAAAAAAAAAAAAAATCTGGGGGAAGGAGCAAGAGTTTCCATGTGTCTTGGTCAAGCTGCTTTTCCACAACAGGTCTTGCTCATCCCTTGAAACAAGAAGACTCCTGCTTTTCTGGGTGTTAACAAGCTTGTAAGAGTTGATCACTAATTATTTAAAATTTTTCATACTTTGGGGAAGTATGGAAATTCCCATGGTCTGGGAATTCAATCAAGCAGTTTTCTCTGGGGATGGAAAATAACAAAGAGCAGTTAGTGTTGCTTCATCAGTGACAAAAAGAGGATGTTAATGTCACAGATTCCTGAGTATCAAAGAAACAGTAATTCTTCCAGCTAGAGAAAATGATAATTCTGTCTTTTTATGTCCTGTTTTGTAGCTCCTTCTGGTGCTGTCTTGAGATGGTCACACCCAGAGACGTGGAATGGTGTAGGAAAAGGCTGGGGTGGATCCAATGGCAGCATTCCAGGCCCTGGGGAAGACATCATCATCCTGCCAAGTACGTGAGGGAGGAAAGTTGCTTAATTTCTGTGGAGGTGCTGGGCTCTGCCTAAATTGGGATTTGTATTTGTGTTCCAGTATGGGCTCCTTGCACTGGTGGCCATTCCAGTGTGAGCAGGACCCCACATTTGTTCCTTGTCACACAGACTGCAGTACAAAAATGTAGGTTTTGGAAGAAAATGAGAATTCTTTTCCATTTTCTTATACACATGAACACAAGCACTTACTTACACTGACTTTCAAGCTGAAGTATGTACAGGGCCCTTAATTCAGAAGAGAATATGTAAGACCCAGAACCACAGCTCACAAAGATATAGATCATCTCTTGACCCATCTCTCTGTGTTTTGAGCAAGGATCATATTTTACATTTCTGCAATTGCATCACCTTTCATTTTATTTTCCTGTTGCAATTTCAACCTTTCAGTGGTAGTCTCTCAAACTAGATATTTTAGCTTAGGCCTGTATTTCAACTTGTATTTCAGCTTTAGTTACATTTAAACCCCTGCCCATCTTACAGCATTACTGCATGAAAACTGGATTTTAGTAAATATATTAAGGAATTTGCAATAAAATCTGGAGAAAAAACTTGTGATAACCATTTTATACAAAGGTTGACTCTGCTTTGACCAGGAAGTTGGACTACATGAGGTCCTGAGGTCCTTTCCAGATGTAATTATTGAATGATCCAATGAATATTATTTGATATGTACCTGAAATATTCTAGAACCTGATGCTGTCTCCTTCTCATTTGTTTGAAACCAGTAAAGTGTCTTTGCCTACCACAGCCCCACACCATGGAAATGCAGATAACACTGCTTCATGTCTATTCCTCTCCCACATGGTTTTGGTTTACAGCTTTTGTGAAAGGAAAGGTTTGTGTTGGTATTTGGGCATGGAGTGTTAGTCATGGTTAGGGCTTCTCTGGCCTGTGCCATTAAAGATTATATATATATATATAAAATTGCAGGTTACTTTAAGAATTATGATCCACCTTCAATATATATTTAGTTTAATCTTCAATTTTCTGATAAATATGAAAAAAACCACCCAAATTCTGTACTTTTTAAAATACTACTTTTCTTCAGTTTTGGAGGGAGGTTACATTGAGCTGAAGAGTAGATGAGGTTGGAGTTCAGGGAGAATTTGCTCATGGAAAAGGTGGTCAGGCATTGGAAGGAGCTGCCCAGGGAGGTTTGAAGTCCCCATCCCTAGAGCTGCCCAGAGAAGGTCTGGATGTGGCACTCAGTCCTCTGGTCTGGGTGACAAGGTGGGGATTGTTCACAGGTTGGACTCGATGGTCTTGGAGATCTTTTCCATCCTTAATGATTCTGTGATTCTGTGATAACCAGTTCATCAATGTCAGACCGTGACTGTAAAAGGACCAAAACATTCCAGTCTTCACCATCACCTGTCAGATGCAGGTATGAGGAGACACAGAGGTAAAACACAACTTACACAGAAGCAGAGGATAACAAATGAATAAATAAATAGGTTTGGCTGAGGGTTTGGAGTTCTGTCATTTAGATCAGATCAAGAGCAGAAGATGAAGGATGAGTTTGTGATGCAGGATGAATAAAACTCCTCTGTGACTCTGCAAAGGTGAGGAGCTGGAGCACATCCAGAGAAGGGCAGTGGTGCTGGGGAAGGGTCTGGATCACACTCTGAGACACAGGGTGGGATTCTTGGGGCTGTTCTGTGCAGGGCCAGGAGCTGAACTCAGTGATAATTGTGAGTCCCTTCCAACCCAGGTTATTCCACAATTCTATAACAATCTCTTCACTCCCATTGCCAGAGTAAATGTGTGTGTTGGTTGATGTGCAGAAACTATTCTCCTCCTCAGTGCCTTTCTGGAATCCTCCTTTAATTTTATCCCAAGAACACAAACACAAACACAGACTGTCTATCACATCATCTATTTTGTTGCATGTCTGCCTTTTCTGATCATCCTCTCTCTATTTTATTTCTGCTCTCCCTCTTCTTTCCTGCTGGTTTGGAGGTGTTGAGACACTCACTGGTGTTGGAATCAACAGAGTACAGGGTCTTAAATTGGAGTCATGGTTCTCACCAAGGTGATAAGGGAACTGGATTTGTTGCTCAAATCAGGCAAGAGGAATTTTCTGTCCATTTTTAATGCTTTGCTTTGCTGCCACGAGTGTTTGAATTTCCACTTTAAAGGAAATCAGCCCTTTGCTTGGATCCAAAATCTAAAATGAAATCAACAATTTTAAAATGTATCTTTAATTGTAGCACTTTATGGATGTTTCTGTTCCCATTTCCACTGACTTGTGCAGACCCTGCTCAACTCAGAATGACTCCAGATGGCTTCAAAAAAGTGAGAGTTTGCTCTCAAGGGAGCAAACATTCTACAAGCCACCCAAACTTTGTGCTGCTATGCACACAAAAATAAGTTTTTGTGATTCACTCCTGGCAAGATGCAGCTGTGTCTTACTCTTTGCTGTCTTCTGGTTACTTAAAATTCTCTTCTGGGAGCCATCTACAATGATTTTCTGGTTGAAAGCCAAGACTTGAGCCTGCTTCTGGTATGCTGTGCATCACTGGCTTAGTCCTTTCAGCCTCCAAAGAACAGTTTTAAAAGTCTCCAAAGAACATTTGCTTTATAAAAGCAAATGATAGATGCTAAGTGCTCATTTCTAGTGTGAAGAAGTACAGGGAAAGACTTTGGTCTGATACTGTTGAAATCTTTGACTGAATGTGGATTCCTAGAGTTCACTGGAAAAACTGGGGCACTGCCTAAATTTAGCTATTGAAGGCTTCAATTTACTTATTTAACAAAATAAGCATAATTGCAACATAAGGGCTACCTCATGGGCTGGTCTAAGCAAGGTTTGAAAAGTTAGAAAATGCCTCTGTTAGCAAAATATACACATTAGAAACCAGGTTTTTGTGTTCTTGCTTGGTGTCTGCTTGACATCCAGAAATTTGGCAAGCTTGGAAATTGGGGCTGTGTACTAAATTCTTTCTTTTTCTGCCCTGTTTGACTTCACAGACTTAGTACAAGGATGACTTTCACTTACAACAAAGGGGGGTTCCTCATGTAAAAGTGACTTTTAGTGTTGGTGTGTTGCTACAATTCCCATCCTTGTCTGTCTCCCCAGTGGATATGAGTCTCTTCCAGCCTGATCTGGAAATCCTCAGCTGAGGCAGCCACAACTTGTGCTTTTATCCCTGGAGGTTCATCCTCCAGAGCCACAACCATCCCACAGGGACCTCTCACATGCGTCAGGCTTCAGCAGCCACACCACCTTGGAAAACAAGCTGGAGGAGTTTAGTCATGCCATTCCAGCAGCCAGCAGTGGCATTAGCTTCCCAAAGCCCTGGGATTTTCAGGGCTTTGGTTTATGGTTTTTAGTGTGACACACTCCTGATGCAGCGTGCTCTGGGTGGAAGGAGAATGTGTTATAATTCCAAGCAAAGGAATGCTGTTTTGAAGGGTATTGATATGATATCATGTAGCCTCTGGCAATTTCTATCTTCCTCTTTTTTTTTTTTTTTTTTTCTCTCCAGTGGTGGAATTCACTCTGTTCTTCATTTTCTGATTTTGATTTTCTTTGAAGTTTTTCTGTTTGAAGAGATGAATGCTGGAGTACTCTATCCCATATAATAGCTCCTCTGTTGTGCCTGATTTCCATTCAATGGCATGCAATGGTGTTTTATACAGCAGTGTGGCTGATCAAAGGCATTTTGTGTCATTGCTGGAGTCATTAGTGACTTCTCAGTATTGTACATCTGAACATTAAGACTCTGGCATACCTGTGAGGTTTTTGTCTGAAGAAAGTGTATGTACAATGAAATATTGCCCTGTTTTCAAGCTCAAACTATGGTTTGCTGAAAGTGGTTTTTTTCCATTATATGGATATTTTCATGGTGGGAAAACAGCTCCAGTTTGTCTTTCTCTGAAGGTAAATCCTCTGAGCTCAGTGACCTAAAGTTTATTATTTTAACTGCTAAGTTGTATCTCCTTCTATGAGGTAAATGAGTGTATTCTGTAAGGAAGTTGCCTTTGAATCTGTTTGCTTTCCTCCTCAAGTGTGGAAAGACTTTTTTCCCCCTCAAAGGAGTGTTCTGTTGTTTCAACAGAGCAACATTTCACCCTCTGAGCACTTCACACCCCAAGCATCACACCCTAGAGTGTTGTCCTTTCAAACTGAGGAAACTCTAAGTTTGCAGAGATATCTCTGAGTGGGGGAATTTCTCACTCCTGTGTTTCAAGGCTCACACACATGATGCCACAGTTACAGAGCAGTCAGCATTTCCTTTATAAAACCTTTTTTAGAAAAGATGTGCAACTCAGCAAAAAATCTCCGTTCTAGACTGAGATGTGACATATAAATGGCATGCCTGGGAGCGCTGCTGCTTTTCCTTGTAAAAATGTTTCAGCCTGTGTTTGATGAATATACTTATGGCCTTTGTCAACTGCAGCTTTTTGCCACATTCTTGAGCTGTGATTTCACAAACTAGATCCCCCTTCTGTCTGAGAGAGACCATTTTAGCAACATCTCCCCCCTTATTCTTCTCTCTGTTTCATATCCTCACGTCCTGAGCCTTCCCTTCACAGCTCTGCAGGGCGTGGGACTGTACCTGTCCTGTAAAGAGATTATAGACAGGAGTCTCTTCGTGCCTGTAGAAATACATTAAGAACTGAAACAATAAGGTTTAAGGGGGGAAAAATAATGCACTTGCTCCCTAGAGACTTACTTCATCTGAATACTGTGAAAATTTTGCATGCTTGGAAGATGTTTCAGCCCAAGGATGCAGGGAATTTGTTTTTGGATGAGAGGTTCAGATTAACCATGGATTGCTGCTGTACTTGGTGCTGTCCTTGAGAACAGACATCCTGGGCTTTCAGGGTGCTCATGGCCCCAGAAAGAGAGGATAGAAAAACAGAGGGGAAAAGGAAGAGGTGGGATAATTGATTCACAGGGATAAAGGCAGGAACATGTAGGTAGGAGACAAACAAGTCTGTAAGCAGAGCCAGAACTCCAAGCATGAATACAGAACCTGAAATAAAATTTTCCTTTCCCTTGAGGTTGTGAAACTTCAGGCTTGCAAGCCAAGGAGTAAAAAGCTAGAAAGTGCTACTATTAAAGACATCCTACTAATATCTTCTTTCAGTCACTTCTGAGGGGACTTCATGTAGGTTTTCACAGAACCATATTGATTATGTTTCCTGCAAACAGGGCTTGGAAATTTTCTTAAACCTGTGTGCTAAATGAGTTTGAGCCAGCCCCTGATTACATGATTTTTGGCAAGGACTTTCTCTGTGCTACCCATTGTGTGGACATTTTTGTTCCCACCCAAAGCAATTGCCAATGTCCACAGGCAGAAGTGAAACTGTTAAGTAGCTGAACCAATTCCCAAGACATTTCATCGTTCTTATATTCCACACAAAACCAGATTCAAGTGTCCCATTTTCACCACTCTGTCAAAATCCACCAGAAAAATATGTGTGTTCCTTATATGTATCTATGTCTGGCAATAAATGCTTATGAGAATAAGAGTCACAGAAAATCTCTGTGTAGGGTAGGGCTGTCATTATGTTGAAGAATTTTTTTTTCCTGCAATCTCTTCCTATGAAAGCCATTATTCGATCATTTTATTGAGTCCCGTGTTAGGGAAACACCTTTGCTTTTCCTTCTTCCAGGAACACCCACTGACTGAGAGATGCACCATACTGTTACTCTTGTCAATAATGAAAGGGCATGGAAATCACAGTTTCAGGGCCTGAGCTGTTTTCCAGTGCAATCAACTGAGAAGCTCTCAGTGACATCCAAGAGCATTAGATGGGCCCTGAGGGTGGAATTCACCTCTGTGCAGTGAGCTACCTCTAAATGATCCACCATTTGCATCCTTGCTCATGTCCTACTTGGAACATTTAAGAGTCATTTTAAAGGTTTCCAGGCTGCAGATTTGCAGCTTTAGGAAGCAGCAGTGATGTTGTCATTGTGCTCAAGCCACAACAGTTTCCACTCTGTTCTGAAATACAAAAATATCCCCCTTGCTTTCTCCTTATGGATCTGAGGGAATGGTGCTTTGCCCTGGTCATTAACTGATTTTTAGAGGGGAATATAGATGCAGAATGGAGGAACTCATGGTGGACCTGGTGATGATCTCAGAATTCTTTTCCAAACTTAACAATTCAATTCTGTGGCTCTGTGAGATGTGGGTTCCTGCAGGTTGTGTTTGTGTAAGAAATGCTTTCCTCTTGGATGGTGAGGAAGAGGTGAGTTTTCATACACTAAACTTGGGAGAGCAAAGCCAAGATGAAAAGAGGGAGAAGTGGTGACAGGCGGTCAGTGGAGGTAGTTCATGGGGTGTGGCTGCAGTTTGTCACCCTGATCACTGTTGTTGACAAGGTGGGGACTTGTAGGCCCTTTGCACCATGATGTGCCTCGGTGATGCTGTTGGATATTTTTCCATTTCCAGCAATCCTCGAATCCCAGAAGGGTCTGTACTTGAAGAGACCTTAAAGCTCATCTTACTCCAACCTCATGCCATGGGCAGGGACACTTTCCACTATCCCAGGTTGCTCCATGCCCCACCCAACGTGGCCTTGAACACTTCCACGGATGAAGCATTTTGTCATTCTTGTTTTCTTCAAAAGAACTCTCTTGTCCTCTTGAATTCCATGAGGCAAAAATGGGAAAGATGGGGAGAGACTATTTACAAGAGCCTGGAGTGACAGGACAAGGGCTGATGACTTCAAACTGAAAAAGAGTAGGTTTACATTAGATCTTAGGAAGAAATTCATCCCTGTGGGGATGGTGAGGCCCTGGTACAGGTTTCCCAGAGAAGCTGTGGCTGCCCCATCCCTGGAAGTGTCCAAGACCATGTTGGACAGGGCTTGGAGAAATGTGAGATAGTGGAAGGTGTCCCTGCCCATGGCAGGAGGTTGGAACAAGAAGATATTAAAAGTCCCTTTCAACTCAGGCCATTCCATGGTTCTATGAAAACCAATCTGAATAACACAAAACTCAAACCAAGCTGACATTCTTCACCAGCTCACCACACTTTTTGACTAGTGGTGTTGTCTGGCTGCCATTGACCTAAACATCCCTCTGCTTTGTTTCCCAGACAGGACCATCCTGGTGGATGTGGCTCTTCCCCCTCTGAGAAGACTCTACATCCTGGGAACCCTCGAGTTCCCCAGCAACTCCAGCAATGTCCTGAGTGCAGCCTGTGTTGTGGTGCTGGGGGGTGTGCTGAGAGTGGGTGAGTGAACAGCTGATCTTTGGGATTCCTGGGGTTTATTTCTGCTCTTGATAGAAAAAAAAAAGCCTGGGGAGAACAACTTAAGAGTGTCACCATAACATAATTAGTGTCCAACCTAATGCCCATGGCTATCTGGAAATTTGCAGTTTGGACAGTCAGAATCCATGTGAAGCACGATGATTATCCACTGGAGCTAATTATCTATTCCTTAAATAGCAACATGTTACAAATGCTGCAATCTGCACCTCACTCCTGGTTTCACTAAGACAGAGGTTTTAACTAATGTGTGTAAAAGTCCTCCCTACTTCCTGTGGGGTTGCTTCATGAGAGAGTAATTCCTCAGGGCAGGATCTGCTCTAGTGTTCAGGCAATGCCTGGGTGCCTATGGGCATTAATTGGACACTTTTCGTGGCACAGAAATATTTAAAGCCAACCCAAACAGAGTCATGGAGAATTCCCTGAATGCCTGGAAGTCCTGCTGTGGATTCAGCACACTTGTTCCTCTCATCCCTCTGTACAGATGAGCACCAGGACCACAGGAAAGTGCCACTTTGCCCCAACTTCCAGCTGTCTCACAGTCCCCAAAGTCACTGGAGCTGTTCCATGTTATTTACAACAGACAAGACTGGTGTTTTTCCACTCTGAAGTAATTACTCACGTAATTCCCTTTAAATATCAAGGTTTCTAAAGCCAGGCATTATATTTACTTACAGGAATCCTTAGGATGCTGGGATCACATTGTTGATCATTGCTTGACCTTTCTCAAGATTGGTTTCATGAACTTTAAAAAGAGAATTTGTTTGTGTAATCACCTCCTGAGGAAGTCTGCTTCAATATTTGTTTGTTGTTAATCTCACGGGACTGTTTAGTTAATATAGTACTGGCTAAAAAAGTTATTTTGCTGTCTTGTGTTTTTCTTTGGAAAAAGAGGTTGGAAAGCTTAATCTGGGAGGTTAAAAGATATATATACTTAAAAGAATGTCAGTAATTTCTTACTTAGACTCCTTTGCACTTTAAATATGGTTTCATATTGGTTTTAAGAAAAAGCATGTGTTCATTGCTAAAAACACTTATTAAAAAAACATTGAGGCATTTTGCTGCACAAACTCCCCTCCAGCACATCTGTGAGCAGTAATGATATTAAAAACCAAACAGGTATTTGCAGCTGTTGAGTTGCAGTCCAGCATCTCCTTGTTTCAGCTGTGAGATGATGGGTGGGCAGAAACTCTGCAGGTTTCCCACATCTCATCCTGGTTTCTCTGCCTGCATGTAGAGCTGGGAGTGCCTGGTTTTTTTTTTTTTTTTCCCTCCCTTCCCCTCTCTCCTCCCATGTGTTTGAGGCCTTACGGTAATGTCTTGGAGCCCATCTGTCCCATCCTGCCTGTTCCATGCCTCAAGGAAGGGTTTTGAAGCCCATCTGTCCAACTCCACCACACCCTAAAGAAATCCTGACACAAAACAGATAATGAGACAGTTTAGTAAACAGATTTAATAGATGTGGACATCAGCATTGCCTGAGCAGGATCTCAGGTTGGCATCACGTGAGCCAAATCCCCAGATCCTGCCTGTTGTGTAATTTCTCCATGCCCTGTTTTCAGTGTAGTGATCTATGGCCACACACTGTTCTTTCTAATTCTGTGGCCTGGGACAAAGACTTTCTGGTAAAGCTAGAGTAATTTATTCCCTTAAACTCCTAGAGAACAATGATCAGTTCAGAAATTCATCTTATTTGGGTTTGCTATCCTCCAGAGCACTTGACTTCTTCTCTGCAGGGAAAAAACAGAGTCAGAAGGTTAAATCATGATCATAAATGCATAGGAACTAAATGATGATGGGAAATATGTAACAAAGGGAAAAAACCCAATGTAAAATCAGAGTTCATCAACCATAACAAGAACCTAATTAATTTTATTGAAACAATAATTTACAGGCAAATTGGGATGAGAAAATAGTGATGGTTAGGAAATCAGAATTTTTGGAGCACCCTTGACCATGCAGGGTCAATCGTTGCTTTTCTTTTTAATGTATGATCAAGTCCATGTGAATTATGATCCCTGAAAGATGTGAGATTATTTAAGATCCACAAAAAACTCTGTCAGAATCTTTGAAAGCCCGAAGGAAAATATGTGGATCTACCCCCACAGGAATTTCTCTGGCTGTTCCTAGCCCTTCAGTGCATCCAGGGAAACTTTCTGCTTATTTCTACTTTTATAGTTCTACCTCTAAGATAAGGAGTTTCTCTTTTTCACTTTATCCTTCCAAGTCTTTTATTTGATGGTGATGTTTGCAATAAAATTTTACTTACACCATTTATTTCTATTTCTCTGCGCTGTGATACTGTAAAAATTAGCTATTTTTCCAGCTTATAAAGGGAGAGTTTGAGGTTCAAAGAGAAAGCAAATTGTTAAATATCATTAGCACATCTGTGTCAAAAAAAGATAAGAAATGATGAGTTCAACATCTCACAGTTGTTTTTTCATTCTCAGCTAGGATGAATTTCATTTTAACCCACAAGCATTAAAACTCAGATAATATGTGAATAAAGTGCCCTGTTCCACTGCTGAACAAAGCCCTCAGCTCCCAATAAAGCTGAAGAAAATGCAGAAGTTCACTTGGCACACATTGATCCATTGGACTCATCCTGAACTAAACTGCACTCAGCTGCTCTTTGCTGGCAGGCTGCTTTTGCATTTTATAGTAGAGCTCGCCAAGTAATTATCCAGATAGGATTTCTCTTTTTAGTTTCAACTTGTCACATTCTTTCCTTCACATATCTCCTGATGGCTGCCTGTCAGTCATGTCACTCATTGGAGGCCAAGAAGCCTTAAGGTCATCATTAGCTCATGGCTTGATTGTCTGGAGAGGGAACCTCAGACAATTGTAATCCCTCTTATCTTGCTTGTGGTAAGAGCTCTAATGCATTTACTCCCCTTCTTTTCCAGGAAGAACCCCCATACTGACTTGTCAAAGGGTAAATCAGTGTATTTCACTGAATGGCCATGTGTTAACAGTAAATAAAGAGCAATAATTAGGGCACCTGTGAGTTTCACCAATTTGCTGTCTTTTCCAACTTCTCTAGCACCTCTGTTGTGTGGGTCCCATCTTTAGCTGTGGGCTGAGTCCCACTCTGCAGTTACATATCACCCCTGCACGCCTGTCCAACTTGTATGAAGAAGGGACTCTGTTGGTGTAACAAGAAGTATTTTCATTCCAGAGCACAGAAAAAACGTTCACTGGACTATTTGCATTCCCTTCAATGAACCCCTCAGCCTCTGGTTTGGCTTTTACTCCTTCCAAGCCACTCCATTTCTTTTAACTGATTGTACCATGTAGGGAAGGGATTTGGTTCACATGGTCAAGACACCCAAATTTAGGTGTAAGGTGAACATCAGCACATGAGCTGCTGTTCCAGCAGAGATCTATCCAACATAACCCGTGGAGCCCCTGCAGTCTGTGGGACTGTTGATACAGGTATCCAGAAAAAAATCTACTTCAAGAAACCTGAATGTAGGTATATGATCCTCCCTGAAAACATGGTTCAGTTGGCTAATTATAAGAATTTTTTATTGCTCTGGGCACCCTCAGGTGTCTCCCTCTGCCTTCAACTTCTGCTTAAAAATCCCACTCTTCAGTCATTGAACCCTGAGTTGTATCTGCCAGCCTCCAGAGAGGATTTGGAAGGCACTGGGACTTTCAGATCCCATCCTATGTGTCTCACCACTTATTCCTCATTCATCCCCAACTTGTGGCTGTTGGTTCCTCCTCCACAGCTGTGGAGATGTAGAGCTGAGGACTGCTGAAATCTCCTGTACATTCGGCAGAAAGAGACAACCAAGTGAGGTCTCCTTGTCTGGCTGCTTTTCCAGGCTGCTTTCCAGAGTACAGCCTGAACACCTGAAGGAAGCTCCAGAAGAAGAACCAACAGTAGGTGCTGTCCAGCTGTGTATTGACCATGAATAAAAGCTCCTCAGACTTTCTGGTTACAATATGACACAGTTTTCAAAATAGCTGAGTACAGAATCCAAGAAGTTTTGGATTCAGGAAACAGAGATAGAGAAGATGGTCCCAGCAAGATAATCAGCAAAGTCTGTTTTGCCAGGTGAAGGGAGGAGATCTTATCTCAGAGATTTTGTTGCTCTTATGTGCAACAGCTGCTGCAGAGTGCTATGTTGTGAAAAAAAGACAAGGCTAGAAGGGAGGAAACACCCACTATTCTAGGAAAGAACGGCATGAGTTTTGCTATGGGACAAACCCCAAAACAATACAGCAAAAATCTGTCAGGAAGAACATCTGGAACAGAACCAAAAGAGGAAAACAATGGAAAATGCTTTTAAAACTCAGCAAACTAGATCCAGACCACAGTCCAGAATAAACAAAAATCTGGATAGAAAAAAACACATCTCTATTTCTGTTCTCATTTTTATTCCCTCCTTTTTTCTAGTAGTAGGTTTTCTCCTCTCCAGGGGTTAGATCTGATGAAGGATTATGAACCAGCTGTAACCATTGCACTAACAGATCTGTGTTACAATCTCAACATTTGGATCTCACACTTCTTCAGTAGTGTGTAATTAGTGGTGAATTTATTAACACCTCAGGTTGCTTATTAACACAGGATTATCATATGTGTTTGGGGGGTTTTGCACTGTGTAATGCAATTGGAAGAGCACATGTTTGGGGGAGCCCTGCCTCAGTCTTTAGTGCCTCCTGAACTTTTCTGCACCCCTCACCAGACATTTCCATCAGCTTTTGGTAATTTCCAGGTTGCAAGAATCTTTTTTTCCTGATTCTCTGCCAGCAGCACATTATTATTTCACTTTATGATCAATCAGGTTGCTCATCAAATTGCCAGGTCTTCCAGCTGGAGCAGTATCATGAAAGGGGATCCATTTCCACTTGTCTCATGCAGGATGGGAAATTGAGCAGTTTGGTGGGATCTTATGTAGGACTTGCTCACCACAGAAAAGTGGGACAGGAAACCTGAAGTTTTCACAACCAAAGTCCAAAGAGGGACACTTAAAGCCCAGATCCTTCACTTATGTGTTGGAGAAATCATGATTCCTGTTGTTTATGGCAAGTTGCTGTATCCAATAAAATTACTTATTACAAGAGCTGTGATTTCATAGCCAGTTACTTCATAAGGCTCTGAAACTTACCCACCCCTGTGATTTGTGTGAATCAACTGTTTTGGATTCCTCTTATGAGTAAACTAAGGTAAGCTGAGGTAGCTGCTGCTTCCATATCTTCATTTTCATGGGCCATTCTGCTGGAAACTATTTAGACTTAGCCAAAGTGTGTCTCTGAGACCTTACTCAGCTTCTCCCTTTGTTTTTCATTCTTCTCCATTCATACCCAGAGAGACTCTTACCTTTTCAAACCTCTTGCCTTATTATGTTCAATATTAGAGAATCACAGAATGGGTAAAGTTAGAAGGGATTACTGAAGGTCATCTAATCCAACCCCTACAGCATTATACACTTTTTTCCTAATTCCTTGTTCAAAATTCCTGCTTACTTTCCTAGACCATCCCTGTAGTTGTTCTCTTCATTTGTGTCAGTTTATCTGCTTACTTTCAGTGTCTTCACACAAGTTTGGCTCCCTGATAAAACATTGAATTCCATAGGGTTTGCAGGACCAGACCTAGTTTGAGTCCATGTCCTCATTCCAGTCACTGAGGCTGTAAATTAGTGTGTGCCATGTTACTGCTGCACTTGTGGAGTTTGTTAATCACAAAGTTTTATGCTACTAAGCCAAGTGCCTTGGAGAAGCCAATTATACAATATCAAAGCTATTATCTTTATCAACTAGACCTGTAATCTCATTAGGAGAAGATAACAAGGAAGTTTCACAGGACCTTTTTTTCTGTAAAAGCAGGTTGATTGGCATTAATTATATCATCCACCTTTAATGATTTATTAATTGTGTTCGGAGTTGGACATTCCATTTTTATTTATTTTTCCCCTAGAATCAGTGTCAAGTTGACAGGCCTGTAATTACCTGGGGCTTTTACTTTTATCTTTGTTTGAAATATTGGCACAATATTAGCTTTCTTCAAGGGCTCTCAGACATCATGAGTGATCCCAAAATTATTGAAGAGTCCATCTTAATAGTCCAGTGGGTTTCCTGGAAAACTCTCTTCTAGCACTTATATTGAAGTTACTGAAATCCATTGATTTAAACCCATGGAACTGTTGATGGCAAGAAGCAAGTATTAAGCCTGGTTTTCTTCTAAATATTCTTAAAAGAAATAGAATTTTTCTACTGATTGATGACTTGTGTGCTCTTTTGTGTCATTTACCAATTACAGTTTCCAGCCACTGAAGAATTTCTGTGAATATCTTCCTTATTTTATTTTATTTTATTTTATTTTATTTTATTTTATTTTATTTTATTTTATTTTATTTTATTTTATTTTATTTTATTTTATTTTATATTTTCCATATAAATAGTTTTATAATAACCTTTGTTTCTCACTCTGACTGTATTTTTTATTTGTGTGGTTTTGGCTTTTTTTAAACAAGGGTAACATTTCTTAATATGTTGTGCTTTTTTTAACTAAAATTTATGATTTTTAGCTAAATGTAGATGTTCTTTTAAGGGAGGGAGAACTCCCAGTTCATCCTATAGAATCTCCATTTCCAATCCTTTGTAAGTGATTGTTACGTCTGGAAGCCAACTTAAAAATGGTTTTCAAACTGAGCTGAGAATTGGATATATGAGATGGTTTAAACTGACTTAATTAGAATAGTAAATGCTTTGTAACCAGGAGTAAAAAATATGAGAAATTGTGAAAGCATATTTGAACACAACCTAATTCCTGGTTTTCCTCTGTTCAAACCACAGTTATGGGAGTTTAAACAAGGAAATCACAGCTGGTTTGGGTGGACTATGGACACTGAAAGATAATTCCCTCCATGTCCCCAGGGAATATACAAGCTCACTGGTGGGAGATATATTAGATGGGGAACATGCAAGTCTT
>JANPWX010006184.1:327328-357425 GCA_024734555.1 Trochalopteron elliotii
CCTCCCTCTCTTCATTCCTTCTTTCCCTCCTTTTTCTCCCTTTTAGCCAGGCCTAACAAAGCCTCATTGGAAGAGTTCCCATCAGGGTAGAGGTGTCAACATTTAGGGAAGGAATAATTTAGGAAATATTTTAAAGATGAGCAGTGGAAGCACAAAGACTTCACCAGTAGGGTTCATCTGTTGTGAGCTCTCTCAGAATGTAGATTAATTGTTTAGGAATTATTGTGTAGCTGATCTTGATCCAAACCCTGCAACTTCAGAATCACCCTCTGGAAATTCTTCTCCTTCCCTGACTAAGATGGGAGACCAGAGTAAGCAGATTCTTGACTGAAGCATGCCAGTTAAACACTTGGATGAAATGGATCCAGGCTAGATCTGGGTTGCTGCCCAGATATTTTATATGAAATATCACGAGGTGCTAAGATACAAGTGTTTGAGTTAATGCATGCACATTAAATGCAGCACAAAGAGTTGTTTCAGTTGTTAAAATAAAGGAAAAAAAACCCCAAACCCTATTTTTCATTAAAAGTCTACCAATACTCAGCTAAGAGTTAATGTGGTTGGATACAGGAAATAGGTAAATCAGTGCTGGAATATGATAGCTGAAGGAAAATGAAAGCTGAAGGAAGTGGATTTTATTGAAGAGAGAGGAGCTGTTCTATATCCTTTTCCAGTATGGATCAGGTCATAAGTTCAGGAAGGACTTTCCTGCCATTTCAGAAGATATGCAGTGATTTCTCAAAAAAAAACCCCAGAAAAGTTAAAAAAAAAAAAAAAAAAAGGAGTAATAAATTTTTCGGTGGATTTCTCTACTGAATATTCACAGGTGTTGTGTAATCTAAGTGCTCATCTGGAACCTACTCATCTTTGAAAAATATTGGGCAAAGAGACTCTGGAAAACCTTGACAACATCCCTTTAGGAATCTCTTTTCTCTCTGCATTTCTTTCACTCTAGACTGCATTGTCAGAGGCATTGTCTGAATTCACTCAGTGCCCTTTTTTCTCAATAATTTCCTGAGGAGTTTAGATCCTTACCTGGCCAGCAGCAGTCACCCTGTAACAGGACAAGGTGTTTGTCAAATAGAGATAAACACTGATCATTATCCATTTTGCTTTTGTTTTCCTGATGTGAAGCTAAAAATCCCCTGTACTACTGATACAACTTTGACTGTAAAGGGGAATCTTCAGTTCAAGATTAAAACAAATAAATGCAGGACTCTGTGCAATGTTGAGTAGCCAGCAAATGCTGGTGCCTAGAGGGTGTTCAGCTACCAAGGGCAGGATTCAGTCTCCTAAACAGATGGTTTGGGCCCTTTTGAGGTGTCTTTGGGCTCATATGAGATGCTTTTGGTTTCCCTCCATGGCTGGCACATTTGTCTGTAGGAACACTCCAGGACCCAGTCCTGTCACATCTACCAGCTGATGGTTTGGATACCCTGGGATACCTCAGATAGCAAGAGGTAGAATCAATTTAGGGAATCAAATCCTGCTTGAAGTGCCCAGTTCAGAGAACTGAATTGCCTTTCACCCACTGCTGACTGCACCAAAAAGCTCTAGTTGAAGCTTAGATGCCAAATGCAGCCACACGACCCTGCACATGCTTATTGTCTAAATCCAAAGCTAACTTTCAGCTCTGCAGAATTCTCCTGGCACCAAAAATGGCCTGACATGTCTTTTGGAGGCAACTTTGAGCTCTGAAATGCTGTACTGGAGCTGTATATGTTGTTAATCAATGGTGTGAAATAGATGCTTCAGGATTAATTTCCTCCCACATATTTCAGACATCTGTTTTTGCAGAAAGCACTAAAGGGGCTTTTCCTACAGCATAGCCTGTGGACTTTTTTTTTTTTTTTTTTTTTTTTTTTTTTTTTTTTTTTTTTTTTGAGATCTCCTTGAGCAAAACTGTTCATTTTTAATGAAATTTGTGAGCCTAACTCTCATAAGTGTAATGACATTAAGTTTATATCATGGTGTTACAGGATTTTTGTGGAGGATGAAGTAGATTGGGATCAAGGTGGGGATATTTTGATCAGCTCTTCCTCCTATGAAGCCCACCAAGCTGAAGTAGTTACACTTAAAGAAGTCCATGGTCATAATATAAGAATTCATGAACATCTTCTGCACAGGCACATTGGTAAAGAATTTTTCTTTCCTTTTTTTGAGAGTTTTTTTCTGAAGTATTGACTTTCTATTTCATATCTCAACAGCATCAATTCTACTTTCTTGTGGTATCTTCATTTCTTTCTTCATATACTTTTTTAGCTTGCTTATTCTAACATGAATTTCTGTGAATAGGATCAATTCAGTGCTGAATTGTTTGGGAAAACTTTGCAGTGTTTCAAGTTGAGCTGGTTCACAGAGAGAGAAAGAATTTTTTCCTTTTTTAAAGGAAAAAAGAAATGTAGGATTTTAGGCCCTTTGCACAATTTCTATGGTATGTCAAAAACCTAGAAAATAATTAAACCCCACCCATTTTTCAAATTTCAAAATAATTATATTTAAAAGTTTAAAGTACAAAATTTTATCAATTCCGTGGAATGAAAATAATGTATTTATAAACTAATATCTAAATGAACATAAAATGTGCATGTATCTCTATTTTCTGCGTAGATTGCATGGGACCTATACTTTTGTGGGAAAAGGGATGCAATGTTAATACTTACTTTTATTTCAGCCTATAAAGTAAATTTATTACTATCTATTTGACAAAAGCAAAGGATTTTATTAACAGGTCAAAATCTGAACCTTCAAACAGAGGATTTTTCTTGTGCATATCAATATTTTTTTAAAATTTGATCTTTATTCCAGCCAACAGGCACAGAAATAAGTGAAATGGATAAAAAAATCCAGAAATATCATGTTTTAAATGGTGAATGTTTAAATGTCTGAGCCAGTAATCAAAGCTTCACTTGGAACTGAGCTCTGTTCTGCAATTATCTGCAGTGTTAATCAACAGTAGCCTCCATGGCACAGTTTTTTTATGACAATTGCATTTTTCAAACACAATGTGCAGTTCAAAGCATAGCACATCTAGACTTCCTTTCCAGTAGGTCATGCACTTTAGGCCTTTCATTTTAGCTGATGTAGATATAATAAATGTATTATGAGGGGAAATTACTGCTTACCCCCTCAGTAATGCAGCAGTTGTCAGATACAGCTGAAACAAAAGGACTGGTGGGACAATTAAAGGGTAAATACTGAGTTTCACCTTGGCAAATTTAGATATCTGCAGTAAATGTTCACATATGAGCCAGTCACTTTCAGCTCCCTCGATAATTAAAGCAGAAAAATATATACAATACATACTTCTCACTTGTATTTTATCTGCCCCTAAATCAGGTATATAAAACACACAGAAAATTGCACTTGAGATTTGCCTATTGCTCTCCATCATGCATAAAACCAGTTTGGATAACTAAATCACATCTGAATATGTCTAAAGTCACCTGAGATTAATCCAAGCTAGACAGCTGCATAAACTTGAGCAAAAGTCTCCTTCAGAAAGGCATTAAAAAAAGCATTTTAAAATCCTTTTAGAAAATACACACAAGCAAGACTCTGTAGCAATGTTTTGGCATTGACATTAGTCTGATCCTGAGGAAAATTCATGGAGATCAACTCTGCAGTGTGCTGAAGAGTAACTCCAGCACGCAGAGCTTGGAAAAATAATGAAGTGTGAACCTGTTCATTGCTTTGGCACCTGCACACCTCAGGGGGAAGGTTTAGCACCTTCTTGTTCTAAAAAATGAGATGTCATGGTTAAATATAAGCTTACAGTGAATATTTGACAGGCAGGTGGCCTTTCTGGTTTTGCGTTGACGCATGCAGATTGTGCTGGGGGTGAAGCACACCTGAATGTCAGCGCAGATCCTGCAGAGGAGCTGTCAGGATTTATGTCCCTCAAAGCACTGGTTTGTAGGTATGATAGACACTTATCACATTTGCTTTCCTGATCCTCCCCAGGGCGTGCCCACGACACAGAGGACGGCAGACGCATCCCTTTGGCCGTGGAGGTTGGGCTCCTCACACGGAATGTGCGGATCCAGTCGGATGTGCCTTGTGCTGGGAGGGTGCTGGTGGGACACTTCACAGGCTCCAGCGGGATGGAGTTTGAAGGTAGTTGAGATTCGCCTGTCCTCATCAAGCAGCTGGCAAAAATTCAGCTGTCCTCATCATCTTGGGCAAAAACTGCACGGGTTTTGCCCAAGAAAGAGGTGCAGCAACATGTGTATCCAACATGTGCTATGGAAGTCAGAACAAACTGACTGCCAGCAAGTATGAAACATGAGCACCACTAAAAATTCATAAATATTGAGGATATTTTAGGAGGGGCTGCTCTGTGTTTTGTAAGGTTTTACTATGATTTTGTATATATTTATTAAAAAATACCCATCACTATAATACATTGACAAAGTACCTGCTGTTATACCTCTGCCTGTTGTTAACATGGTATCCTCACCTGTTCTTATGTAATATAAGCTTTTATTTCACTCCAGTTATCTCATTGCAGGTGCTCTTCAACTCTTAAATGTTCAGTTTTTGAACTTTGGTCCTCCTCAGCTTTCTGCCATTGAATTCAGGAATGTATCCCAGGAGTCCTCAGTGGTGTCATCCAGCATTAGTGGCAGCTGTGGAGCTGGCATTAAAGCAGTTGAGAGCAGTGGGACCTTGTTGCATGGTAACCTGGTGTTCAACACCACTGGACCTGGCATTGATTTGGAAGGGAAAAATCACTCTCTCCTCAGGAGCCTTGTTGTTCTGAGCAGGCAGCCAGCAGGTTCATCAAACTGGGTTGCTGGCATCAAGGTGAACCTGGCCCCCGGTGTCTCCCTCCATGGCAATGCTGTGGCAGGATCTGAGAGAATTGGCTTCCATATCAGGGGCCAAGAATGTTTGCCAGATGGAGAATGTTGCAGTGGAAATGTGGCCCATTCGAGTCTCCATGGAGTTCACCTGTACCAGGAAGACGGATTTCAGACCTGCACTAGAATCACAGGCTTTCTGTCCTATAAGAATTATGACTATGGTGTCATGCTCCACCTTGGAGGTAGTGTTATCCTGGAAAATGTGGTGCTGGTAGACAACACCGTGGGGCTCCTGGCAGTGGTGCACTGTGTCTATGCTGAGCAATGCTACACAGGGAAAACCTCCATTGAACTTAAAAACTCCGTCATTGTGGCAACCAGCTCGACTTTTGACTGCCTCAGAGACAGGATCAAGCCCCACTCAGCTGATCCAACAGCCCAGGACCGACCCCCACTCTACCCTCTAAGAGGCCGTGTTGGGATTTTATGGCCCACATTTACCACTGTTCCCAGCCAAAGGCCAGAGGATCCCTGGCACAAAACTGGGCATTGTCCAAAAGCCCTGGGAATCATGAAGCTGAAAGGTTGGTCTTCTGTCTCCCCTGGCCAGACTGTTCTGTCACTGTTTTTCTTCACTATTTCCGTTTTTCCAGTGGAAGTTGCAGCCTCCCACAAATTGCCACCTTGGAGAAATCAGAGCCTCAGTGAAATCAATGACAGAATTATTCTACAATTTGATACAGTTTAATTAAGAAAAAGATATTATTTGATATTTTTTCACTTCCTGAATCTACTGCAGGATAGTTGTTGCCCCTAGAAGCTGTGGCTGCCCCATCCCTGGAGGTGTTCAGGGTTGGGTTGGATGAGACTTGAAGCAACCTGGGATAGTGGAAGGTGTCCCTGCCCATGGCAGAGGGTTGGAATGAGATGATCTTTAAGATCCCTTCCAACCCAAAGCATTCCTGGATTCTATGATTCCATAATTATGTCCTATGATAATGTATAGATTCTACTTCACACATACCTTCCTTCTGCATTACTTTTCTAGTTGATTCATCTCTCTGACCCACAGTTACCCCCACCTAAATAAAGATACCAAATCTGAGAAGTATCACACTTTGGATAGAATTGTCACAGAACATGGGAACTACAACTCACAGAAGCAGTTATGACCTTTATTGGTGTAAGAGATTGCACAAGAGGAATAGAAGTCTGTTATGTATCCTGGGTCTTTGTTTCAAATTAATTTTTCAGTCCCCGGAGCAATATTTGCATATAGCAGAACACTGATAGCTGGTTGCATTGGTGGAATCTAAATACCTCACTGCTTTTCATGACTTTATCCCTCACTGCTACTTTTTTTTGCAAGAAAATTCATTATCCCCTTTTTACTGAAGAATAAGAGAGATAGAGAGAGACAAATACACTTGTGCAGAGTCTCACAAAAAATTCACAGCAAAATACAGATTTTGGAGCTGCGCAAGGGTTGAGTGCCAGAGCCAAGTATGTGTCATCACACCCTGCTTGTCTTATATGAATCTCTAGCAAGTAGAAAAACCATCCAAGGCAGGTTGCTATTTAACTGGTTCTTACTTATTGAAATAAAAATGCATTAAATATTTTGTTTTTTTTTTCTTTCTCAGTTACTATCTATTTGATTTCATTTCCTATGGTTATGACTTGGTTTGTGTCAACATAGGATATAACTTGATTACAGAGTGTCCTAAAGCCACATGAAGATCTACAAAAAATGCTATTAGTCTGATTTAAAAAGAATTTGTACAGATATATATGGGAGCAATTTAACATGGAAAACATCACAGGAAAAAAATACAACTTTCTTATTTCTAGTTATGGAACTCTTTTAACCACTTTTTCTTGCTTGATCTTCTCTTAATCCCTGGCAGAAGTCATCTTTACTGGTTTTACAAAGAGCTGCTACAGTGAAGACAGGGATGTCTGTATCATGTCAAATGCTGATCATTTAGGCATCATACCTCTCATCACAGCAGAGACATCAAGGATGTTACACGTCAGTGAGAAGGACAAGTTCTACTTTCATCCAACAAGGTAAAATGCCTCATCCTGAACTATCTTTTTTCAAAAAAAACCCCAAACACCTACAGCTTTGGAACTACCCTCCCCCCATCTCTGCTCTTGTACTGCTCCTGTCTGACAAAAAATGAACAAGCTCTGACATCAAACAAACATGCACGGAAAAACTCAAATACAGGAAAAAAAAAAAAAAAGGAAAAAAAGCACCACCAAATTTAGTTAAGGGGAATCTTTTACAAATTTGAGTTTCGAATCCCATCAAGGTGCATCTCTGGACCAATCCTCTTGGATTTCTCCTTTTCCTGACATTTGTGTAGCAAAACAAGCTTCACATATCCCATTTCTTAAACCCCCATCCTGAGCATCTCTGACTTCTCAGCCTCGGGCTTCAGAAAATGTCAGGACCTCCAGGAAAAAACCCTGAGACAGGGAATGTCCTTTTGGTCGGGGAAGCGTGGCTTGATTTGTGCCTGCGAGATCACATCAGAAATGTTGATCAGTACAAGGCAGGCTGTGAGATGTCAAATGATTGCCAGAACTGCTCCTGCCCAGGGAGAATATCATCTGTGAGTGTTGGGGAGGGAGGGGAGAACTTCATCTCTAACCTTAAGTCACTGCTGGTTGCAGTGGTTTACACATACCACATCCAATAGAAACCACATGCCTATTTATTTATTGCAGTCACTGAACACAATGCAGAGGCTATGTCAGGAGAGCCTTGAAGTAGCAACAAAAAAATTTCCAGCATGGACTCCACTTGCCAGTCAAAAATAATTGGAGGTGTCCCACACTGCTATGTTTAGAGCCCCTCCAGCCTTCTGCCAGAATTTCTTATTTTATTCTATATTTTTGCTTTTTGCTCTGGGCATTAGTTTGCGTGTAGATTTCTGAGCCCTGTCCAGCTTGTCAGGTCCCATTATGTTTCACTCTTGTATCCATCCCACAATATTCTGCTGGCAGTGAGCTGCTGAATACCCAGTGCAAGAGCTGGTGGGTTTCAAATGTGAGGAATGCACATGGATACTGAATGCTTCCTGGGGAGGCTGCTGAGCCTCTGAGGGTGGCTGCATCTCCCAGTGCTCCTCATGCAGTATCTGCATGCATTTATTTAATATTTAATCCACCTTTGCAGCTGCTGAGCTTGATCCAAGTTGTGTCTGCATTGTTCTGCTTCAGCATCCTGAAGGGATATCTTGATGGATATGTCCTGTCAAAGAGAAGATGAGCATTGCCTTGGAGCAAGAGGGGAAATAGAAACATCAGGGAATATAGCAAATCTGTGAATCACTTTGCTTGTCCCACTGGTAGACCTAACCAGCAGAAATGTTGGATCTGCTGAGAGATGGTCGAGAACCGAACAGTCAGGATCAGAGGAGTCTTTGTTCTTTACCTCCTTTGAGCTGGGTTGACTGGAGGAACTGCCCTTTCTGTTCCTATGCCCTTACTGCAAATTTCTGCCTATACCTGTTTATACCATTCAAGGTACCACCAATTGGGTTTTCTTAGCCTGAGACCAAAAAATTCTCCATTTTTTTCAAGGTTTAATGTGAATCCGTGCAGCAATCTGAAAATGTCTCCATGGACTTCACTGGAGTAGAAGTCTTTTTACCTCATTGAATTCTGTCATGGGTATGAGATGCTCAGTTCACCAGTTCCTTTAAGCAGTGTTGAACCTTTAGTCAATCTGCAATTTAAAGCAATTCAGCTCACTACACATTAGTGATCCAAAAATTAGTTATGTTACTGAAACACACTGACCTCCTTCTGTAGTCAATATAGACCTTTGTTTAGGAAATTATTCATCTCAGCTGTCTGATATCTCTCTCAGTGAGATAAGTTCCCCTCAACACACCTCTCCTGTTACAGGTACCCTCCGCTGTGGCAGCCAGTAGTTAATGACTTAAATAGAAATTTATAGGCTTTTCTGGCTTTTCTAAGCCACTAATAATAATGTTACCTTCCCTACTTAGCAGTGCACAAACCTCTGAAGATGCTGTGCTCCCCGAAAAGAGATGTAAAGGCTCAAGGAAAGCCCTTTTCAAGGATTTGGATGGAGGTATCCTGCATCTGGAACCACCTGTCTCTGTTTTCCCGAAGTCAGAATTTGAGTGGGCACAGTTCTACTCAGAAGCTGGTGAGTGCATGTGCTGATGGGAGAGTTTGCAAAGTTTGAGCCATGAGATCAAAGTTTGAGCTATGAGATGTGACTTTCACTCAGATCTGCAACTGAGGTTGAGGTCATGGTGGTCCTGTGTGATTCCTTTCCAGGCAGGATGTAGTGAATTGTGCTGTAGGAGTCTGGGGTGACTCTGTGCAGCTCTGTGCCCACCAGTGCCACTCTGGATTCTTGCAGTGTCGTTTCACCCTGCATTCTTAGCCCCTTTAGGGTCTGACCCACTAGGTTGGATGGTAGAAAGAAATTCTTCCCTGTGAGGGTGGTGAGGCCCTGGCACAGGGTGCCCAGAGAAGCTGTGGTTGCCCTTGGATCCCTGGAAGTGTCCAAGGCCAGGTTGGACAGGGCTTGAATCAGCCTGGGATGGTGGAAGGTGTCCCTGCCCATGGCAGGGGGTGGGAGGAGATGATCTTTAACTTTCCTTTCTAACCTAAACCATTCCATGATTGGTGATTCTACTTCTCCCTTGCAAACTCCTCTGAGAGCATTAAGGGGCACATGCCATAAAAACACCACAAAACTGCAAAATAATACAAATAATTGGCCCCACAAGGATTTTCATCCACATCCCACTGAGGAGATAATCAAGATGAAAACCCACTCCAGAAGTTTGACGACCCCTCTCTGTTTAAAAAAAGGCCCATTCTGCTCAGTAACCACTTTCTGAAGGCTCCCACAGCAAGGCTCCATTCTCATCCTGATTAAAACTCAGCTCTCTGATTCCAAATAAACTCTTTAATTACAATTAGCATTCCCTGTGCCTGCTGCTGATGGCGGCCATTTTGCTGGAGAGATGCATCGTTTGTGACTCTGCTGGTATGGGAGGGACTGTAATTAATCCTGTTTTCCTTCACACTCTAAAACTGATTAAACACAACAAGAACTTTAAACAAAGTGTGCAAGGCTTTTCCTCTAAGGATCCTGCTCTAGCTGGCTGCTTACAGGGTTGATTAATGTGTTGTCTAGATGCAAACACTGATTTTTACTGTACCTTTTCCACCCTAATTATGAATCACATCCAAGCATTAATGCTCTGGTGCTATTACCACTTAGCACCTGCATGTTACTGAATATATTTGCATACAAAACCTGTTTTTTTATTCAGATTCCCACCATTTTTAGCACATCCTAGCACACAGCCATAGGTGTAAGAGGAATCCCCACCATGTAAAGTGCACTGAGGGTACAACCTTCACTCCATAGGGTTTATCTCTTTGTGAAGTGGAGGTAACAGCATATGATAAATGTTGCCTGCCTCCGAAGCTATGACAAAATTACTGTGTTTTCCTTTTGCTGCCCAAATCTGAATGGTGTTTTTTTTCCCTTCACAAATGTGTGTTAAATTCCTCCGCATTTCTCTTTCTGAACTATGGTTCCTTTTGTCTTGAGGTTGACATTTGGAAGGCACAACTGGATGGTAAGGTGAGTTTGTGGTCGTCTTCTTCCCTTTTTTCCTTCTCCTTCTGGAAGGTTGCAGCACTGAGTATTTTCCACAGTGCAATGCAGGCTCCCAGGACAGACAAATAGGACAAAAAGCTCAACTTTCCTGCTCTCACTGATCTCCTGCCAGCAGGACCATAGCAATTATCATCCCTCTGTGCTGGGCACTGATGAGGCCAAACCTCGAGTCCCGTGTTCAGTTTTGAGCTCCTCACTCTGCAAGAAAATCTTTGATGGGCTGGAGTGTGTCCACAGGAGGGAAAAGAGCTGGAGAAGGGCCTGGGATATAAGTCCTATGAGGAGCAGCTGAGGGAGCTGAGGTTTCTTAATTTGGAGCAAAGAAAGCTCAGGGGGACTCTCTGCAACTCCCTGAAAAGAAGGATTGGCCTCTTCTCCCAGGAAATTAGTGATAGGTCAGGGGGAAATAGCCTCAAGTTGCACCAGGGAAAGTTCAGGTTGAATAATAGGAAAAATTTCTTCCCAGAAAAGGTGTTTGGCCATTGGAATAGGCTTCCCAGGCCAGGAGTGAGGCCACCATCCCTGGAAGCATTAAGAAAAACAAGTACATGTGTTGCTTTGTGATATGGTTTAGTGGCCATGGTGGCATTCATTCAGTCTGGGCTTGATGACCTTGGAGGCCTTTTCCAGCCTTGATGATTCTGTAGGGTCAGATTCCCTTTTGGTGTGACAATGCTTCAAGGCCTCTGAAGATGGTGATTTTGCAATAGAATTATAAAATCATAGAATGGCTTGGAAGGGGCATTGGAACAGGGTGATTTTTAAGCTCCTTTCCAACCCAAACCAGTCTATGATTGTATGATTCTATGATACACATAAATATGTTCACTTCAAACTTCCAGTTTGGCCAATCAGATTGAAATTACTGTCCCTCAGGCATTTTTAGATGCTCTGATTACTCTGTGGGGAGCAAACCAAAACACTCAGTAGACTCTAGGGGCAAAAAAGTCATGGAGATGTTGTAACAGAATAAGGAATATCGCAGGGAGAAGGCTCTGAGAGCCTTAACTGAGGCACAAGGGATCATTCAGGGTGATATTAATGCTCCTGGATTCACATTATGTCTTTTATTGAAGATGCAATCAGTATAGAAATTATGAAATTTATTATTTTTAAACCCACTTTTTCCCACTTTGTTTTCCTGAAATTTTACCCACTGAGTTTGCTCTTTGCCCATAGACAAAGCTTTTTATTGTGACTCTCTGAAGAAGCAGAATTGTTCACTTCAAAATGAAGTTTTAGTTTTCTGGAAAAAACCAGAGAATTCAGAAAAAAAAAGAATAAAACAGGAGGGAACACATCCAAGATTTTTTGTTCCTATTATTTCTACTGCAAGAAAAAAGGAGTAACAACAAAAGTAGGTTTGAGTCCAACAAAGCATAATTACTTTTTAATATGGGAATCCTTTTTAGTCTTTTTTTTTTTGTCTTTTATATATAATGCTGCAAAAGTTTAAAATTAAATGTTTTCCAACACCCTCCTCCCTAAATAATTTATGATGAACTTTCAAAGTACCATTTTTTGAATTATCCAAAACAATTTAATGAGTTTAACATGAATTTGTAATTATTTAAATCTCTTTGAGCTGCCATTTTTGGATGACAAAATGTTTTTCTCCTAAAACTCATGTCTAGAGCAATCCTCTTGCAAAAGAGCTTGGGGCCAGTCCTGGAGCACTAAATGGTTCCACGATACAGGAAATACCAGAATCATAAGCTGTACAGCAGAATTAGCTATAAACAGGAGCATCTTGATGGGGAATTAAGGATAAGTGGACAGTTTGTGTATTCAACTGATTCTTATGTCCAGGTTTAAATCCCAGCTCCACGAAGAGCAGCTGATGGAACCATCCTTGTGTAGTTGAAGGATCAGCCAGTTGCTGGCTTTTTGCAGTGTTCACAGGACTCTGTTGTCACAGTTCCTCACATCTGTAACCTGGGATGACTTCCAGAGACATCAGAGTTCATTGTCTTCTCTTGGTGGAAATGTAGTTGAGGACCTGAAACTAATAGAAGATCCAGCTGTCCCCACCCCTGGTGTCTCCAGTGTTGTTATGGAACCATAGAATTTTGGAATGGTTTGGGTTGGAAAGGGTCTCAAAGGTCATCTCCTTCCATCTCTTGTCATGGACAAGGACACCTTCCACTGGAGTTTACTAATGTCACCTCCAGTGAGCAAAGACAGACTGACTCATGACGTGGGTAAGACACAGAATCAGAGAGATGAAAACAAGTCTTTCAAGTTTTAGTCTTGACCCTGCAGACATATGTTTTCTTCCTGCTGACAGATACATTCTAGGTATAATTTAAGGCTATTTGGACTAAATAATCACAGAATCATAAAGCAGATCAGGTTGGAAGTGGACTCAAAGGCTTATCTGGTCCACCCTTTTGTGGGAAAGGAACATTATCTGTCCAACTGCATTTTGAAAACCTCAAAATGAGGATATGATGGAGACTCCACTGTGTCCCTGGGGATGTTTTTCCAATACGCAGAGAATCACAGAATGGTTTGGCTTGGGAGGGACCTTAAAGATCACCTTGTTCCATCCCCCTGGCATGGGCAGGGACACCTTCCACCATCCCAGGTTGCTCCAAGCCCTGTCTGACCTGGCCTTGGACACTTCCAGGGATGGGACAACTACAACACCCAGTGATTGCTATCACTGTTAAAAAACCTTTTTTCTTAAATTGAGATGAGACCTTTCCTGGTGCAAGCAGTACCTGTAGGCCATTGTCTTCCCCATGTGTCTCCTTGTGAAGAGAGAGCCTCATCCTCCTTGTAGCTTCCATGTAAGTACTGGAATGTTGTGACAGGATTCTCTCCTGAGCCTTGTCTCCTCCAGGGAGAACACACCTAATCCTTCAGCTTTTCCCCATAGGAGAGGTTCAACCTCCAGCCTTTTCACCAGCTTTGTGTCCTTCCTTCAGTCCTCTCTGATTCTGATTTACTGGGGATTGATGAAGCTCTGGGCTATCCGTTGTATATTCATGCAACTTCTTTTCTCTGTTGTAAACATGTTCTCCTCACATTTTGTACAAATATTTGAATTTATTTTCTACTTTACACAGTCAAACCTGACAGCTCCTTGTAAGTTCTTTGGATACAGTAGAAGAATCAGTGAAATTTAGGTCCATAATACCCCTATGGGATGAACATTTATTTTGACACTAGTTTTCCAGGAAGAGGAGAGAATCTGTGACTTGCCCAAGGTCAGTCATTGAATTAAAAATTATCCTTCCAGAACCCTGACAGCCAGACTTGGAATCTAAAAACGTCCCACCCTGTTAAAGCAGGTGGAACTTTATGGTTGCATTGATTAGAATCAGCTCAAAGTGTATTTTACATGTGTATAATTTTTTACTAAAGTGTATCATTTTTTACTAAAATGATATTCCTGGACTATATTTTAGGACATTACTGAGCATTCAAATTCTGACTACAATTATAAACAAACAAACAAACAAACAAAAATTGCAGTTGTGTTTTGTTTATTTTTTTTCAATTATTCTTAAAAAAAACCCCAGATTGTTTTTTTATTGACTCAGCTTTAGTGTTAATCTATTGGTGAGGGGATCAGCATGTTGTGGACAACTGAATTTTTATCTGACCAGCAAATCATTGAGATTATATTTTCCAGTGTCATTTTCAATCTAGACAAATCTAAAGCTGTGAAATTGCTCAGTAGTCTTGCTTAGTCTCTAGAGGCAATCAGTACATTTTTTAAATCATAAAGAGGAAAGTGTTTAATATGTAAATGCTTGTCTGAAGCAAGTTATGCAGACATTCAACACTCAATTTTATCAAAAACTATTGTCAAAACCCCTTTGAATTGTAACATTGAAGTTAAAAGTCATAAATGAATGTGCAGAAGTTTGCTAATTTCTTCAGAAATATGACAAAATGTCAGATGTAGGTAAAAACAGTCCAAAATAACTCAGGTTATGGGTCAAAGATTTTTGTACAATTTTCTTCCTTCTGGTAATTTTAATTATTGAATAAAAGTTTCAAATAATAGTTGGGGAAGCATAGAATTTTGAGACACAGGCTGGCAGTACAAGTTAGGGCTAAAGCTGGGTGAAAATGTTGTGCCATAAATATTTAATATTCCAAGCAATATGATTAGCCACACTAGCTATGCATAATCATATTCAGTAATTAAAGATGTCTGAGAAGAAAATGCAGGTTTGGTAGATCTGCAAGGAATGAAACAATGCAATATCAGGATTGTTTTCCTCTGGAGCTTTTTTGTTGTTGCTGTTCACAAATAGAAATTTGTTCTTTCTGCAATAAATGGCCCATGCAAAATGGGTTGGAAGTAGCAATGGAGGACATTAAAAGAGCTCTTACCAAACTATTCTTTCATAAAAACCAAACCTAATATGATCAGAAAATGCTTGTAATTCTTAATTTTCCTGAAAACACATCTCTGGTAAAGATTTCAACAAACTTTAATTAAGTTGAGACCAAAGCAGAGAATAAAGTTAGGAGGATTTTGTAGTGCTCATGGGAGAACAAAGTTAAAAGTAATCCAGAGGGAAATTAAGTTATTTTTATATCTTTGATGTCTATGTGGTGGCTCATCAGGGGTGAGATGGTTGAACACACTGAATTAAACAATCAGCTTTGTCAACTGCAGTACAGCAGAGTGAGGGACAATTCCATGTGTGGAGAATCCAACAGCTGGGAAAGAAGATAGAACAAGGAAGGGCTTTAAACTGACAGAGGGCAGGTTTATATTAGAGGTATGGAAAAAAATTCTTCCCTGTGAGGGTGGTGAGGCCCTGGCACAGGTTGTCCAGAGAAGCTGTGGCTGCCCCTGGATCCCTGGAAGTGTCCAAGGCCAGGCTGGACAGGGCTTGGAGCAACCTGGGATAGTGGAAGGTGTCCCTGCCCATGGCAGGAGGTGGAATGAGATGAACTTTTTGGTGTCTTCCAGCACAAGCCAGTCTGTGATTCTGTGACCTGGATGCCACCATGAGACTTCCTTAGGGGACAGCTCTGCCAAGGGAAACCACTCCTCTACATGATTTCTTTTGGTAATTCATGGAGGAACTGGGCACAGTTGGGGATGTAGCAACAGGGTCAGCATTGGGGCTGAGGTGGCCATGCCACGTGTCCATTTTGAAATAATATAAATTGCTTTCCCTCACCATCATGTGCATTTCATACTCTAATGGACAGCTATTCTCCTTTTTCAGGGTTGCTTTTTCCTTAATTCTGAAGCTAGGGTGTGTGAGATGAATGACATTGTTCATTTTCTATGTGATCAGCATAGAGCAATGTATATACACACACAGATTATATATCTGTGTATGTACAATTGTATAAGCCTATCAAACCTTATTTCCTTGTTCCCATCAAACAGGGGTATCAAATTCTTTTCTCCTGATGAAGCCAAAAAAACCTTGGGCAAACCCAACCATTTTGCACATTTATTGCTGTAAATGGAGTTTAGCTTTTCGTACCACCCTTTCTGCTTCCTTTTTTAAATTCCTCAGGTTCTTTCAAACAGTCATGCACTGATGTTCTGCTGCATAAAATGTAAAATATGTGTACATATCTATTAGGAATGATTATCCAAATGAATTTTGGAAAAACTGATTATGAAGTCAGGTCCCTGACAATGGGAGATAACCTTGCCCCTTAGGATAGCAATCCTTTTTGAAGATGTGCCAACAAATAGTTTGTGCCTTCTCTTGCTATCAGAAATTCTTGGCTTCTCCTTTTAGCCTTAAACCCTGAGGATAAAAGAACAGGTTTTTAATTTTCCAAACTCAACCTCTGTATTTAAGGAGTTATTTAGAAAAATGCCACACTTTTTAGAGTTTGTGAAATCTTGGGGAGCTTGTTTGCTTCCCCAGGGGCTCAGTACCCCCAAAACACCACATCACCTTCATTTAGGATTCTAGTTATGGGTTTTAAACGCACCTCTCCCCCTTTCTGTATATAAATGTTTTCTGCAACACAATCAAAAGCCTTTTTATCATTGACATGATGAGACTTCTGGTTCAGTGTAGTGTTTCTTAAACTGTGATTTATAAAGCATTGGTGGTCCATGAAACCTGAATAATTGATAGACACACCACTCATGGATTTATTTAGGAGACTGATGGTTAAAGGTGAAAGGAATTATTAGGCATGTGGAAAACAGGAGACATGAGGAATGTCTGGAAAATCTGGGTGGCTTGGTCTTGAGAAAAGGTAGAAGAGAGGTTTAAGAGCAGCCTTCAAAAACATGAGACTGCTGGGGATTGGAGAGAAATAAATTGTTGTCAAAGTCCGGGGAATCAGAAATAATGGTCTGAAGTATCATCGGGATAATTTTATGTGTTGGGAAGAAATGTTGGAATAAAGACAGAGAATCATGGGCCTAGCTTGCCTGAGTTGTAGAGTCCTTATCAGTGATAGCATCCTTAGATAATCAGATAGAGCTGATCTTTCCCTGAGCAGGTGAAGGATGGATCAAAAAACTTCAAATGGCCCTCTCAGCATCTATTTTAAAAATTCTAGAAGGATATTCCTGGCCTGCAGAAATCTTTGAGGTCTGACAGTGACACATGTGTCCAGAGGCCAGGGGGTTGTAGGAGGAAGGTTTGGTAATCAGGACTTTCTAAATGCTTCTGATGAAGACAAAGAGTGACCACTGGGGAGGAAAGACAGATTGTCTCTCAAACCATGTGCTTGGTCCTGGTCATCCAGTCTGCCTGTTCTTGTGGAATGCAAATGAGCTTGAAAGGATGTTCAGTATGAAAGTGTAGAGATGAGTACCATAGAAAATGGTGTCCAGGGTCTGAGTGGAGTTTACAGCACCAGGGAACTGAAACTGGCACAGGTTGCCTAGAGAAGCTGTGACTGCCTCATCCCTTTAAATGTTCAAGGCCAGGATGGATAAGGGTGGGAGCAACCTGGATAGTGGAAGGTGTCCCTGCCCATGGCAGGTGGTTGGAATGAGGTGATCTTTAAAGTCCCTTCCAGCCCAAATAATTCTATTAATCTATTCCTTATCTGAGACCTCTCCTCAAAGCTCAGACAGCCTTCATATTCCCCCAAGGATCTATTTCATTCTTATTTATCATTCCTGCTTTGATGATGCCAACAAATCTAAGTCCGTTGTTGGTTTTTATTCCTGCAATATACCACCCAGAAATTTTCCAGCATCTTCTTGAGGAATCACAGAATCACAGAACAGTTTGGGTTGGAAGAGACCTTAAAAATCATCTCATTCCACTCCCTGCCATGGGCAGGGACACCTTCCACTATCCCCGGTTGCTCCAAGCCCCATCCAGCCTGGCCTTGAACATTTCCAGGGAAGGCACAGCCATTGCTTCTCTAGGCAATCTGTGCCAGGGCCTCCCTACTCTGACAAGGAAGAATTTCTTCCTAATATTCAATCTAAATCTGCTCTCTTTCAATTTGAATCTATTCCCCCTTTTCTTGTCAATCCATGCTCTTTTAAATATTCTTTCTTCCTTTTTCTTTTTGACTCACTACAAGTACTGGAAGGCCACAATTAAATCATACCAATGCCTTCTGTTCTCTGGGCTGAACAATCCCAATTCCCTCAGCCTTTCCTCATAGCAGAGCTGCTCCATCCCTCTGATCATCCTGGTGCCTCCTCTGGACTTGCTTCAGCAGCTCCATATTCTTCCTGTGCTGGAAATCCAGGGATGGAGGCAGCTCTGCAGGTGGGGTCTCACCTGAGCAGGGCGGAGGGGCAGAGTCACTTCCCTTGACCTGCTGCCCACACTGCCCTTGGTGCAGCTGCTGCAGAAGCTGCTGATGTTAAAAGTCAAGCCAGAATGTGTCAGGAGAAACAAAGGGAAGTGGAGGAGTGAGTTGCTCCAGTGAAGCAGTGATGGAACCAAAAAAACAGCATCAACATGGAACACCCTCTCTGGGCTTGCTGGCTGTCACCTTTAAGGAGGCAAGATGGTTGTGTTTATGCAATTTAAAAAAAAAAAAAAAAAAGAAAAAGAAATGTGAATTTCATCCTGCAAGCATAACTACATTATTTCCTCTTTAGATCTTAGAGACATATCTATAATCCAACTAAACTGCTGAGTGGGAGTTTGCAGAGGTTTACAGGGGAAGCACCACACTTTGCAACAATTAATTTTGCAGAGGAAGCAGCCTGTTTAAAGACGCCTGCAGCAGTCACTAAAATATGTGTTGTTTTTCAAGGCCACCAGACACACAGTTGGCTAGGTTGGCTAATAAACAAAACAACAGTGCAAAAAAAACCAAAACAACAACAAAAAAAACCCAAAAAACAACAACCCAGTCTCATGGGGTTTGCAGGAAGAAGGGATGAGAAATAAAATGAATAATGCTTACCTGCTAGGGGTGGGTGAAGACTATAATTGTTTAGCCCCCAGCAGATCCCTGCAAGGGTTAAAAATGACAAAGACATTAGTTGGTGACTGCTAAGATTGTTGGTTTGAAGCTTTGGGCAAAACACAGACTGTTATTTACCGGACTTGGTCGATTTACTTCTTAATGCAATAATGACCTGTGAAATGAAACGTGAGCTAGACAATTGTTCCTCATTCTTTCCAGTAAAACATCCTTTCATACCCCATTAAACCACCATTAATTCCATTTGAAAGAGAAGCAGGCACAAACACCAAGAGACATCTCTCTCTTTTCCTCTTTTCCTCTCTTTATGGGACTGATCAAGGCCTGTGAATGGAAAAGCAGCTTTCTCACCAATTTTGGAAGGTGTTGGGCAGCCTGTGGGGGACACATTTTTGAATGAACACCACAGAGACCCACTGGATTGGCATTCAGTGGATCACATTCGTGAGTTTTGCAGAACATATCAGAACATATCTGGCAAACAGTCAATTTTTTGGTGTTTATACATCAGTTTTCTGTCTCTTTTTTTTAGCTGGCTTTCTCCAAGCATGAGATTTATGCAATCGTGCAGTGTATGTGCAGGTATATCTGTGTGTTATTTCCCTCCCAGTCCTTTTAAACACATTTTGAACAAAAGTAGTAGAGTGATTAGTCCTCAAGGTAATAGATTCCTACAGGTTTAAAAAAGTTTGGGTCTGTGAAGAAAAACTTTATGAGTGAACCTCTCGGTCCCCCAAAATTGGGTTATCCAGCTGGGAGTCCTTTGGCTGCTAAGAAATGTTCCCTGGAGAGAAACCCCGGTTTTCTATCTCAACTAAAGGAAAAAACTTTTGCACACTGGGAGAGGGCTGGGAATCCAGTATAGCACTGGTTCCACTTGGTGTGGGACTGGTTTCTTTACCTCCTGATTCTCCTCTGCTGGGGCATTGACAGATGTGTCGATGTGGCACTGAGGGACGTGGTTTAGAGGGATTTTGAGGTGTTACATCTACAGTTACACTTGATCCCAGAGGCCTTTTCCAAAGCCAAACCTCCACAGCCTTCCCAAATTGTCTCCTTGCTGCCATTTGGCCTGACCTGAAACCCAGACTAAGGCATTTAATCAGTTCTGTGGCAGGTGTTGTCCTGCTGCAAGGAGGTTGCCATGGATCAATGGCCTTGATCTGAAAGTACCACTGATTTCATGCAATCACAGTTTGACAGCCCACAAGAAAATGTTTCATCATATTAACTGCTTTTCAGTTGCTTCTACTTTTATATTTTATTTTATTTCATACCCTATACTTTTATATTATTTGCTACACTAGATGCCTTTCTTTTTCCCTGATAGATTTATGCCTGGGGAGAGATTCTGTTTGAAAGTTTGCTCAGAAATGGTTCAGCTGGAATGAACAAAATGAAGCTTTCTTTTGGTGTATGTTAGAAACAAATCTCTAAACTCTGAAATCTATGGCCTCGCAGTAGAGGTTGAGGGTTATCAGGGGAACAGCTCTGGTCAGTGACTTATTTTCAATCCACAGTCCTTGTGAAAAATTGTGTCCAGAACTATTTATGAAAATAAATTGCTTAGATTCATTATCTTTTCATGTTCTTTGAAAGATCTAAGCCTTGTCTATTGCTTGTGAAAATTTCAGTTCTCGCTCTGGTGCATTGTTTGAAGCACAGACATCAAATGTTTTCCTGAGTATTTGGAGCCTCAAATCCCACATTCTAGTTCCCTTGCATTGAATCCGTTTATTAACAAAAGAATTCTGGGCACTTTGTGACCCTTGTTGCTGCCCAAGGGCTGTGTCCCCAGGAGGCAAACATGTGTTGTGTCCTGACTTTACAGACTGGGTTGGGCAGGAGCCAAGGGATTACACAGAGTCCTCTGGGGTGGAATGGAGAAGAGATCTCAGAGTTTAATCAGTATGACATCCACTGGGAAAAAAGCTGGTTGGATGTTGACTCATCAGCCTAATTATTAAGGCACCTAGCACAGTTTAGCTTGTGTAGGATTGAGATTTTTGTGTGTGCTTGTGTGTGACTCAATGATTATTTATAAGATCAAGTTTCACCTGCAAAAAAAAAGAAAAAGCTAAACAAAAAAAAAAAAACAAAAAAAAAACAACCCCCCCCCCCAAAAAAAAAAAAACCAGACCCAGAAAACCAACCAATCAAACCAATCAAACCAAACCAAACCAAAAACCACTTTGTGGAAGGTTTTAATTACAGCTCTGAGAAGAGATGGAGAGTGAGAAGTGTGAAATCCCTTGTCATGAATATGAGGAACAATGACCTGTGAAAATAGGTGTCTTTTTTCCTTTCCCTGTTATTCTTCCTACGTAGCCCTGCTCTGATCCAGAGCAAATCACAACGGTCTGTTTGTGTGTATGCAAACATTTGTGTTTATACACACACAGGCACTCTCCTTGCAACTGTTCTTGGGAGCATTTCATCATTTTTTCCTCTTATCTTCCAAATATTAGCATTTAATGAAATACACATTTCCTTCATTTATCTTGAACCTAGTCCAAGGCCAGCAAATACCAGAACCTCAGATGTTATGACAGGATAGATTCTTTATTGGTTTGTTTTCTTTTCATTCTTTCTGTTTTCACTGAGATTTTTAATTTTTTTAAAAAAGATTGTGGACCCTTGTGTTCCAGCTCAAGGAACCTGGCTTCCAACTGAGGTACACAAATATGTCCAAAAAAATGTCCCTGAGACCCATCCAATGCAGACAGCTGTGCAGCAAACAGGAAATTGAGGAAGTCAGGTTCATCAGAAACACAGGATTTCCTTTGTGGATGTTTCAGATAAAGCATCTTTAATTTTTCCATGCAGGATCAGTGCTGTAAAAGGGCTGTGAGAAAAGCAGAGGAATTATCGCCATGTACTTTGATGTCAGGGGTGGAAAAGCATAACTGAAAGACAGGTTCTTGTGGGGACCATCACATCTTGACTCTGTTGACATGGCCTCTTCCAAATAAACTTTCATTTGTCTGTGTTCTGGGCTGTCAGGACATGACTCAGCTCTGAACCAGAAGCGGTGTCACTGTGACACACAACAGCAGGACTGCTAAAGGTGTCTGAGCAACTGAGTTGTGAGGAGAGGTCCCAGATAATGAATGGAATCATGGAATGGTTTGTGCTGGAAGGGACTTTTAAAACCAGCTCTTTCCATCCCCTGCCATGGGCAGGGACACCTTCCCCTATCCCAGATTGCTCCAAGCCCTGTCCAGACTGGCCTTGGGCGCTTCCAGGGATGGAGCAACCACAGCTTTGCTGGTCAACCTGTGCCAGGGCCTCAGCACCCTCACAGTAGGGAAGTCACTGGATTGCCCTGTGAAATGAGGCCAATTCTTCTTTTTCCCTCCACTCATTAGTTTGCAATGACTCTTGACATTTCAGTGTCAGGAACTACAGAAGTGCCTACGTGGCATCTGGTATGGTGTGATTCCAAACTAGTCTGAGTCCCCTATGGAACACTGGGAAAAATTACAAACTGGTAATTACCACTGTTCCAGTGGCATTACTAAATCAGGCAAGCACTTAGATGTTGCCTGTGTGACCACAGCTTGGCTTGCTCTCCTCTTCGTGCTTTTAAATTTTGACAGTCTTTGTCTTGCTTTGACAGCTTTCATGGTCACACTAAGAAGCAAGCAATTTTGACTCATTTGGCCAAAAATGTAATTGCTCTGGAGATGGCTCAGGGCTGTGTGCTGCCACATGTTTGTATAATAGAGAAGGCAATGGGGAGACCTTCTTTTGGCCTTTCAGTAGTAAAAGGAAGCTTTTAAGAAAGATGGGGGCAGATAATTTTAGCATGTCCCACTGCAATAGGACAAAGGTTGATGGTTTTAAATAAGAAGGTGGTCAACTTAGACTAGATATGAGGCAGAACTTTTTACAATGAGGGCAATGAAACACTGGCAACAGGTTGTCCAGAGAGGTGGTGGCTGCTTCACCCCTGGAGACATTCAAGGTAAGGCTGGACAGGGCTCTGGTTTAGGTGGTCTCTGGGTGATATTCTTTAACCATGGGGATGGGGAGGCCCTGGCACACGTTGCCCAGAGAAGCTGTGGCTGCCCCTGGATCTCTGGAAGGGTCCAAGGTCAGGCTGGATGGGAATTGGAGTAACCTGGGATAGTGGAAGGTGTCCCTGCCCATGGCAGGGGGTGGAACATGATCTTTAATATCCCTTCTAATCCAAAGCATTCCAGGATTCTAGGATTCTGTGACATGCACACCAAAAATCAGCAGGAAGTACACAACCATCCATCCCAGTTTCAACCCTAGTGCATTCAGGACAATGATTTAATAGAGCATTTTATCTTAATGAAGCTAAAACTGTTGAAAGTTCTGGCCAAGAGGTTGCTACACGCAAAAGCTGCATTTCACAAAATAATTGCTGAGACAAAACATGAAAAACCTTCATTTATAAAGCATAGCTTTGATACAGATGTCATCACTCTGCCAAAGTTCAAAGCACATGTGGTTGACACTATGTGCAGCATGGGATTCTCAGGATATGTAGCATGAATATAATATACTGCTTAGTTAAAATAATTAGTTGAAAAGAACATATTCATTTCCTAGTGAATTTTTTGGAAAAACAGCTCAATGCTTTGGAAAGAAGAAAAGTTATTAACTGACACTGTGTGTAAGAAACTGGAAAATAAATATTTTCATCTGGGGTAGTTATGTTGAATACTCAGTTTTAGATCATGCCAAGAACATGTTTATTAGCTTAACATGTAAAAATTTATATTAGTTTGAATATACAAAGACATAAATATGTTATGATAAATATAAATATATTTATGAATATATCTGATTATAAAATCATTGCACATTCTCCAGTTGCTGGGAAAAGAGACACACAACCAGTCAGGCCACTACCGCAGCACCATAAGATGCTTTTGAAGAACTTCTCAATGAAAAGGTGTGGAGGTTTTTTCTTTCTTTTTTTTTTTTTTTTTTCCTTTGTTGTAGGCATGCTAAATTGACAACAGCACCTCATCTTGTCTTAGAAAATAAGTTGTCAAGACACGGTAACCTTGCAACTTCAATTTGCCCCACAATGGAAGTCAGGGACCTGTGCAATGTATTGGACTTTCATGTTCTTGCTTTTTTTTTTTTTTTTTTGCATTTATCTTCCTACTCTTTTTTTTTCAAATCTGGGTAACTGCCCAGTAATTCTAGTTTCAAAAGGCCCTATTTTTCTCATTGCTTGGATAAGGCAACTTGAATTAAAACTTTGGCATAGCTCTTTCTTAAGAGACCAATATAGAACTTAACTTCTGTGTTTGACAGGCTAATTGGCCAAGGTTTAAAACCATCAGTTATGCAATAAAACTGTATGTAATTAATTAGAGGGAGCCGATTATTTTCAGTCGGGCTCTGTTCGTGAAACATCCTCCTACTCACTAATAAACTTTGTTCCTGCGGTGGTTTTTCTGAAATTAATAAGCACATTGCAAAACCTCAGTAAGCCTGCCTCATTGTTTGCTTCCCATGCTCACCAGGATGCAGCAGTTACTGGACTGAAAATGAAGTTACATCCCTATAAGCTCCATATTGAAAAAGGAAGATTTTATTCTCCTCCATGTGATTGACAGAATCACGGAATCCTTTAGGTTGGAAAAGTCCTCTAAGGTCATTGAGGCCAACCAGCAGTGTCAAGTCCACCACTAAACCATGTCTCAAACACTGAATACTTGCAAGGATGGTGATTCCAGCACTCCCTGGCCAACCTGTTCCAATGCCTGACCACCTTTTCAGTGAAGAAATTGTTCTTCAGACAGATTATAGAATGAGCTGATCAAAAGTGCCCAATAGTTTCAAGGTTGCACCAAAAAAATAAATATGAAAGGAATAGAAGATACAGCTCTGTTGGATAAATAGCTGGAGGAAATACTTGGCAAAAATTTCCCTAATAGCTGTGAGAGTCCTTGGATCTTCTTGGACCTCTTGATGCAACTTGTGATAAATTAATTAAATTTTCTGTCCATGTCTCACTGTGAGGATTGGCCATAATTAAAAGCACAGCTCACACTGGAGCAGGGCTGGGCTGTCTCTGTGCCTTAGGAGATGGACACGACTGCTTTCTTTTCATCTCTGGAGAGGGAGCTGAGAGATAAAGCAACAGCAGGATATGTCAGGAATGGAGCTGAGTTAACCTGCCTTTGCTATGGGGTGGAGGAATAGGCTGTGCCACTTGGTTAGAACCTTTCCAGTTCTTTGAGTAATGGTCTGGGTTAAAAGAGACCTCAAAGATCATCCAGTTCCACCCCCTGCAATGGACAGGGACACCTTCCACTATCCCAGGTTGCTCCAAGCTCTGCCTAACCTGGCCTTGGACACTTCCAGGGATCCAGGGGCAGCCACAGCTTCTCTGGACAGCCTGTGCCAGGGTCTCACCAGCCTCTAAATAAACAATTTCTTCCTATTATCTAATCTAAATCTACTCTTCTTCATCTCAGAAATACTTTCCCTGGTTCTATCTCTATATGCTCTTGTAAAAAGTACTTCTCCTAATCCCCTTCTGATACTGGATGGCTGTTATTAGGTTTCCCAGAAATTATTATAAATATTTAGAACTGTAAGTAGAACCAGCTGAAATAATTTTTTCATTGCAGGAAAATGATCTGATGTCCCCTTTACTCTTTGAAACAACAGAGTAAGACATCTAAATCACCTTTAGGGAAACTATTCTGCCCAGCTGCCTGTGCAACCAGCTTCAAGTGGCTGCTTTGGATCCTTGTGCATGGAGGGAAATCTGCTTTCTCTTTTCCCTCTCCAGACCCCAAGGGTACAAACTTCCTCAGCCACTCAAATTTGTGTCTGAAGGAAGAAGGAAGCCCAGTGGGCGTCAGTGACCACAAAATAAAAACCTTGCTCTTGGAAGGGTTGAGTCTCTCTGGAAAAAGCTCTGACACCATGTATGCCTGAAAAGCACTCCAAAAAAAGAACCGTGAATCAGTCAGAGATGAAATACAAGTGCAGGGCTGCCTACAACAGTGTCCTGCAGACAGAAACCCTACAGAACTCCAGGAAGGGTTTAAAAAAATCAGATTCAAATTTTAGTGTGTTTTTAGTGTAATGTTAGAGGCAGTAGTTGCTTTGGGAAGAATAATCAGCATTTATAGACTGATTTCTTTTCTCATACCCTCTGTTTTCCAAAACAGCCATTAATTCAAGATAGTTTGACCTGAAGGTAGAACAAATTCCTGTGCTATTTATTTATGTATCCTGTCTCACCCAATCTTTTAGCCATTCAAACCTCCAGTGGCAAAGTGTCCCAGAATTTGTGTGAGTGACAATTTCTGGGCACGAGGTGATCCTTAGGAATTCTGATTGATAGCGAGTACCTCCATGTATTATTGCAGAATGAACAAATCACTTGTGTTCTCTAATATATTCAGGTTTTGGATGTTTTCTGTTTTTTTTTTTTTTGCTGTTCTTTGCAAAGTGAGTGTGGGTTCCCATTCAGTAGAAAGCAATATAGAAGTTTGTTCGTTAACTTTTACTTATTTTATGTAGATGTTGTTTTCAAAGAAGCCCTTTGTAACTAATAACTCTTCACTGCAACCCTGGAAGGCTCATATGGGATGGTGGTTTAGGCAAGAGGGTGGGTGGGAAAAAGTCAATAATAATACCAATAAAAAAGCCATACTTCTGATCAAAGCAGCAAGATTATATTAAAAAGAGAAAAATGTAGAGGTCTTGTTAAAACCTTTGGGTTAGTGTCCAGTTATGTGGATTTTCCCTCTAGTGCTTATTCTGGCATTCATTAAACCCTGATAAGTTACATAGAAACACTTGAAAGAATGATTAGAAATGCTATGTGTGAATAATAGAATTGCTTAAAGGGAAATGGAAATTCTTAAAGGGAAATGCATACTGACATGGAAAGTGAACTTGTGAAATTTTCTCATTGTCCCGAGTTATTATCTTATTCTTCTTATTTTGAGGGTGTTGAATTTGTATCCTTTTATGTTCACAGCTTGGGAGCTGCTTAGGGAAATAATATTGCTGCAGTGGGATTCAGATGTGCTGAAGGTGTTTAGAAAAGCAAAGTGTTTTCTTTCTGGTGTCCTTCTTTGAGAGGCTGAGGCTCAAGTTTGGAGAGGAGGGGAATTAAAAAGAGAAAAAATCCAAACCAACAGAGGGCTTTCCTCTCCATCCTTCTGTGCTCTTGAGGTGAAAATTCTCATAATTCAGTTTCAGATGACTCTTCACAGGTGTTTCTTGGTAAATAGGTCCAGCAGAGTCCATCTTCACATGGAAAGGGCATCTTGCCAACAGGAATGACAAGGGAACCCTTCATGTTGCAGGAAATGATGCAGCCATCACCTTCTGGAGGCTTTTTGCTTGAGTAAAGGTTTATTTCTTGTTTGGTTGGTGCTGCTATTTAACCAACCAGGGTATAAATGGCTGCAATGGCAAGCACTGGAGATTAAACCAAAAATTAACTTGCTGCCATGAAAGCATGTTCTACTCCTTTGCTCTGCTCTTCATGTTACAGAAATAATAAATCAGCACTGAGGCAGAGGGGAGCAGAGCTGATCCTGTGGTTGAATTAGGAAGCCAAGCTATAAAAGCCCTAATCTAAACTGTGGGGTAATGAGATGTGAGAGGATTTTCTGAGGTCCACTGCTGATCACATCATGTTTGTTTAGTAAGATGGGAGTGTTTTCACTGAGATAAAAGCTTAGATTTCATCAAGAGAAGTTTCCAAACCAACCTTCAATACTTTAAGCCACAATGATTTACTGGGACACAGAAGAGTATTTTTTAAGCCATTATGAGGTTTCTTGTTCTATATTTGCTATATGTGGGTATAACATTGACATGCCTTTCCTTGCCAATGTTATCCAATGGAATTTGAGAGGTGTTTTTCCCTTGTATTTTCTTTTTCAACAGTGCGGTCAAAAAAATTCTCTAAGTCAGAGGACAAAACCCTGCACCTCTGATCTCAGTGTCTGTGTTGACACAAGTCTCAAAAAAGGGTCTGTGGAGAAACTCAGGACTCAGCAATCTCCCAGATCCATCCACCTTTCACTCCACAGAGACCACACAGGTAGACCATGGCAGAGTAGAAATACCTGAGGTCACAACAGGTCCATGGGTCCTTCATGGTCTGCAAAGATTTCAAGCAAACCAAGGCTCAGACAATCACGTGTGCTCTGAAAACTGATTTTGTCTTATTTCTAGGACCTGGCAATAAATTCCTGGTTTATTGCTGCTGTGGGCTGTGGGTCAGGTCTTGCTCTGTGCCAAGGAGAAGCTGCAGGTGTATTCTGAATATGATAAATAGGGTTACACTAGCTTGTTTTTCCAAAGAGACATTCAGGGTAACTCAAAAGATTCATCTTGCCTACCTGAAATAACCTCTCTCTCCCTAAAATTGGTTACTGAGATACATAAATTTTGTGTGCAAGGTGTTGATTTCTCTCAGCTGAAGGAGTCAAGCTCAGGCTCAGACACTCATGTCAAAACACACAAGTGTATGAACTAGATAAAAAGCCAGACCTAGGAGAAAGCATTGCATGGAGACTATTTCCCATGGGGATGTTCTCTGATTTGTTTTTGTATGACTCCATCATAATTCTGCTGGTGAAAATGTAGTACTACAAAACCATGGCCTTATGAAGAAGGCACAAGGCATCTGGGTTGGATTTTCTGGTGAGATCTGGAAGAGATGCTCACATCTTACTGACTGAACGATTAGATGTTAGGACAAAATTAGATTGGTTGTTAGGACAAAATTCTTCTCTGAGAGGCAGGTGAGGCCCTGGCACAGGTTGTCCAGAGAAGCTGTGGCTGCCCCTGGATCCCTGGAAGTTCCAGACCAGGTTGGACAGGGCTTGGAGCAACCTGTGACAATGGAAGGTGTCCCTGCCCATGGCAGGGGGTTGAAATGAAGTCATCTTTAAGGTTCCTCCCCACCCAAACCAGCCTGTGACTCCATGATTTTACTGTTATCACTTTCCCTCCAATCCCTGGGCTAATTCAGTATTAATTTTTTGGTAGATTGGGCTATTTTAGCAATGCATTGAGCAGATTTGTGAAAACTACATTAGGCTCCTTCTATTGCCAACACATTTATGCAAAAATTGAACAATATTATACAATTATATTCTGCATTTTTGTGAAACCAATACCACTCTTAGTTTTTCTGTAAAAAAAATATTTTAACCTTAACCTTAAATACACACCTTAAATGTGTATTTTAACTGAACGTACACATGGCATGTTATGTCTTTGTAATACCTGAAATAAAATGTGCATATACATATATTACATATATATATATATGTATTTAGATTGCAAGATAATATAGTAGATGCATAATAAGATTCTGCTGCCTTTGGTGTACAGATCATGGCATAGTGGAGCTGTCTCTTTCTTTCTTCCTGCTGCCACAATCCTTTTGGTCACCATCACCCGCCTGCAATCCAGTGATCTAAAAAACAAGGACTGGCAGTGACAAAGCATCAGAGGGAAGCTAAAATCCGTGTGGCATGTGACATAGAGAAAAGGTCACATTGCCCTGCATCAGCCTCCTCTTAAGTCAAGTTAATTAAAGTTTTTTTTTTTTTAATTCAACTGGATGGGCCTCCAGGCAAAGCTCTATTTGTAATGGCACCGTGCTCTGGAGTCACCCAGCCTGGTGCTGGCTGTGCCCCTGCATGTTCCCATGTCCTCAGGCCAGGAGGCATCAGCTCAACACTCCACTCACTTTTCAGGTGTGTGTATTGCTCCCAAGTCACCTGACAAAGAGTAACAATGAGCCTGCTCTAGTTGACTTGCCACTGAAAATCCAAACACTGGCATGAGCACTATGGACAGGAGATGCAAAGAAAGTCTCAAATGAGAAGCCACAATGATTTCAGCCTTCTCCGTTGTGAATGTGTAATGGATTCCTGTTCACAAAAGAAAAAGAATCACCTCAGAATCAGAAGGGAGATTGAAACAAAGAGGCAAAATAAGTCCCTAGCCCTTGCTGAGGGCAGGTCTGACTGAGCAGCAGTTTCTGCCTCTTTCCTCATCTTTGCCTCCACCTTGGCTGGGAGGTGGTTCATGATATGGTTTACTAGGCATGGTGGTGTTAGGTTGAAGGTTATGCTGATGATCCTGGAGGTCTTTTCTGACTGGAAAAGTTCTATGATTCTATGATTCTACGATTCTATGATTCTACGATTTTAGGATTCTATGATTCCATGATTCCATGACTCTATGATTCAACAATTCTATGATT
>JANPWX010006184.1:357754-390457 GCA_024734555.1 Trochalopteron elliotii
GGCCTAGGTGTCTGGGAATACTCCTGGGCACATTTAATTTAGTGGTGAAGATGTAGCCAGAATGTCTTTTCAGGACCGTCCATTACTGAAATATCTGTGTTGAAGCTGATTTTTTTGCACTAGTCTGATTGTATCCCACTGCCTCTGGTTTTAAAGATCTTATTTTTCCCTTTTGGCTGCTGTAACTAATCTGGGACGTGATTTGCTGTCTTCATAAATCCGTTTTGTGTGGGTTTACTCAGTCTTCAAAGATGCTCAGGTTCCAAGAGCTGCTGTTTCTTTTTTATTTTCCAGCTCTCAGGTGATTAAGCAACTCTGACTATGGTGAATTAAAAGTCATCTTTTCTCTTGTCCAGTTTATGTGTTAGGTTTTTTGAACTGTTTTTGTTCTTTTTTTGCCTTTTTAGGGTATCTCATCTCTATTTAGATAGTCAGCAAAGTCATTGCTGACTCTGATTGAGTATGGAGAGCTGGTAAAGGAAAATCTGATGGTGGCAACCTCATTTTTAGCTTTATCAGTGCCTCCCATGCTCCTGAGTGGCTTGAAATTGGACATATCCTCATCCCTGGAAGTGTTCAAGGGCAAGATGGACAGGGTTTTGAACAGCTAGTGGAAGGTATCCCTGCCCATGGCCAACTCTTAGTGTGGCCATTTAGATAATCATTAAAAATCCCTTTAGCTCCAGACCAGATTGGTTGCATTCAAATTGGGATGGTCACAAATCACATCAAGCCTCAGACAGTTCCTAGACATAGTTTTGGTCAGTGCTAGCTGACCTAGACAAAAAAACATGCCAAACATTGTTCTAGGAATGTAAATATTTGTGATTGAGTGCTAGGTTTAAGGCATAAACCTTCATAAGTGTGGACATAGTTTCAGTGTACCTCTTTTAAAGACTAATGAAAAATGTCTGTGTCCCACTGTGTCCCAGAAGGTGGAAAATGTGTGATTCACGCTTTTGAGACTTTTCATCATGGACAGCATGTTTAACATGCCATCTCTACCCCAATCCTAAACAAAGAAAAGTCTCTGTGGCAGTTCAGATGTTTATTCTGGGGTTTTTTTCTGTGCTTTATGAAATAAATTCAGCCCACCAAATATCAGACATTGTTCCTGGCTTCCATATTCATAGCTAAGTTCTGAGGTGTTCTGACCCTCTTCAGTCCACACTGGCATCACTCATGTTGAGCATTATTCCCTTATCTATGAGAGAAGTTTGAGCTCTGTGAGTAGAAGGAACTGACAGGTTACTGTTCCCCTCAAATCCTTCTTATTGATCTCTCAAATATGGAATAAAAGGAAGAACATTGACAAAGTAAACCCTGAGGAAGCAAAGGAAAGGGCTGAGTGATGCCTTCTGGTTCTTTCAGTGTTTCCTGCTGCTTAGAGCAGGGAGGAGAAAAAATTAGGCAGTACAGGAGGTGCTTGGACAGCCTTCAAATTGGCAATTTTCATTGATGCTGCTTGCTCAAGTTGTATGTAAGGGTAGAGCCAGAACTATCCTGCCTCACAACATGTTCCATGCAGACACTTCTTGTATAAAGTTCCTTTATACTTCTCTTAAATGTTTTTTTCACTTGTTATTAAGTTGACAGAATTGAGATCTGAATTTTAGTGGTTGTTCCCAAACTTACTGTGTATGATTTGGAATTACCTGGGAAAATATTAACTACCAGGGCTTGAATTATATAAAGAATCTGATTACTAAACTGGACTGTAGCAGGAGGAGGAGGACGTGAATTGCCGTGCTTGAATAGGAGTTTGGATCCAGTGTAGGTCTCTGTAGGGCTCAGCGGCTAAAAGGTAAATCTCCCTTTCTCTTCCTGCTCTAAGCCATCTGAGGAGGTTCTCACTGACAGCTTTTTGGAGCACAGCAAAGGGGAATCCTATCTCCACAGACCCCTGGCCATAGCATCATCCAGGCAGATAATCTTAACCTGCTCTCTCTCCAGACTGGCACTGTCAGTTTGCACAAACCATCAGGATAATCTCTCAGCAATCCTGGAAGGCCTGTTTTGGTGAAATGTGGGGTATTGATCTGCCCTGATCAACCTGTCTGCTCCCAGGGTGGCTGGTGGTGCCTGGAGGTGAGAGGTGGGTGTGGTGCCTCTGAGATGTCATGCGGGCTTTGGTGGCACAGCCCTGACCAACGTCCATATGTCCCTGGGATGCTCTTGTGCAAAGGTCAGGTGTCTTCAGTGCTCTCCCAGAAGGTTTTTAATGGAGTGAGCTGCTAGCTTTTATCCTTCCTCGTAATTTCATGAGGCAGAATCCTCCCCTCTCCCCCAGGCAAGCAGCCAGCCTGCCACCAGCTATTCTCTTTGAAATTATGATGGAGCTTGAAATAAAACACAGCCCTGGACTGAACCCACTAACCCTCAGTCCAAAGGTATTAAGGCTGCTGGTTGATAGAGACAATATCTAGTTCTTGGAAATGTTTTGCTTCTAGCACCCCTGGGTGATTAGGAAGAGAGGACTTGGCGAAAAAGATAATGATTCTGTATTTGCTGTGGAAATGACAAGTGCAATTAGAATTGCCAACTGAGTTGTGATCAAAATTCTGATTAATTACTTACTGCTATTTCACAGAGAAGAAATTAGTGCGTATCTAATTGGCGTTACTGAAATCTATTCTGTGCCTTGCTTGCATAAATTAAATGTAAAGAACAAATCTGCTGCATGTCCATGAGAGGGAGAGAAAGAGATGGAGCAAAAGTGAATGTATGATACTGGACAAGATCCTCAGGTGATGCAAATGGTGAAATCCCTGGATGGTGAGGCTCAGACCCGGGATGCTGAAAGAGATACTTTGATTTGGGTGTTTACTGGGGGTCTGTGCTGTATGAAAAGAAGTGGTCAGGCTGGAGGATCACAGCAGCCTTTCTTCCAGCCTTATCAAATCTCACTCTATCAAAACCAGTCACAGCAGTATGAAATCCTGTTTTCAGCTTGTGATACCACAGCACCACCCCCCCACCATACCGTCAGAGGCTCGCTATCGTATGATTTTTGTTTGCTTATTTATTTCAATTTCAGCTCTGCACATGCTCCAGGCACATACACAATAATGGCAATTACACATTGTACAAAGCACATCAATAATTTTAGTATGAAAGAGAAGGAAAAGGCAGAGATTCGAGTGCTTTAATCGGCAGGACCACATTATGTCAATGAAGCAGGGACACGGAGGACTGATTAGATAAATTCTCCCTTGCAGTTCCAGCACCCGGCACTGAAGTGCCTACCATGTTCTGAAAATTAAATGCATGCATTAAAAATGGATCTGCATTTATTTTCCCTCTGGTGTCTTCTGTTTTTTTCTAACAAACAGAATCTTGTGGAAAAGAAAAAGAAAAATCCCTAGATGGGAGCTTTGGCAGTGCATTTGCTAATTTTTTCTTTAAGGAAGTCAACTTGGTACCTTGATGGAGAGACTGTGTCAGTGGGGATGAGGTGAGCTTCCTCCTCCTCCCTGCTCCCCTCAATTAATTTTTATTCTTCAAGGTGAAACAGGAGAAAGGTTGCAGAAGTGGGGAAGCAAAGATACCCTCTGTTTTTTCTAATCTGTGGAATTGTTACTTTAAAAAAAGTTATTTTCCTCAACAGGGGTCTAACTTCTTTCATACTGTAAAAGTGTACAAAATGTAAAGGGTCATTTCAATAAACTCCAAAATTGTGATGAAATCCAGCAGCCCTATTAATTACCTTGTAGCATCTTGCTGTTATCCTTGTCTTCCCTTGCCTCTGGCCTATCCTCATTACAGTGGCATGGAAAGATATGTCCAAACCATAAAATATTCTTTTTTGTTTTTTTTAATTTCCCATTCTTTCCATAACGACCTGGAGTCCTGCCTCTTAAACAAATATTTCACTTCTGCCCACTTGAGTCTGAAAGGGCACAGCCATCACCAGCCAGCTGTAATGTCCTTTCTTTTCCTGCCTTCCTTTCTCTCCCTATCTTATCTCCATGATCTTCTCTTCCCTGCCTCCCTCCCCCTAGACAGCTTTATTAAATTCAGACTTATACCTCTGAGGCCTCTCTGTCACAGCTCCTGCTCCATGTGAGAGTGAAAGGGAAAAAAAACCCTCAAGATTCCCTTATATTCCTCCTCTCCTCAATGTCCTTGGCATCACAGGGATGCTTTCCACAGCACATCCTTCTGGCTGGATGTCCAGGTTACTGACTGTAGTGCTGCCATCATTATTTACCATTTTGGGACCCCAGGGAAATACAACATGCAAGAAAATGTGAATCTGTTTTTGACAACTGACAACATGTGCTTGACATAAACTACCACCCTGTTGGGCAGGATTTGGGTTGGGAAGGGGAATTACATTTAAACAATTTCTGTGTCTTTCATGGACAATGGTTTTAGCCCAGATTGTCTTAATAAGGCAATACAGGTTTGCAAATGGCTTGCACCAGATTTCTACCTGCTGGGTTAGCCTTGGTGCTTAGCACTGAGTACTTTGTGTGCTCTGACTCTGGAATGAGACTTTCCATCCTAGTGGGTAACAAACACAATCTACAAGACTTCAGCCTGCTGTTCCCTGTGACTGCCACAGGAGACTTGTGGAAACTGAACAAACCCTGCCAGATGGGCTCTTTGAAGGCTCTCCAAAACATCTTGGCTCTTCATGGCCCTGAAAGACACTCCCTGGTGGCCCAAACCAGCAGAAATGCTTGTGGAGGTTCCTGCCCAGAACTTTTCAGCTGTGATTTTCAACTGGTGTGTCCAGAAAATTAAATGTGTCCTGATATTATTGATGCCATGGAATAAACAAGGAAAAATCATGCTTGGGCTTGTCTGATGGTGTGTCTGGTGATGCAGGTGTTATATATACCAAAAATACACAGACCAAAATTGTCTATGCTGACAATTCTCTTCATAAAAGTTAGATAATATAAACTATTATGCATGAAAGGTGTTCTTTAAATTCCAGAAGGGTGCCTGAGCTAAGAAGCCTTGGAGAATCCTGTTCTGCCTTTCTGCCTAAATTCTTTTGCCTATCCTAACAAAGTATCAGTGTTCTTTTTTCCTTTTTTTTTTTCCCCCTGATGTTAAAACACTAAAAACTCTCAAAGAAGAAAATCTGCCTAATGCACCTCTCTGGTTTCCTGTGCACAGATAATATTTTCTCACCTGACAGCTTTGATGAGGTTTTGAAGAAATTGAATATTTTCATACTTAGCCCCATAATGAGGGCAATGATAAATAAACACACAGTCCCCCAGCACCAAGAGTCTCAAAAATGTTACTGACTGCCATAGTTTAGGGCTTGAGCACAAGGTAAGTGCCCTCAATAACATTTATTTTCTATTTTTCACAATGATCTGGAGGCTTGCCTGGTGTAGGAATGCAGCTCTATAATTTTATTTTCAGATAGGGTCATGACATCAGCTGTTTTACATTGGCCTCATGCTGTCATCAGCTAGACCACCTGAGGAAGTGACCTGGTGGGAATGCATTTAAACCATCCAAACAGGGACATCCAAACCTCTGCAAGCTCAACCACCAGAAATTACAGGGAAAAGCAGAGAACAAATGGGTTCGCTTTTACTTCCTTCTAACACCATACAATGGACTGTCACTTCTCTTTTCTGCTTCCCATTCCAGCCTGGGATGTTTTCAAACTAAACAAGTCCCTGAAACCTGAAGCTTGGCCATCACTTATGGAAGTACCCTGTGCAGCATGGTTAATAAATAAAAAAGTTAAAAAAAAAAGTGAAGACAACCTTTCCACTATTAACAAAAGACTCTTCAAAGCTACTCTTTTGCTCTGGGCTTTTACAATAATAAGCTGAAAAAATACATTAGAGAGCAGACTCCTTTCTAGCCACTTCATATTTCATTTTGCCTCTCACTTGTCTATTTATTTTTACGTCTTTCCTGATTACTTCTCAATTGTAGAAAGACAACATTAGGCACAATGAGTTTTAAATATACTCCCTGGCCAAAATAACTCCAAGGCCTGTCTGAAATTTCAAACAGCTCACTAAGTAAGTCTGGAACAAAATATAAAGGAAGTAATCCTCACTAGTTAGAGCAGGACCATCAGGACTGGTGGGTGTTTTCAGTGCTCCACCACTACTACCCTTATTTTTTTTCTCCGTGGGCATCACACCACACAGCCAGGATCAGTGTGACTCTGTCCATTTACCTTTATATGAACATGAAGAACAATGTCTGGTAAAGTACAAGAGATGTTCCACCTCCAAACATTCTCCTTTCCTGTTGGAGCTGTCCAGAACAGCTGGGAATGGGACAAGGAGCAGATCTTGGTCTACCTAAAATAACCACATATGAGTATAACAACTATTTGAAAAATCAACCCTCAAAACTTCTTCAAACCATCTTGAAAGCATCTGAAGTTCTGAATGAAGGTGTCATTGGGGTCACAGATCTTCTCCAAGTATTTTTCAGCCCTGGAGGCTCCTCTGGAAATACTCTAACCTGGGAATTCTGTTCTATGAAACTTAAATGCTTAAAACGTAGATATGCTATGATTTGTGATAAAGCCCTCAGAAGCCTGATGCAACTTTGTAGTTAGCCTTGCTCTGAGTAGAAGTTTGAAATATGTGACATCTGGAAATCTCTTCTGGACTGTTTTTTTTTCCTCCAAGATTCATTGTAGGCATGATATTTTAGGACTATGCCAACAGGTATTTCAGAAGTGATGTTTGAAACCAGTGTGTTTCCATTCCCGCATCCGTGTGGGTTCCAGAGGTTAGAAATAATTTTTTAGGGCCTTGTTCTATTTGCTCCACTCTTTTTGGATAAGTTCTCTAATTTTGGGCTTTCCGAGGTATTTTGCTGAGGGCCCCCTCTGTTTCCTGTGTGAATTAGTGTTCAGGAGCAGACAGAGCCTTGGTTTTCAGGGTGACTGCACCTTGCACATGTGGGAGTACCTGGATGCCATGGCTTGGTCATCAGAGCTACAAAAGCCAAATGCAGAATTTGGTCTTTTTCAGGGTCTTCTTTAAAAATTTGTTTGTAGCTTGTTTATATCTCTGTCAGGGATAGGGGAGCTTTCTTTCTAATTTTTAATTGATGGTAGTGATGTCATCTCCCTCCTTTCTCTCTCTCCTGTCATTCAAAACTGGAGAAGATGGTTCCTTAGAAGAGTGTACAGAGCTGTCATTTCCCTCTTATTTCAGAACATGAACATGGATTGGCCTGGCTGTTCCACAGGCCTCATTAGCCACATCATTAGTCCTTGGGCTCATTTTACCCAGTGGAGCTGGCACTTAGTGCTATGGTTTCATGGCAAGGTGGTGATTCGTCCCAGGTTGGACTTGATGATCTTGGAGATCTTTTCCAAACTTAATGACTTGGTGATTCGCTGATTCTAAAGATAGGCCTCCAGTCCAAAATATGTGTCTAGGTTCCACACACAGCCAGCAGAGCCAGGCACCTCCAGAAGTGGTACAATCCATCCAGAGAAAAGCAGGAATGAATGACTCTCTAAAAATCTCTCCTCTCCCCCTCTCTAATGATTATTGTCTAGATGAACAGCTTAGCCCAGACAATTAGCTTAGACTGGATGCTTAACATTTAGGCAGCTAGAATTAATGTGATGAATCCCTTCTATGTGCTCAGATAATGACTGTAGCCTTTGTGTCTCAAATTTTAGCTCTTCAATATGTTTTCATAGGTGTTCAGATTCTGCACCATGCTCTCAGATTAATTTCGACTTCCAAGGCTTAAAATACTCACCTCCCATTACTGTTCATTGTCATAAATATGTCATGGTGTAATATAGCTGTCTGTACCCATAATGAAATCCTTCTGCTCTAAGATTCAGATCCACAACCCATACAGGACTAATATTGCTGAAAATCACCCTAATAATGTCACAGGGACTCCTGTGCTTGTGAACCTTTCTGTTATGAGCACAGGCTCTTGGACTGAACCTTCAGCCAAGGCAGGTGCAAGTAAGATTTAAACATTTTTTTATAACTTAGATGGGGAAAGAGAAAGAAAGAAAGAAAGAAAGAAAGAAAGAAAGAAAGAAAGAAAGAAAGAAAGAAAGACTCCAAAGTGATATCTGTAATTACAATATTCCCAAAATAAATTAATATAACTTACTAAAACCTTCACTTGTATTAGTTCTACCAGGTTCCTAATTAGTTGGTTTCAAGCTCTTGTTACTTATATATATTTTTTTTTTACTAGAAAATGGTCTTCTAATTTCCAAACTAAGCCTCCCTGGTTAAAATACTAATACATTTAATTTTTCTCTCTGCATTGGACATGGGAAACCAACCTTCCTTTCTAACAATTGTTATAAAACTTCTATAAACTAATTAAGCCTTTTACTATACTAACTGAAAAGTCTGCAGTCTTTCTAGGCTGAAATTGGGATATATGAAATATGTTTTTTTAATGGCATTGCTGGGGAAAAAAAATGGGGTTTAATAATATAGTTTTGCAGAAAAAAATGTACACGGACCAAAAATATTATAATTTCTCAGAGAAAGTTAAAAACTTTGTGAAAGTTTGGTTCTTAGTCAAAGTGTGTTGTTTGTCAATGAAAAAGGGAGAAAATAGGAGAAATGAAAGCTTCTGTTCTGCCCTCTCAACCTATTTCTTACAGAAATTATTGTCATTTTAAAGCTTATTTCTAACCCAAATATTTCCAGGAACTGCAGGTATTTGACATTTTCCTTCTAATTCCTTCTTCTAATGGAAAATCACTCAGTCTCTTTGTGAGTCAGTTCCCAGGACCAAAGAAATGTTCTCATTGGGAAGAAATGATAATAATAATAATAATAGCAGTAAAGTGGAGTTCCCTGAAAATTTTATTTTGAGGCAGTTCATTTTGTGCCCTAACTTTATTTTTGCAGAAGAAAAGGATGATTTGTCTTTGCAGCAACTGCAGGCCAAGGAGGGAAAGCAAAGCTGAGAACCTCCCTGTCCATAGCAGTGATGGTCTGAATAGAGTTCAAGTTTATTTGACTAATTCTTTCACCACTTGTCAGAGAACATACTTTTGTTTGTGGTAACAAAACAAGCTCTTTCCTCCCCCGTTTCTCCAGTGAGTAGCACAAGCACTTGTGTGGAGCACAAATTACCGTAACCATTATGATGTTTGCTGTCAAACTCATTTATTTATGCAACTGCTGTGGAAAGGCCTGGGGCCCAAAAGCAACCCTGAAAGATTTCAGAGCCCTGGTGTGGGGTCATGAAAGGGAAAGTGAGGGGGAGGGCAAAGCCTCCACTGGTTATGAGAAAGGAACTGACACAGGAAATGGTCACATATGGCACAGATTTATTGTGTCCGGGACTTCCCATTCAAAACTCATTATATCCACGGCTCAGAGCAGTGCCTGGCACAGCCACATTCATTTTTAGGTCTGGCATCTGACAAAATTGCTGTTCTGCTTTCAGGTGATGGTGGTGGTGGTAATTTTATCATTCCTAGACTTAGAGAGATGGTGACTGGAATTGTGTCCGCAAAAGCTCTGCTGTTTGCTGCCCCTCACCTTTATGTTGAGCCACAGGTGTTGGTGTGACTAAAGCTTCAGTCAGCGAGGTTGCTGGTCAGGAGATGAGAAAAATCCTCTTAAAAGCACCTAAAGGAAACCAGGATTATCTTCAAGGGAAAGAAAATGGGAAAAACTTTGGTAGCGACAAGAGAAAAAAACCGGTACTTGTGGAAGAGCATGTTTTTCAAAGGTGAAATAACAGGGATGAAAAGATGTTTCTTTTTGCATTTTTATTTGTCTTTCTTGAGAGACAGGACTCATCTCACAGAGTTGGCTTTTTGGATGGTGGTTAGTGACTTCAAGAGGTTTGTGAGAATAGTTAGTTTGTCTTACCTGCTTCATCAGATCATCTAAAAGCTCCAGTCCAGGCTGTTGACGATTTTTGTCTCCATGCACAATAAAATATCTCATAACACTTTTGTCACTGGATTGGATTTGTTCCTGAAATAAGCATTACAGGGACGTTTGTGTTGTCAGGATCACTAAAATGACCAAGGTTCCCAAATCATTAATCATAATGCAGATAAAAGTCCTTCCTAATTGTGTCTTTCTGGTTAAGTTTAGTAAAATTATGGACAAGCTGCTGTGGGCCAGTGCTGACAGTAGAAGGAATGGGCCTCTACCCAGTCAAGCAGCACTGGGGTATGGACACTGGAGCTTCCTCTTGCATCAGGAGTACAGCTCCAAGCCCACTTTTGTCCCAGCCAACACATCAGTGTCCAAAATAACACCTGGCTTCTTTTCCAAAAATTAGCATGAGTCAGGACCCAGCTCAAAAATGCAGTTTGGAGGTGATCACTGTCTGGAGGGTCTGTGACTTTAATACTATGGAAGTGCCATGCCAGCTGGCCTCAGGGACTGACTTGGCACTGGTTATTTTATAAGTTTTGATGGATAAAATGCTCTGGCAGCTCAGTTCCAGCTGAGTCTTCTGGAAACAGGTATTTCCAGGTGTGGTGCCTTGCAGTTCAGAAAATTTGTGGGATTATGAGGAAAATCCCTTCATCTGACCTGGTCTGGGCAACCTCACTAAAGGGCCCTTCCAGATTTACTTACCCACCTCCTCTGGGAGGGCTCAAGATATTTTCTTCTGGCTGGGTTATTCTCCTCCCCAGCTTGGGTTTAAGAGACAGGTTTGGTATTTTTTCTCAAATACAAGACCAACAATGATCTCTCTGACTCAAGAGGTTCCTGACCTGTAAATCACTGAAAGCTTGAGGAGCATTTTAGGTGAACATTGCTATATGCATGCTTTTTCCCATACGCTTTTTGATCCCTGTTGGAGGGACATTCTGACCTCAGAGAGTTGCTGGTCTCTCTTCTGAAGATCTTACTTGTGCACTGATGCTTTGAGGTCAAGAATAAGTTATTATTATATTCTCTGGGAACTGGAAAACTGTAATTTTTTTGTTCATGACTGGGACAGATATATTGTCATCTGTAACACGTGCCTTCCCTCTCAGGCATGGGGAACTCTGAAGGGTTGATGCAAATATAAAAATGTATAACTGTATGAAAGAGGCAAGTAACCCTTGATTTTGCAGAGAATAAATAGTTGCAATGTTTGTGGCCATATCAAAGCATGCACACAATGAATGCAAGAGCAAATATTTCATGTACTACACCTGTATTTCTTTGGATTTGCATGTGAAAGGGAAGGGTGAATACAATCTCAGCATGTGTAAGAAGAGAGTTTCACTACCCACTTTCCTTTAAAAAAAGCACCAGTAACTGTCTTTTCTCTACTTGGGCACCTACTTTTACAAACCTTCAAGGTTTGTATTTCATAGTATGTTTTAGTCCACAAATGTGGCTAAAATTGGCTAGGGGGGGAGTCAAAAGTTTTTTATAGAAGAACGATAAACAGGAGAGCATAAAACCCCCACACAGAGTGATGTTATGAGACTCATTTCCTTCCAAAATAATTTTCTTTAAAAGAAAGAATTAACAGCCTAAAGCAGTCACTCCATTTTTATTTACATGGTTCCTGCCATGAGTACATATTTATGTGTCTGTGTGTTCCCATGGTTCAACCCCAGCTGGCAACTCAAACTCACACAGCCCCTCACTCACTCACTCACTCAGCCCTGGTGGGGTGGGGGAGACAACTGGAAGGGTAAAAGGGAGAAAACCTGGGGGTTGAGATAAAGACTTTTAAGCAGGAGAAATAAAAGTTGTGCAAGCAAGCAAAGCAAAACAAATAATTCATTCACCACTTCCCATGGGCAGGGAGGTGTTCGGCCTCCCTGCTGAGGGAGGGATTCCACCACAGGTAACAGCGACTTGGGAGGACAAATGCCACCACTCCAAATGTCTTCCTCTTCCCTCTTCCCCAGCTTTAGATGCTAGGCATGACCCCACATGGTCTGGGATATCCCTTGGGTCACCTGGGGTCCTGGCTCTGTCCCTTCTCAAATCCTTGTGCACGCCCAGCCCATTCACTGGTGGGATGAGGAGCAGAAAAGGCCTTGACTCTGTGCAGGCCCTGCTCAGCAATAATGAAAACATCTCTGTGCTATTAACACCATTTTCAGCACAAATCCAAAACACAGCCCAAAACAGCTCCTGTGAAGGAAATTAACTCTGCCTGAACCAAAACCAGCACATTTGTACACAAATACATGAGAAACATTTTTACCACTGTGCCTTCCTCTGCAACTGAACTCGGAATAATTTTACCTCTTCTGCATTTCCAAGGTGTTATTCCTGGGCCCTTTCTTTTTTCCCCCTTTATTTCCCATTTGAATGTCAGCAGGTCAAAAGGAACAGTTAATGCTGATGAATATTTTCCCCTCAGCAAAGAAATGTGCTGGCCAGCCCAAGGCCAATGAATCGCAATTTCTAAACAGTGTCCCATTTATCTCTCCCCTCCCCCTTCCTCCCCTCCTTGCTTTTATATTTTTGTAGCTATAATTGTAGTTAAATTAGAAATAACTGACGGGCAAATCCAGTCAGATGGAAAGAAAATTGTGGGAGATTTATTTTATTTTGATAAAAAACTGACATTGCCTTTTGTTTTTGTCAGAAAGAGACTCTATTTTTCCTTGTACCATGAATTGTGGAATCTATCATGAAATGGGTAAAAATTATTGAAGCAAATGGTGGTGTTAACCTGAAGGGGAAAATCATTAATGTTGATGTATTTCATTCAATTTTAAATGTAGAATTTATTTTATTTTATTTATTTGGCATTGGGGAACAAGGGAAAAGGCTGGAGACTTGTAAAGGACTCTATGTGCCTTTAAGTCAAAACATCTATTTTAAAAAATGCTCTTCTCTCCTTCCACCTCTCTCCATTTTTCTAAATAAAGGATATGATGTGGTGATGGTGGTAGTGGTAGAGTTTTTTTTTCCTGAGCAAAGAGGGCCCCCTCGGCGCATTATTCTTTTCAAATGTGAAATGAGGTGGAAAATCCTCATTTCACGACAGGAGGGACAAATATTGACACAAACTTAATATTTGTCAAGAGCCCTAGAAGCAACCTGAGTGCTAAAATCTCATCTAGATGTATGTGTTTGGTGTGTTTATGTATATAAATAAATAATAAATTTGCCTCGATGATGGGTGGGACCTGCAGAAAACAAAGTCTGCTCGCTGAGGTGGAGGAATTGTCTGCAGAGGGTGAACAAACACACATTCCACATATCATTTCTCTCTCTTCTTGTGTGGAGCAGGACAAACAGGTGAATTCACGAGCCCAAAGCACACGTGTCTCCTTCCTCTGCCTGGGTACACAAGATCCCAGAGGGAAGTTCAACAATATGTGAATATCTTCTCCATCTTTCCCACACATCTCTAAGGACTATGGTTGACTTTTTTATCCCTGTTTTTTTCTCCCTCTCACACACACGTGTGTGTGTGTGCAAACACATACAAATAGAACCTGTGTAATCCGATTTCACCCATTGTGGGGGGGACGCTTCTGGAATTTATCACTGCTATTGTTCATCACCAATGTAAATAGCACATGTCAGCTCAATATTCAGTGGTCACTCAGCATTTATTAAGTCCTGTCCACTCTGGCCTTTTTTAGAGGAAAGCCCTGGGGCAGATTAGCTGCTGGCCGTGACACGCCACGTCACTTATCTGTTCCCATTGATTATCAGAGTCAGCTGTGGCCAGGACTCACTTTTTTTCTTCTCCTCTCAGACCCCTCTTACAAGCACCCCTGCTTGGATTTTCATGAGGAAATAATCAGATTAGGGCTTCAGTGGCGAGTTCATATAGAGTTCTCTTTCTCCAATGTGCTACTAACCGAATAAACGTGTTTTGTGGTAAATTGTAAATGACATTATGATTACTAAGGCCAGCATGGGTTTCATTTAAAAGTGATCGAAATTGCAGGCTGCAGAAATTGTGACTGGCAGATAAGGCCATTTGGAAGGAGACAAGCAATGATGCGTGTGTGTGCATGGGTGTGAGTGTATGCAAAAAAATCAAGTCAGCCCCCTTTGCAAGGCAGGCAGGGCTAAAGAAAGTTCTGAAGAATCATGAAATATCATCAAATCCCATTTGTAGACATGAGAAATGTCACCAGGGGGAGATGGGGTGTTTCCAGGAGAGCTGTGGATGGGATGTGTCAGCCTTTGTGGGCAGGCTGCTGGCGACACAGCGTGTCCCCCCAGTGCTCCAGGACAATTCCAGTGTCTCTGAGCACAGCATTTCCACTTCTGATCTGAACAGAGTTGTTCCTCACTCTCTTTTTGCCTCCAGCACACACCAACAGCAAAATACTACAGCAAAAAAAATTACACTGAAAAGAAAAAAAAAAAACCCCAGGGAAAAGCAAGAAAAGGGAAGAAAATTTGTAATCTGGTGTCTAAAAATAAGGGGGTTTGTACAGATCCCATCTCACTTGGACATCCTCCCTGGGCAGAACTCGACATTTATATAATTCCATTTCAACCCTCAGTGACATGCAGAGGGAGAGCTCATTCTGGGCAATGTTCACACACCACGGGCTGCACATGATGATTCCCATGGGAATACATAATAGGTGAGAACCCACAGGGTCCAGGTTTTGAGATGTAACTAATGGCAGAGCCCAGAATTATTTACTGGAACCATAGAATGGCTTGGGTTGGAAGTGACCTTAAAGATCATCCAGTTCCAACACTCTCCCATGGGAAGGGACACCTTCCCCTGCACCGTGTTGTTCAGAGCCCCATCCAACACTTCTCACAGTTCATTTCTTTTTTAGGTGTCTGCTACTTTTTTCTAGCAAAAAATTTCACATAATGTGTCCTTGATAAGGGATGTCCTGGTGCCCCAATATCCTCTTACTCATCCAGAGGTTTGTGACTCTCAAGGATGTTGCTGTACTTTATTTTTTATGTGACCTGAATACATGTCTCCAAGTGCTGAATGAGGGGCACAGAGTTAGTTTGGGCATTGACCAGACTTTGCCCAACTCGTTTTTGAGCACAGCTGACTAAGAAAGGAGCAAGGCTGGGTGAGGGAAGGAGAAATCTAGCTGGCTACAGCAGCAAATTCCTCCTTTGATTTTGTTTTGAAGAGAGGAAGGAAAAACAGAAACACACATCTTTTCCTAAGATGCTCCAGGCAGAAATGTTTATGCTTTTGGTGCCTTTATCTGAACTCATTTACTTTTATTCTTTCTTTATAATCAGTGGTGATCTCATCGTTACAGCCTGAGGCACAATTTCTCTCATCTTAAAGCAGAGACCTGTATTTGGTCAGATGGAGCACACTGTAAACTTGTAACACCTTTGAGGACTTTTGACAAAGGTATGGAGTGGCAGCACAAGGGGGAATGGCATCAAACTAACGGGGGTAGTTTAGGGTTAAATTTGATATTGCGAAGAAATTCTTTACTGTGAGGATGTTGAGGCACAGGTTGCCCAGAGAAGCTGTGGATTCCCCATCTCTGGAAGTGTTCAAGGACAGCAAAACACAGCTTTGAGTAACCTGGTCTAGTGGAAGGTGGTCCTTTTCAGGAGGGCTGGAACTAGATTATATTTAAGGTTTCAATCTTCCAACCCAAAGCATTCTGTGAGTCAATGATTCTAACTCAGAAGACTGTGTGGATCACATCTCTTCTCTCTAGAGCCTTCAATAAAAGGATCCTCTTGACTTCTCTGCAGAGGTACTTGGGAAGGAATTTAGTGGGAAATCCTAAATATGATATGTGTAACCATCTTCACCCGTTACATTCAGTGAAAGAACAAAGTGTTACCTGAAGTAGCTTTTGCACTCCCATTCATTGTGTGTTATACCTACAGATGTTGCAGCTACCAAAGGAAGTCCAGGTCACACTCTGCACTTGTGTTTAAGTGACGGGATCCCACCTCTGGTCAATAAAATTATAGGATTGTAAAGTGTAATCCAGATGACTAAACATAAGTATTTTAGGGTCAATTTAATTGGTTTTAAACTGCTTTGCTTAGATAACTGGGGAATTGGTGTTTCAGTTACCCAAATGTGTGTTTAGTGTAATTTCTGGTGCTGTGGGGTGTCCTCGCAGGGCATATGTCTTCTACAGACCCTGTGTCACCTGTCTCAGGTACCTCAGGACATCCCAAACAAATCTAGACACCTGCCTGTAAGCAAATGGTGGAAATTGCAGATCTCAACTGACTGCAGTGGGAGTTTGGACATTTGGAACACATGTGAGAGTCTCCTATATTTGTAGGTGTCTGAATCTGGTGGTTTCTTCCAGCTCTAAAACTTGATGAGGTGGTTTATCACAGGAGTAGATGAATGATGTTCTGATTCTTTCTAGTGCTTTCTGTTTGAAGTACAGTTTCTATGAGTGGAATGAGACAGGATTTTATAGGGTTAAATTATCCTTGTAACACTTGCAGTCATGCCCTGGTTCATCACCCTGCTATGGGCTTAGGACCAGGAGCACAGGGACATGGGGACAAAGTGCTGGGTCAGACAAAAAGTCTGTCTTTCATGTGCCTTCTTTCAATGGATACTCTAGTTTGATATCTAGAAAGAACAAGGTAGGTGTATGTGATGCTTCCCTGTCATTTGTTTTCAGTCCTCAACAATTTTCAACTCCAGGGCATCTAGAGGTTGATGCAGTTTCTACCTATTTAATATCCCTCAGTGTCCAGGCTTCCCTTAAAACTATGTAAAATTATAGCACTGACAAAGTGACTTCAAATTTGGAATGGGAAAATAAGGAGCTATTTAAAAACTTTTTTGAGATGATGTCTGAAACAATTAATTTTTTTCCCCATCTCCCTTTGTTCTCTTCCAGGAATTTACAGAGATGACAGCAAGTGCCTCTTCAAGGCCTCAGTACAAGGCTACTTCTGCAAACAGACAGATCATGCCCTTGTCATCTTAGAAAACTTGGATTCCAGTGTGGACAGCCAGAAACTGTTCCCAGTGGTTACAGTGACTGGCAGCTTTATGGACACCTTCACTGATGAGACCTCACATTCTTTGTGCTACTCCGCAGAGCCTCATTCTACTTTCTTCTCTGTTCTGCCCTCCACCAAACTCACCACAGTTTGCTTCCCAGACCTGGCACCTCTGGCTTTCAGACTCCACCTCCTCAGTGGCCAAAACACAACCAGGCTGTCCCTGGCCATATTCTTCCCTGAACCACTCAGCCTTCGTGTTTTCACCCAAGGGAATTATGTCTCTCCAACTCCATCTTCTTTTTCGCTGAACGCAGGGGCAGGAGCCAATTACTTCAGCTTTGAGGACAACCTTCTCCATGTCCTCCTCCATGAGAAGGAACCTGTGGAAATAGTTGCTGGCCTTTCCCTTCTCGTGGCTTTCACTCTGACTGAGGCTGTTGGGGAAGAGGGTGAGACAACCATAACACATCGATTTGCTGATTTCTTGAAGGTTGGCCATGACCAAGTCAGAGTAGTCCACAATGTGCCGGGAGGTGAAAGCACTTTGAAGGCAATCTCAGCCAATGCCAGCAAAAAGAGATATCACTGCCCTAACATGGCATTTTGCACAGCCTTTCAGAGCAGATATGGCCCACAGGAAGAGGGGACACAACCAGGGAACACCAGGGCTGTGCATCCACCTGATGGGGCTGCTCCATCAAGGGTGCTGATCATTGAGCTTGGGGATCTGCCGGGTCATCCAAGAAATGAGTTGACAAGTGACAGCCTAAAGAGTTTGGCCAGAACAATTATCAACACTCATCAGACTGGAGACCTTCAGAGTGGCCTTGGCGTGCCAGTTGACACCTTGATGGTGACTCAGTCTCCTTTGCTGTCCCCAGGAGAAGGTAACAGTGGGTAAGTAGCAGATGTATCATTGCCAGATACTGATTTAAGTGTAGCGAGGCAGTTTATCCAACTGATGCACTTAAGTTCTGCATTGACTGAAATATGACTAACCATGGTGAAACATGCTATACAGTTTCCATGACTTGCCCAGAGATGCTGTGCTGCCCCATCCCTGGAAGTGTCCAGTGCTGGGTTGGACAAGGCTTGGAGCAGCCTGGTCTTTTGGAAGGTGTCCCTGCCCATGGCAGGGGGTGGAACTGGATCATCTTAAAGTTCCTTTCCAACCACACTATTCCATGATTCTGTGATGTCAGAGCTATGCCCAAGTACTAGCTGGACTCCCAAGTATCAATTACCATGTTTTTCTCTTGGTGCTCATGAATCTTGAAATGCAGAGATGTCAGTGCTGTCTTAAATGAGGAACAGAGTTCCCGGAAGTCTGTCTTGAAACTATAAAGAATTGGGTTAATTCGGGCTATCATAGCTCTTAAATTCTAAGCAATTAAATATATGAATGTTTATAAATTGGTGTGCCAGCAGGGATGGTTATTGAAGATGGGTTGTTGCATTTACTATTTTGAAGAGCTAAACATTTATTCATATATTTTTAAAATTTAAGGCCACAAAAATCTGTTTAGTTTTTTGTCTCAATATCCTGCATGATACAAGCCACTGCTCTTCACTTTGATGCCTTAGTGTTGATGTTTCTTTTTACCTAAAATTCTAGACATCCATCTGGTTGTGATGATACAAGAGCTGGACACATCCAATACTACTTGAACATGTGCCTGGATGTCAGGTCCTGTTCCTGTTCTTCCTGTCACAAATACTTTCCCATTTCCTCTTACCAGCCTCTACCTCCAGATTCCCATGAGAGCATCTGATTCTTTCCTCCACTTTTACATCAGTAACTTTCTGGGCATTGACTCTTCCTCCTCCTCCTCCAGATAACTTCAGAGTATTAAATCACCTCACTGTCTGCTTTGGAAAAAATAAAAAAGTTTGAGTTCTGGTGAGTCTTTCTTTTCTTTCTTTCTTTCTTTCTTTCTTTCTTTCTTTCTTTCTTTCTTTCTTTCTTTCTTTCTTTCTTTCTTTCTTTTCTTCTCTGTTTTCTGAATCTGTTTGGAAGGGTGCATGACTGAAAGTCAAGGTTTCCTTCTTGGTGCATTCCCCAACTCTGGACATTTTTAAGATTCACTGGACAGGGTGCTGGGCCACCTTGACTAGACCATGATTTTTCCAAGAAAGTTTGGACCACAGGATCATTGAAGTCCCTCCCAGTCTGGTATTCTACGATTGTAGGTATTGGTGCCAAATGCAAAAGTGGTATGAAATCCCATTTTCTGCTGGCACAATTCAGTGATTCCATTAGCCCATTCTCCCACAGAAACAGGAGGGCACATGGTCTTCTGTTTGCTCACTGTATTCTTAAATTCCTTTTCAGTTCTGACTTTCCAGAAACCAATTCCCTCTGTTTGCCCAGATCTTACATCCCACATGATCTGGGCCCCCATGTTTGACTTTTCTGTTGGTAATTTATCAGCCCACAAAACCTCCCATCCATTTTATCAGTAGTAGCTTTATATTTGTATCTCCATGCAGATACAGCAACAGACATGCACCTCATTTTGACAGAACAACACAGGATGCTCCTTTGCTTTACAATAATTTTCCACTGGAGCTCCCTTTTGGGCTCTGCCAGTTACAGAGTTCTTGGTCAGTTTTGTACATACTAAATTTTATTGATATTCAGTACCAAGACTCACTTTTTGAAGGTCTTTTTTTCCCTCTCCTCCACAGCAACAAACAACCCTTTCTCTCCCTCCTTAGTCTGTCCCTGTCTTGCTCTTTTCAGTCTCTTACAGCCACTCTTTGCACAGCCCGGATGTCAGCCCTTATCTGCAGAGGAGGTTGTGAAGAGCAGGGCTGGGGTGGGAGCAGACAGCAGTGTATTTCAGCATCAGATCCCAAAACTATTAAAAGCATATGGGTAATATGAAAAAGGTAAGGTCCCATCTGTTTTTAATAGGGGACATGGGATTTGATGTTTGGCAACCTTATTGTGTACTCTCTTGATATTGCATGTTATTTTTTGATATTGTGCACTACTGAGCCTTATCCAAGTATAAGTATATTCCATATATTCCATCTATGCAAGAAAGAAATTGGATTTGTCTAAGACTTACCCTCTGTAATTAATACCACATCTTCTCCCATTTACTGGTGACCCATGGACCATCCTGATGTCTGCCAGTGATACAAACTGCTGTTCACAAGCTTAACTTTTCTAGTACACAATGTGAGATTCGTGGTGGAGGAGCAGCCACAAGGAGGACAGTGGTCTATGACTGTAGGAATCTTTGTTTTGTTTTGTTGTTTTGTTTTTGGCTTGTTGGTTTCAACTGTAGGTGGGATGATTTTTTTTGTTTGTTTGGGGTTTTGGGGGTGTTTTTTCAGGGGGGATTTTATTTTTGTTTTCTTTTGTTGTTTTTGTTTGGTTTGGTTTGGTTTTGTTTTGCTTTGCTTTTGTGCTTTTGGTTTTGGGGATTTGTTGGGTTTTTGTGGTGTTGCATTAAGCCCAATGAGGAACTATTAAGTGCAAATTTAAATCTTAAATCAGGGCCAAATTCTGAGGAGATGTTGTATTTTGGATTAGCAGAACCAGCATCACTCTTGTTGGTGGGGCTGTTTGTGTTACACTGAAGGACACTGAAAAATGGGACAGCAAAAAAATGACATGGAAAATTTTACAGTGGGTGGTGAGGCCCTGGCCAAGGTTTCCCAGAGAAGCTGTGGCTGCTGCTAGATCCCTGGAAGTGTCCAAGGCAAGGCTAGACAAGGCCTGGAGCACCCTGGGATGGTGGAAGGTGTCTCTGCCCATGCCAGGGGTTGGAACTTATGATCTTTAAGATCCCTCCCAACCCAAAGCATTCCAGGATTTACATGATCCCAAGACATGATCCCAGGAGTCCATTTAAAGGAGGAAAGCACCATATTCTGTCTGCCAGCCAGGAAACCTCAAGGCTGCCTTTTTTCAGGCAGAAATGACATCTCCATGCTAGGACTGCTCTCCCAACCGTGTTTTGTCTTCCTATCTGTGCACACCCTGGGAAAAAATTCCAAGCAGCAAGGACCAGGAAAGTTCCCTAGGAAGAAGGCTGTTTTACTGCAGACACAAGAGCAGTGCCAGCCTAAAGCCTCAGATTCACTGTCCCAATTATGGGAAGACCTGGGCTCTTTATTGAAGAGAACACTCACATCACCAGGTCATAGGACTGGCTCAGAACTCACCCACCCTCAGCTGCCTGGGCTCCTCTGCACTGTTATTTATTGCTCCCCATCAGTCATAGCTTTTCTGGAATTACTCATGGCTGACATTTCTGATGCAATAAAGCCACAGATAACCTGTGAAATGAAATCAGGGTTTTCCTGTTGGGACATGTACTGTCCCCACTGTCTATCTGTCTCCATTTAAGCAGCACATGCTGGCACAGGCACGGATAATGAGGCTGGGATTACAAGTCAGATGAAGTATTCCAGTGTATTTTTCTGTGGAAGGAAAACAGGAATGTTTTCACACCTGAGTCCTGCAAAACCCAGTTGGACCATCAGAAATACACAGGACCTGCACTCCTGCCAGGCCCATCTCCTTGGCCTTTCAGACCAGAGAATAGTCTTGCATCACTTTCATTCTCAACAACTCTCTGAAAGGAGGCTGGAGACAGGGGAGGGTTGGTCTCTTCTCCCAAGTAACAAGCAACAGAATAAAACAGCCTCAAGTTGCACCAGGGGAGGTTTATGTTGGATATTAGGAAAAAAAAATCTTTCACTGAAGGAGTGATCAGGAACTGGGACAGGCTGTCCAGGGCAGTGGTGGAGTCACCATCCCTGGAACTGTTCAAGAGGCAGGTGAATGAATGGGACATTTGGGGACACGGTTTGGAGGTGAACACAGTGGTGCTGGGTTAATGGCTGGACTCAATAATCTTGGAGGCGTTTCCCAACCTTAATGATTTTGTGGTTCTATAACAAAACAACAACTACAAAAAGATCTTTAATCAGCACAGACTGGATGTTCATTTACAGCCCAGGACAGTGAGGCTGAAGGGGAGTCTTGGAAACCCTGCTGTGCTAAAGTATTAGTCAGTAGGTCTGCATATCACACTGCCAAGCCTTTAAAAAATATGGCTTGTCTGTAATGATTTGAAGTGCTTTCATACATGATTTTAATTTAACTCCTTTGTTAGGGTCACTTCAAACACGGCTCATTAATTTGTCAAGAGGAGACAGAGGTGATTGCTGTGACTGCTATAGTCTTGCACAGCTGGAGAGTCAGAGATGTCCATCACAAAGTTTATCTGCCTGTGAAATGCCTGTGTATAATGGATACCATGATGTATTTACAGATAGAGATCCCTGTTTTGCAAAATCTTCCTAATGTCAATATAGATATGAGAGAACAGGAAGCACAATCATGAATGTATTGTGTGTGTTTGTGCAGGTGCCTTTATACAAAATCATAAATATAATTCTGGACAGTCCAGAAGGAATTTAGTCTCTATCTCCACACTACAGCAGGGTGCTTTTCTCCTTCTTGGTTGACCTTTAACCTGATACAAACTGAAATATTGTTTTTGTTGAGAGTAATGTTTGAGGTAGCATGTGAAAAATGGTGGTGGTGCAGGAAATTTGAGGCTCACAGCAAGGAATAAAAGGGAAGCAAATTATCAAAGAATGGCTCATTCTAACAGCAATTCCCATGCAGAGCACTAAATGAGATATTACAATTAATTCTCTGTGTCACATGGCACATACAGAGGCAGCAGGGCTGGAGTTCAGACTAGATGAATTCTGTCTGACTCCTCCTAACCCCAAAGTGCTTGAATTTGGTAACCTTTGTGCAGGTTTCAGGCAGGCTGCTGCATGGAATTGCACAGGTTTTTATAAAAAAAATTATGATAACTCTTTTCCTGCATAAGTATGCAAGGTTTTCCTCCAGTGAGCAGGCAAAGGCAGGATGCTAAAAATCTCCATGTCAAGAGCTGCAGACATTGTAGCACTTGAGGTTATTTGTAAGTTTTATCTGCTACACTCCTCAAGTGAAGATGTGGAAGTGATGATACTCAGGAGCTTAAACTAAGCTTAAAATCTCCTTTAACTTATATTCATTAAATTTTAGGTTAGATATTCACAGGGGCAGTGAAGAGGACATATTCTTATGTAGAATATGTCACTCACTCACAGCTGATGTAGAAAAAAGGACAAATTCAGTTCAAGTAAGGAAAAGGAAAGACATTTAAGATGATCATGGAAACAGAGTTTATTTTAGGAAGTAAGGGATAGAATCATAAAACCATTCGGTAAAGCATTTGCTTAACTTGGCAAAGCAAATCTGAAAGATGTCATTCTATCTCTGAAAATATGTTGCAAGAGTAAATACCAGTGAGGAATCTCTCAATAATAATGGACAATGACAGCACAGGAACAAAAGTGTATAAGGCACTGAGAGGTAAATTTGCATTTAAAAATAGAAGTAGGTTCCTCCTCAGATAAGAAACTAGAAGAGCCTTGCAATAGAACTGGAAATAGAACATTTCACATTTCCATTCAATACTATTTTCATCATTTTTTGCCCACATGGCCAAAATTATATGATGAACTTTTATTTATTTATATATTTATTTAATAGATTGAGGAGAGTTAAGGTGGCCAACATCTCTTTTTACAGTCTAGAAAATGATGGGAAACTCCACATGAAAAACCTAGAGGGTTTTCCATCAGAGGAGTGGGATTCTGTATTGGGAACAATGGAATAAGAAATGCCATGTGCATGAAGGGGGGGTTAAAATTCAAACAAAAAATGTTATGTCATGTAAAACTGTCTGATCAAGTTGTACTTTTGGAATCAGGATGAAATTTTTATTGTCAATTCATTAATTATTTTCCTATTGGGAAACTTAGTAGTTGTGGGGTGGGCCAGAAGAGGTGGGTGGTCATTGAGAACTCAGAGACTCAGACACCTCTTCCCACAGTGAAGGTGGTGACAGTGGATGTAAAAAGAGTTTATGTGAAGGGATTCTGTGTCAATGGAATATTTATCTGTCTGATCAATAGTGAAGTTTTAGTCTGTTACTAATTTTTTGCTTCTGGTAGGATTGAAATTGGGCATCAAAGCTTGTCAACGAATGAATTGTCAACGTAAAGAAGGACCAGTCATATCAGGGATAAGAATGCTATAAAATGTCTTTAATTATGTAGATATTAGGCCACAGATCTACTGCTTTAGCTTTTTTTTCCCTTCATATTTAAATCAAAGAAGGAAAACTAAGGAGGTATCTTTTGACCTAAGTCCATGGTCAATAGAGTAATTGAATTGCAGCTTAAGCGGAAATGTTTTTCATTCAGGCTGTTCCAAACAAGCACAAAATATGATGTCTGTCCATAAGATTGTTTGGGTTTGAAGGGGAAAACACCAAAAGCAGCCCCTCACATATGAGCCTTGTGTGAAGCCAGAATTTCCCTTGCAAGTTTTCAAACAAGTCTCCAAACTGTCTTTCATGGATCTTCACACTGCCTCTCCAATAACAGTAGATAAATATAATAATAGTTTTTCAGCACTGCTCTCCTGGGCAGGAACCCTTCTGACAGTGCAGGGGTTAGAGGGTCTATCACCAAGGCACATTTCACCTCTAAACCTTAAATTTTAAACTAAATTTCTGTATCTAGTGTACATGGTAAAGGTATTCAAGAATTTGTCACTCCCACTCAAAGGTGACAGCTGTGAATTACAAGATTCAGGCAATTAGAAGTCCTACCTCCCACATAACTCTGGTTGCTTGCTCTGACAATGGCCTTCTAAAACTCAGCTGGCTGCTCTGCAGGAAAGGAGGAGGAGGTAGGAAAGGTGAAAGGAGAGCAGGAGAAAGCAGAGGAAGAGGAACGTGGAGAGGGTAGGAGAGATTTGGGAAAAGGAGCACAGGACTTTGCATATCTCTGTGGGAAGAAGGAGGGATAAATTGCCTCATATCCCCCACACCAGTTTTGGTCTTTGAAACTAAAGGGTTTGTGTTAATACATCTCAATTAAAAATGAAGAGGATCAGCCTAAGAGTAGCTATTCCCTATTCCAGTGTTCCCTCAGAAGTTAGCGTTGTTCAGATACGTGCAGGAGATCCAGCAGTGTCTCTGTCATGCTTCTCCACCACTGTAAAGAGATCTGATCCCAGCACTGGTGCTGTCAAACAAAACCTGCCTTGCTCGTGTCACATATGGATTTATTTTCCCTCCTAACGACTAACGGGACCCGCGACAAAAGCCATGATTTACACGACATGGGCACCAGCAGAGAGGAGCTGCCGGCCACGTCTCCAAGGGACCAATCCTGTCCCCACTCCTCCTTATTTAACATGTGAGTGGTGTCACCTCTATCAGCAGAGCTTGTCTGCTGTGACATTCTAGTGAGTGACGGCCGTGTCAGCTCCCAGGCCAGCCCTGCTCTGCTGTCGCATCGCACTCTCAGCCTCCGCTGCACATCTAATGGAAAAGGGGGAGAAATTCTTCCACATGCTTTGTTAGCAGGAATCTGGTGAGCAAAGGGTTAAATGGCTTGGGGTGCTGGGTGTTTATGGGGTAGTGTGCATGTGTATATATGTATACAAGTGTGTGTGTGTGTGTGTGTGTGTGTATGTATTAAAAAAAAAAAAAAAAATATATATATATATATATATGTATACATACACAGGCACCTTGGTTTGGCTGCAGGACCTCGTGCCCGCAGGCCACAGTCACATTATCATCTGGAAATTGGATAACGACAGCACAATGACAAATCCAGGTTGCCTGCAATAAGGTGCTAATCCCTTTGCTTTAATATCGGAGCAGCGTGTAATGATGTTTGGACATCACTCCAGTTTACTGACGACCCCACTGGGGCCGGCAATAGAAGCCTACAACTGTCTAACAAGCCATCAGGTGACCGCCGTCGTCAAAGCAACGGGGGATGCAATCTAATCTTCCCTCCATCCCTTCCAGCTCCCAATAAGGACCAGATTATAGAAGTGGCCCATCAATGCTTGGTAACTCGAATCAATTAACGTTAATTCGCGCGATGCTATGATGTATTGTGATCACTTTCATTTCGGAGAAGGGGGAAGAAATTGCTATAATTCACCTAAAATGAGGTTGTCTATGGTGCTGAGGTATTAATTGGGTGTCCATATTAAATGGAAAAGGAGCACGGTAGTGAAGGAAAAGTGGATGAGTGACTCTCTTGGCTGCTATTGACCTATCAGAAGAAGACAGTGCCCTTTTCCTTTGCTTTTATCTATTACAGTTTTCCCTATTGCGTGTCAAGTTGATGTATTATAAAAAATTCATTTGGTGACCTTCCACCCCCCTAGCAGATTAAACAATTTCACTGGGATGGCATCATTAACAGGGCCTTGCATTTAATGATGATTTCTCTAAAAGGCCACGGAGATTCGATTTTAAGCTAACAGATTTATTGCACTATTATAACATATCGTAAAAAACTGTACCACCTACGGTCTGGTTTTAGGATAGAAACTGTTTAAGAGTTTATGTGGAGCTTAAAGTGGTATTACCTTGGGATACGCAGCACGACAAAGCTCTGACCTCCGGCGGGATGCTGTTTACATTTAATAAAAGACATTTCTCTGACAGTAAACTTGGGGAGTGTGTTATGGAGGAGGCCTGGCTTAGCTCCTCGCCACTGGCTTTGTAAATAGGGGCATTTCCACTGATCTACAGTGATTAATGGAAGTCACTAATGAATCTGGAGGATGTTTCTCTCCTATCTGACGCATCTGCTCCATCCCTCTCCTTCTAAAGGCTTCTGGTGATCCCACATCTAGACCCTTCATCAGATCTGTTGTTCTAATGAAAGAAGGGCCTAGAGGGGAAGTCATAGGAGAAGAAGCTGAGGTCACTTGGTTTGCTCAGCCTGGAGAAGAGGAGATTGAGGGGAGACTTCATTGCAGTTTCAACTTTCTCATGAGGGGAAGAAGAAAGCCCACACTCATCTCTGCTCTGTGGTGGCCAGTGACAGGACCTGAGGGAATGACATGAAAATGTGTCATGGCATGTCTAAGTTGGATGTGAGGAAAAGTGTCTTCACCCAGAGGCTGGCTGGGCACTGAACAGGCTCCCCAGAGCAGTGGTCACAGCACCAAACCTGACAGAGCTCAAGAAGTGCTTGGACAATGCTCTTGTGCTCAGGGTGAGATTGTTGGGTCTGTCCTGTGAAGGGCCAGGAGCTGGGCTCCATGATTCTCTTTGATTTCTTTCTATTATATGGGAAAATATGGGAATTGGTGTAAATAAAAGTCATCCTTCAAATATCGTTTCTTGCTTAAAATAGGAATGACCTCAGACTCCTCATGGTCTTCTGATGCTCATGTTGCTCTTCCCCATCTGTATTAATTAGTGACAAGATCTGCAGGGGGAGGCAAAGCTCCAACAGTGCACCTGAGAGGGCAGAGGTCTGGCTTATTTCATCATCTCATGACATCAGAACCTGTTCTCACTCAAAAACACTGAATTCCTCACAATCTTTCCAGTGAATCTTTCCAGTACCTACTTTGCCTTCCACAAGTCCTCAGCTTGCCTATGCCCTGTCCTTGCTGCACCTCCCTTTGTCGAATCCTTTTGAAGTCATAAGCAACCCCCACCTTTTCAATAAAAAAGAAAAATGTCTCTTTGGCTGGATCATGATTCATTTAGTCATATTATTCCCTAAATTCTTCCCAGTTTCCTTCCCCTTCCAAGAATATATTGATTTTACAACACTAGCATTGCAGACATACCAGACAACTGTTCAATTAATTTCAATGTCTATTAGGAAATTAAATATGCCAGGGGCTGTTCTTCGGCACCAAAGCCAGCTGACATATTTCAGCATGGCCTCATCCAAATTTCCAAGTGAAAATAGTTTCTGTATTAACTCCCAGACCATTTGGGAGTTGTTCTGGACTTTGCCATTGGACCTAAACCACAGCTTAAGAAGGACTGATTGCTTAATGGTAGAGGTGATCAAGTGTCAGTGCCAAGGCTTGTTTTTGCATCATTTAGTTTTCTAGTAGATACATATCCATAGAATTTAATGGACCCTTGTCCCAGGTTCTCATCCTGATCTCCTTCCCCTTGAAGTCAATTGATAACAGTAGTTCTTCTTTCTTCTTCTTCTTCTTCTTCTTCTTCTTCTTCTTCTTCTTCTTCTTCTTCTTCTTCTTCTTCTTCTTCCTCTTCCTCTTCTTCCTCTTCTTCTTCTTCTTCTTCTTCTTCTTCTTCTTTTTCTCACTACAATTATTGTTGTAGACATTATTATGATTACATGATATAATAGTCACGATATTACTATGTTATATTAGATTAGGTATCAGGAAGAAATTCCTCCCTGTGAGGGTGGTGAGGCCCTGGCACAAAGTGCCCATAGAAGCTGTGGCTGCCCCATCCCTGGAACTGTCCAAGGTCAGGTTAGACGGGGCTTGGAGTAACTTGGGATAATGGAAGGTGTCCCTGCCCTTGGCAGAGGGTTAGAAAAAGATGATCCTCAAGGTCCCTTCCAACCCAAATCAATCTATGATTTTATATTTTATGATTATAGTTATTACTGCAATTGTAATGACAAGTTCCCCTTGATTTCAGGGATACTTCATTTCCTCTGCCCCAAATCTCTCCACAAAGTTTCTCAATTAATCCATAATACCTGCAGCAGACCCTCCAGTTTCTATGCCCTCAAATTTCCCTGCTGCTAAAGGACAGGCACTTGCTCTCCTGTGGAGCCTCAGTCTGTTCAGCAGACACAGCACTGATGGTGACAGGATAAGGGATGCCTGGTGTCCCTGCTGACTGAGGCATCCCCAGCCTGCTGTGCCCACATCTAGAGGAGCTGCAGGGCACTGAGCATCAGAGCTGCTCCCTGTCAGCAGGGAATTGCAAACCAGCCTGCTCCTGCTCAGCACAAGACTCACATCTTTCATGCCCACAGGATGAAGGCAAAGGCAAGTCTTGCTCTGCTCCTGGCTGGGCTATGAGCACTCATCTAGCTCCACCTTCCTAGGGTAAAGCTGTGCCAGGAAAAGCCTATTTTCCTTCCAGCACGAATCAGCAGGGGGGCAGCAGGATGCTCCTTTCTCCTCCTCCACACTGACATCATTTTAAGGAATATAGCTTGCTGTGTGCAGGGTTGTGCCCCAAGGCAGGGGCTCCCTCACAGCACGAGTCAGGTTGGACCATGTGGGATATAAGCACCACATTCCATGCTGTGTTAACCAAGTTCAAATTACCCACAGACACTCATTTTTACACTTCCATTTTAAGTATCCCCGTCTAGTTTTTCTTTGTTGTGTTTTCTTCACTGTTATTTTACCAGAGAGTGAAAGAACGAGGGGAAACAGGAAAAAGAGGAGACATGTAGATTAGATGTTAAGAAGAAATTTTTTACTCTGAGGTTTTCACAGGTGGCCTAGAGAAGCTGTGGTTGCCCCATCCCCAGAGGTGTCCCAGGTCATATTGGATGGGGCTTGGAGCACCCTGGGATAATGGAAGGTGTCCCTGCCCATGGCAGGGGTTGAAATGAGATGATCTTTAATGTCCCTTCTAATCCAAATTTTCTGTGATTCTGTGATTCTGTGATTCTGTGATTCTATGATTCTGTGATTCTATGATTCTGTGATTCTACTCACCCCAGGGAGTGAGAACTACTTGCTAGATCCACATTTTGCAGCAGCCTTCCTCTATGCACTAGATGAGCACAGTTTCGGCATGTAGAGCCTGGGGTGTGAATTCAGGGCATTTCTCTTATTTGTTGTCAGTTTTAAAGAAGCTGAGGAGGGGAAAAAAATTGGGGCTTTACAGAAACTCTGCCAAGACTGACCTAAACCTCTCTGTGCTCATTTGGAGCCAGGGAGCTCACAGAAAACTGCAGCTCTTTAGCTTGAAAACAGGAATGACTTGGTGTGTTGTTCCTGCAGTAAGTTTTGGTCACACAGTTGAATGCACATTTTTGGAAGAAGGTGGATAACAGCACCTTATTGATGCCCTTGACATGAATTTCAAATCTAACTCCACCTTTGAGGCTTTCCCACTGACAAAAATACAAGATAAAGAACCAAGATAAGAACTAGAACTCAAATCCTTGAGCTACCTTTCAGGTCTGCACATATCTTTAAAACCTTAGTTGATCTTTCTGGCAGCTGTAGTTAAAACCAGTATTTTCCATCAGCTCAGTGTGAACATTTCATTTGTAATATAGAGTAGTACTCTGAAAAAACATCCACGACCATCACCCAAACTAGAATAAAAACAGTTAAATGCAAAGGAAACTTAAGCTCCACACATCTTGTGCTTGTAAACACCTTTAAGCAAACACTAGAGATCAATGAATAGCTTTTCTTCTTTCATTTCAAGACAATACCAAACCCCCAATCACTTCATTGCAATTGCAGATTAGAGCATTTTATATATATATATATATATAAATTATATATATATATGAGATACTAAATGACACAAAGGACTGGGAGAGGGAATGAAATGATCCAGGCTCAGAATAAAGTGTTGATTCTTTATTCAAATGCAAAAACGTTCTCCTGGGATGTTCTAATTTAAATTTCAGGCTTGAAAAAACCCATGTCTTTCAAGGGGGTGTCAGTAACTGCTTTATTTCTGTCTGCAGACTTTGCAGATTGGGAATGTGATGGTAGGAAAAAGAAATGCAGTAAAGCCTTGTAAGTCCTGTGCTTGTGTAGAGGAACCAAGACTTTGTTCTTAGAGGAGCTCAAAGGTTTTCAGTGAAAATCTTTCTGCTGGACAGGGAACATTTGCAGGCTCCACTGCCCTCAGTGCACTGCAATGATGACTTTGGGGCTAAGGCATTGGGCTCATAAATCCATAAAATCCCTGTCTCTGCCACACACTGTCACATACATGATACCAGGGACATAAATTACTTTGTTCATTTCTCACTTTTTCATCTTTAAACTGGGGAATGAAACAAAAGGATTTTTTCAGACTTTGGTGCTGCTTTATGCTTGGAAGTGATAACTGTTTCCTATTTCCATACATGCTGCTCTCACCCAAGGAATCAGTGTTATGATAAAGTAAATTAGTAGGTAGAAAATAGGAGGAGAAAATAACATCTAGAACTTTATTTTGGATTTTCCTTTATTTTTAAATTTTTTTCTTTCCTATCCCATTTCACGTGAAAGAAATGGAAGCAGACAACATTCAGAAACCTGTTTATACAGGAGACCCTACAGCATCTCTGTTCAGGTGCAGCCCTCAGATGGAGAAATTGAGAAGCAGCTTCCTGTACAGCCAAAAATCATTTTCCTGGACAAAAAGGTAGGATTTTCCTCCCTGTGGATGGAGACTTCTATTAATTCCGTGCTATTTTGACATTTGAGATTTTTGACATTTGAGATTTTTGGCACAGAGACAGGCTCTGCTCCAGGGGCTCAGCAATGGCACCAGAGGAACGGGTCAGGACTGAGCCCAGCAAGTTTCACCTGGACAGGAGGCAGAACTTCTTTCCTGTGCAGTGACCAAGCACTGAACAGATTGTCCAGAGAGGGTCTGGAGTCTCCTCACTGGAGATATTCCAGAACTGTCTGGACTCAACCCTGTGCCCTGTTCTCTGGGATGACCCTGCTGGAGCAGGGAGGTGGCACCAGATGAGCCACTGTGGTCCCTTCCAAACTGACCCATCTTGTGATGTGGCCTCATCTTGAAAAGTTATGGTGAACTTTGTGACATTTGTGACACATAAATGCAAACTGCCATCAGACAGAGGGCATATATATATATATATATATATGTATATATATATATATATAAAATTATTACAGTTGTTAAAACCATCAAAGCCTTCTTTGTTCTTGTTGAGGAGACAAGATCTTAATTCTTCTTCCCTGTTCTTCCTCTCAGGGTGAAAGAATTGACAAACTGGGGCCACCTGCAGAACCCTGGGTTGTATCAGCTCATCTCAAGGGCTCCTCTGAGGCTGTGCTGAAAGGTTTGGATGTGTTTTCCTATAACAAGGGTTATGGCAAAGCAGCTATGCAAAATGATGGTGATAAATTTAGGAATTCTCCCTGAGAAATACTGCAGCTGAAAACCAGTCTTTGGGCTGAAAACAGAAGGCTGCAGTTTGGTGAACTGCCCAGTCATATGCTCCAGGAAAAAAAAAAAGTTTTTACAAAGTGTTTTTGTTCTCTGGTAGCTTGAAGGAAGTATATCCTATAGTTTGTCTTGAAAAGACATACCTAGGGTCAAAAAAAGAAAGAATGAAGAATTAGAAATCCTAACACTTGATTTGCAATTTATACTAACTGGGGTAACTTCTTTAGGGTCAATGGCAACATTTTTATCCCAGCAAAGGATCTGGCCAAGTACAGACAGGAACAACTGCCTATGGATTGTCATTAATATATCATAATGTAAAAGAGGGTTTTTTTTGTGGGGGATCTGAATGTTTCCCTTCTGTTCCTCATTTATCAAAATACATGAACTCATGAAAGACTCATGAAAACTCCTGAAAAAATCTAAGTATTGTGAGGATTTCCCTCAAGGTTGTGTGAACATTCTTAGGTATAGAACCTTGTTTAAGTAGAGTGCTGAACCAAATACCTGTGGATGGTTGTATGCTGCTGAATTAGAAGTTGGAAATTATAATGATTATAAACTCATTAGTTTAATGGCTAAAATATTTAAATATATGAAGCACACCCAATGAAAAGTTGTTTCCTATTGCAGAGAAAGTATTTTGTTCACAGTAAAGCCATTTGTGAGTTATTTTTGAGTTGAAAAGTTCACATTTAGAGAAGATAAGTAGCATTTATGCTGTAGATCACAGCTTCTCACCCTTTCAGTCCCTGTTTCTATTAATTAGAGATTCTTTCTACCCCAAGATACTTCCAGGATTACAGGTTAGAAAAGTCCTTTGGGGTTTTCTGCTGCTTTTCATG
>JANPWX010006184.1:390804-455159 GCA_024734555.1 Trochalopteron elliotii
AGAAAGAAAGAAAGAAAGAAAGAAAGAAAGAAAGAAAGAAAGAAAGAAAGAAAGAAAGAAAGAGAAAGAAAGAAAGAAAGAAAGAAAGAAAGAAAGAAAGAAAGAAAGAAAGAAAGAAAGAAAGAAAGAAAAAGAAAGAGAGAGAAATAAAAGTCACTGAAGAGAAAGACACTTCACATTCTTTAAAAGATACATGCATCAAATTAATAGTCAATAAACTCCAGCAAAGGAAGAGCAGCACAGTACAGATGTTCTGCATGTAATAGTTTGCTGCAGTTTTTCCTTTGACAAACATCCTTATTGCACTCATCTTTTGAAGCACATGAAAGCAGCATTTAATGGAAATGGGTCCCGTCTAGCACACTGAGGCTGCTTCATCTGACAGCAGCCAAAGTGCCTCGTGGAAGGCAGTTTAGCTCCAAATTAGCTGTGCTTCTGCGTTAAATACCAGCTTGCCTGAGAGATCTTTGGGAAGACTCCCATATATATCTGTAATATTCTGAGCTTTGAAGCATATGTGCCTGAAAGCTGAGCTAGTCTCTGTTGAGAAGTACAGTACAGAACTCCAGGCTCCGTCACACACTAGAAATGGCAATTATAAAGTATTTGAACACAGCTGACAAGGCTCTCTGTTGAAATCCGTATTACAGTGAGTGTGAGAGCCAAGAAAATCTTGGTAGTCTGTGCAGACACTTTCATAAGGAGGATCATATGAGTGATAGATGGATGAACCAGGATTAGGGTGGAGCAATAAAAGAAATCTGCATTCCCACATCTCCACCAAATCTATTCACAGTATAAATCACTGATTATTTATGTATCACATCTGATCATGAAGACTTGTAAAGAAATTGATGGTTTGGTTTGCTAGATACTGTACAGAAATAGAAAAACCCTGTATATGTAGTCAAAACTAACTGGGCATTAACAAATTAAATAGTACCAGAGTCATAGAGAGGAGAAACTTTATCACTTATGTTGCAAAATAATTAATATGTGCCATGGTTTGGCCTAAGACCTTGTCTTGGGCAATTTCTGGCCATAGTTCAGAATTTGCTGCTTCACCACTTTGTTCAATACCCTGAACATGTGAATGGCAGAGTAGAAATGTCCTGCCCACATTCAGCTTTATGTACCTTCACCTGTGCTGCTTAACTGCAATAAAATGCCAAACCACCTGCTTCATAAAGCAAAGAGTTATGACATGTTGTCTTTCAGCAGGCAAAAGTCTGTGTTTGTGATCACTGGAGCAAGTCCAGCATCCTGAGGAAGTTCTGGCATCTCACCCCCACCTGAACCAACATTTGGAAATTTGTCAGCCTTTAGGATTTCACCCCTTTCACCCCAAGAGTCTGAATGCAGACCAGACCTGGCCAGCATCGCTCAAAGGCCAGGCCTTGGCTGGTGCTCAAAGATACACACAATAAAATGGGGATCCAGTTGCAAAGTAAATTATAACTTTTAAAAAGAACCTACAGAAATAACAATCATGGCAAGGGCAAATGTTGGGTCAGAATGAATTCCTTGATAGATCACAAGAGGTAATGTGGTGGAGAAATTCTGTTTCCTGAGTTTCTTTGTAATGCTCCCCCGTGGAGTTTTTCCCTGACAGATTTCCAGCTGACAGTGTCTCCTGTACTGTCTCAGGGCAGTCACCACAGACTTTTTCCATGGCCAAATATCTTGCAAAGCATCTGACAGAGGTGGAGAAAGATTCCAAGAGATTTAAGAACAGGACAGGAGGGAATATGCCCCAAAGATAAGGTGAAACACCTACAAATTAGAAAAGAATTGAAGATTCAGCTTGTCCCTTAGTTACAGTGGTTGACTCCTTGAGACCATCCCCTTAGGGCAGTCTCTCATTATTACTCTCCTAACCTTGGTGAAGTACTTAGTCACACAAGACATGAGTTAAATTTAAAAAAAAAAAATGGACATTTGGAACTTTCTAGTGCATCTCTATAGCTCCTGTTACCTTTGTTTGATCCCTTTAACAGCTGAATTCACATTACATCCCCATAACACACAGAAAATGCCGTTTCACAATGAGCTCAAAGAATAAATATTTAGAAGCCGAAGCCCCAGTCCCTCAGGAATTTGCTTTCTGAGTACTGTGTGAAATTTTCTGGAGTTAGACACAATATTTGTGATTAAGATGGATAATGAATTTATGCATTCTGAAGTCCCTTAAAGTCATGAAGACTCCCTGAGGTCCCTAAGTGGCACTTACCTGGTTGCTGTTAATTGCAATATGATTTTTTCTGACTCTCTAGGGCTCACCCAAGTGCAGGTCATAGAGGGATGTGCAAGCTTTTCCAATCTGGCTGTCTCCAGCTCAGGAACAAACTGGAGACTTGTGTTCACTGTCACTTCACCTCCAGGTAAACCCTACATTCTGTGTATTTTTTGATTTGGTAAAATCAAAGCCCTACAGGTGTCCTGAATCCATAAGTGGAGTTAAACTTTGAATGGGTGGAGCAATGCCAAACCTATAAACAGCCTGAGTTCTGTTCTACATCCAAGCTGGCATTTCCCAGGCAGCAGGAGAGCTGGGTGATTCCTGTGCTATTCATGCAAGATCTCTCAAATCTAATGCACAAGCACAGAGAAGTATTGTCAGAAAAAAGGTGCCTCTTTCCCCCTGGATTCCCTAATATGTATCCCAAGAAATCAGATACTTAAAATCAGTTAAGTTGCCAAAGCAGTTTTTTTTTCCTATAAATTGCAACCTCTCATTCCTTTTTTTTTCCCCTGTTTATATTCAGAAAATTTCCATCTGTGCTCCTGGCTATTTTCATAGTGCTTTTTCCTGACTGTTTGCCTGCACCTGGTCACCTTTATAGGTGGTTATGCACATTCAGAGTCTGACTCCAGGCCTGGGCTCTGCCAGGGCTCTCCTGAGAGCTCATGGAGATGATGTTGGCACCTTCAGAGGCCCCTGAGCAGCTCAGTAAAGAGGAGGCAGGTGTGCTGATGCCTTCTTGGAAATGCCAGCTGAGGGGGACACTGGGGACAAGGCAGCCCATGAACTCTGCCTTGGAAAATCCTCAAGATGTCTGCACAAGAGAATTGCTTCTGCAACTGTTTGGGGGCCTGAAATTAAATCTGTTTCTGAAAGTATAGAGGGGTCAAAATGTTGGTTTCTTGTCTCAGGATGACTGCTGAGGCAAGTCTATGGAGAAGCAGAAACAGGCCTGGCATGCAAGGATATATACCCAGGGATACATTAATATATAGGTGTTGTAAGACTATGTGTAAAGTTTCTATTATGGTATTGCATCCATCCATCCATCCATCCACATCCATGTCCATCCATCCATCCATCCATCCATCCATCCATCCATCCATCCATCCATCCACATCCATCCATCCATCCATCCATCCATCCACATCCATCCATCCATCCATCCATCCCTCCCTCCATCCATCCATCCATCCATCCACATCCATCCACATCCATCTCTCCATCCACATCCATCCACATGCATCCACATCCATCCCTCCATCCACATCCATCCATCCATCCACATCCATCCATCCATCCACATCCATCCACATCCATCCATCCATCCACATCCATCCACATCCATCTCTCCACATCCATCCACATCCATCCATCCATCCACATCCATCCACATCCATCCATCCATCCATCCATCCACATCCATCCACATCCATCCATCCACATCCATCCACATCCATCCATCCATCCATCCATCCATCCATCCACATCCATCCACATCCATCCATCCATCCATCCATCCACATCCATCCACATCCATCCATCCACATCCATCCACATCCATCCCTCCATCCATCCATCCATCCATCCATCCATCCATCCATCCATCCATCCATCCCTCCATCCCTCTTTATATATAGATATATATCCATGGATGTCTCTCTAGATAAATACCATTATAGATAATATAGATATATTATGTCTATCTATCTATCTATCTATCTATCTATCTATCTATCTATCTATGTCTTGCCTCATCCAGAAAAAAAACAGAGGGAACAAGTACATGTGACTGGTGAATTGGCCAAGAGGAAGTAGGTAATGAAAAAATCTGAGAAAAAAAAAATTGGAAGTTTGCAAACATTTCGGCTGCCACAAGTGGCTCATCCAAATCCAGTGCTTCCCATGGCTTGGCAAAGGGAGAATTGGGGTGCAGGGAGGACTTGGAGGTGGGTCTGTCAAGGGGAGGGATTTTTGTGTATTTTGAGCTGCCAAACACATGCATCTCCCACTACCTTCTCATCAGTGAGAGCAGATGGAAAGTCAACACCTCACAAGATCTGATTCTTTAGGCTGGAAGCACAGATTAATGAAATGTGTTTAGAAACCTGTTTCAGGGAAACCCCAAAATCTTTTTTTCTGAACAAAGGTCAAACAGAGATCCCTTTTCTGAAATATTTAGCCAGTCAGAGAGTTACTAAGAATTGATAATAGAATCACAGAATAGTTTGGATTGCAAGGCATCTTCAAGTTCATCGAGTTTCAACTCTCCTATGTTGGGAGGAGACATCTTTCAGTAGACCAGGATGCTCAGAGCCCCATCCAAGCTGACCTTCAACATTTCCAGGGATCCAGGGGCAGCCACAGCTTCTCTGGGCAACCTGTGCCAGTGCTTAATACCTAATTTAAATCTGCCCTCTCTCAGCTTCAAGCCATTCTCCCGTGGAGGATGTTTAGAGGCACCAAAGTGTACAGGCAGCTGATGCACCTGTGCTGTATCACCTGTGAAAATCAGATTATTCCACACTTTTAACATGCATTGCAAAAGTACACACCAAATCCCTTTTGCTCCTTGTAATTGGGAACAATGCTGGAGACAGCATAAAGGTTTTTACACTTCCAGATTCTTACTGAAGAGGTTTACTTTTGTTGTTTGAGACAAACAAACCAAAATGAAATAATCAAATAGTAGATGTTTGTGATATATCTTCATGAGCCAGTTGCTCTATGCACCTACCCTGGTATAATTCCCTGTTTGGAGACAGCTCAGGAGGTGCAGCTGATGTTGAATGCAATAATCCCAAATGTTTTAGTGGCAGTTCCTGGGGAGAGCAGACTATTCACAGCACCACTGCATCGTCTGGATCCTTGTTTTACAGTAATATTCCCTTCACTGATATGGATCCCAATGGGTTTGATACATCCACTTTCCATTTAAACCAACAGCATCCTACTCACAAACTATTAGAGTAGTGCAAAACACCTTTAAACACCTGCCTGTGTAGAGTCCTTGATACCTGAGAGATTTCTTCTCTCAGCTGAAGTTCATATGTGTTTGCACCTGCAGGCAGATTTCTCCCAAATGGAACACGCTTCCCTCCTTGTTCTGATGCAGCTTGGCTTCATTCAGATGGACAACACTGACACAAATCTAATTAGTTTCTGCTAAAAGTATTTACAGCTACTTACCCCAGTCTCCAAGCCTCCATCTGACAGCATTTCTGATTTTTTTTATGAACTGATGAAAAAAAAAAAAAGTGGCTTTTAGATTTTTATTAAAAGTGGAACTCAAAGAAATATCCATCCATCAAAATATTTAGAACTGTGGGGTTAGGACCAATAATGAGTCAGGGAGTGAGACAGATAATGGGTTGATGTGCTAATCCAAATCCTTCAAGGGGGTCTACAGAGAGTACCAGGGCCAGTTTTCCTAAACTCCTGTCCTTGCCCAGCACATCTGCATTCAGAACTTGTTTTGGAAAAAAATTAGGGAATCAAAACCTCTCTCTATTTCAAAAGGTCAGTACTAAGCATCTTCCAGTCCTTGCAACTCACATCTGAGACCCAATAAACTCTTGAACACAGAAATTGTGAGCAGTGCCTGGCTTGATTCTGCCATTTACAGAAAACTTTAGAATCTCTGGGTGCAGAGCATTACCCAGAGCTTCTGTCTTTCAAGAGACTAAATATTTACTGTATAACAGCAGGGCCACTGACATTTTTTTATTTATAATGCTCATTATCAGCATGGCGGAAAATATTAACAAGTTCACTGGGAGTTTTCTGCATCATGGATTTAATCTCCATGCTGGTGGATGTTTCTGGGTTTCCCCTAACTTTTATTTATATGATTCAGGTATAGCTTGTAAAAAAAAAAAATCAGTATTAAGAACTGTGTTATCACAACCAGTTTCTCTTGCAGAAAGTGTGCATGTTTTCTGAAGGGGCCTGATCTGTCTGGCCTCAGAAGCAGATGCATTGTGGAGTTTGTGTCAGTTAGACAAATTCATGGAAGAAATATTAAGTATTGTTGAATGCAAAGAAGCTGTTTATGCTTCAGAAAGCACTGAAAGCTTGAAACTTAGCTTGTAGAAATATTATTACATATTTGGGTTGTCCTGATACTCAGTCCCAAATAAATATTGTCGATTAATGTTGGATCTGTCTGGAGATAAATGGATTTATGGTTTGTCCCTGAATGCACCTTTAACAGTGGCATCCCTGTTAAAAAGATATAGGGTGGTGTTTTAGCTGTGAAATTGCTGTCCTTGCTTTTGTAATAAACTGACTCTGCTTTAAATTCTCAGGGGCAAAGTTCACTGTGTTGTCCCAGCCATTTGCTACCTTCCCTGTGCCTGTGAGAGCCAGGGCCAGCATAATCCTCGTTGTCATACTGGGTTCAGCAGCATCTGCATTCACCATTGTCCTTTCATTCTGCTGGTTCCGGAAGAGCAAAAGCCACAGTAAGTTGGAAATAGCCACAAAAATTTATACTTGCAGACTACTCCTTGTTTTATTTAACAAATCCCCAGAGTGGCCACAATGGGTTTCAGACAATAGAACTCAGAAAAAGCTCTGGAAACTTCAGCAATTAGGATATAGTTTGTAGTTTACACAGAGACAAGAGTTGGGCTTCAGTGATTAATGTGGGTCCCTTCCAACGCAGAATATTCTATGATTCTATGATAGTTCAAGGTTATACAGTTTTTTGCCTATAAAAGATGTCTAACTCCAGATAGATATCACAAAATGTTTCTTCTTGGAAAAGGTTGTTAAGGACTGGAGCAGGCTGCCCAGGGCAGTGGTGGGGGCACCATCCCTGGAAGTGCTCAAAGGTGTGTGGACACAGCATTTGGTGGCATATATATATATTCAAGCAATATTCTACTATATATTCCAACAATATATTAAATTTTTGCTTGAACTGATAATTTCTGCTGAGCAGATGATGTGCTGAGGGTGATGTGACTGTGTGTTTCATTGCAGAAACAAGGACTGAACGGCCTCATCTACCACAGGACAGCACCAAGAGACCCAGTGCACAAGCACAGCCTCCTGCAGCTCCCACCAAGCCTTGCTACAATCAAGGACCAAATAAAAGTGGAGTGTCTGCAGCAGGAGGTGAGACAGCAATTTGTAAATGATTGGATACAAAAAAAGAGTCAGTTCATGCCTTTTAACACTTTCAGGTGTTCCCTGGGAAGTGATGGAGTCACCACCACTGGAAGTATTCAAAAAATGTGTGGCATGTGGCAGCTGGGAACAGGTTTAATGCTGAATACAGTGGTGCTGCCTTAGTGGTTGGACACAATGATCTAAAAGGTTTTTTCCAACTTCAGTGATTCCAAGATTCTATAGGTTTGTGTAGGATCAGTGACACATTCTCAAAAGGTCTATCTCCTCATTGCCTCCTCCTTCTCCTCCCTGATTTTTTTCTATTTGTCATTTAATCTCCTTTAATACAGATGGAGTGAATTTGCAGCTATGCTGAAGGCAGCAGCATAATCCCCTTATGCTCATGCTGTGATTCTTGGGGTGTCCTGTGCAGGGACAGAGCCTGGGTTTCAGTGATCCTTTTGGGTTCTTTCCCCACAATTCAGGACATTTTATGATTCAATGAGTCCGTGATTTCTCCCAGGGTTTTTGGAGTAGGGCGGGGACCAACACTCCCGGTGTTCCCACATGCCTGGAGGAGCCGGGATCCTCCCTGCCCAAATCTCCAGGTGCTGGAGGGGGATCAAAAGCTCTGGGCAGGTCTGCAGGCTGTGAAGGACTGCACCGAGTTACACTGGAGGTAAAAAAACCCACTCAGGGCTCGTTTGCACGGTCCCTGTGAGTCCAACCCAGCAGCCCAAAGCAGCTCCACTCCCACCTACCCCACCCTGTGTCCCACTTTATTCCCCAGGGTCCTGCCACAAACAACCCTTTCCCGAACACCTCCTCCAGACTTGTCCTTTCATCATCTTCTGATCAAACCCGGCTCCTTCTGAGGTCACAGAAAAGCAGACAGCCCCGGGGGCTTGTGGCTGGCAGCACAAAGCACCGGCTTCCCTTTCTGCAAGTGTGAAATGTTCTTACAGTGGTTGAGGGCTTTTTTTTTTAAATTTTTTTAATCTCACCTGCCAACAGCACAGATCTGAGGGCGTTCAGATAACCCTGCTGAACCCCCCATTTACTCTGTTTTGGGAATTTCTTTTTCCTCCTTCTCACTGAAGCCTGTGGATTACATAAGAGGCAGGAAAAAGGCGAGCTGGAGTTTTTATCTCCTTTTAATTAGTGTCTATCACAAAAGCAGAGGGAGAGAGAGAAGGAGAGAGGAAATTCTGCAGTTTATGTGTTTTGATATTTGCCATACTCTTCCAAAACACAGCATTCAGCTGTGTGCCTTAGGACACATATCTGCTATAAATTCATTTTTTATCTAATTTGTCTGAGATCTAAGCTTCCTGTGGAGGTCTGAGATCAAAGGATCTGATTCTGTCTGATGTTGGCTCTGACACATAATGCGTGCTGACTTAGTTCTGTCTATAAACTCGCAGTGGGAGGCTGCCACTCTCCCCTGGCACCTTTACATAGTGAACTTTCATTTTGGCTGGGGAGGCTGACAGGTACAGCAGTTGATTGGAGCCGTCACGTAAATAATTCATGGGAAGAATTTTTTTTTTTTTTGTCAGAAAAAGGCAATCCAGCCACTTAGAGTCTTTTAGGAATAGTTGCAAGACAAAAAGATTCCCCAATATGTTCAAATCTAAACAATGATAACAATATCTTAAGTGAATTTAATACGTGTGACTTGGAAATGTCTAATGTTTGATTCCCCCCTATTTAAAGTGCTGTTGGTTTTGGAGAGAGAGAGAAGAAATCAAAGCTGCACTCTTTGTGTTTAGTTTCTGCTTTGTAGCTCTTCCCCTCGTAAGAAATACCGCTTTTCTAACACAATTAAGTGTCCACAGCCTTTTTTTATTAATCACCAGAGTAAGACTTGTAAAACAGAGGTTTTCTCATTGATGAGTGCTTTTAGAGTGCAAAGTCCAGTGGATCAAGGGATATTGTACCAAAAGGAGCAGCTGAGGATGAAGATGAGGGAGAAACCAATGTGCACAGTTATGCAGTACAGCAGGGAGAGGGGATCAAGATATTGCCCTGCCTAACCTTGGTCTAACAAGAAAAATCTCCATAGCTTCTTGTAATTATCTCTCTCTTGAATTGAAGAACTTTTGATGGACTAAACTAACTTTGTGTTAACAGAACACACCTGGAGGTGGAGGAACACATTGTTTCTTTTCTGTTTTTTGCAATTTATTCTGGTGGTTCAACAGAGAGCTTGTATCCTCCTACAACTTACATTTCCAAGCTTCAATTTTCTGTCCTTTCCCTGAACCTTTTCAGAATGGTACCTGACTGATTCTTATTCTGAGCTCCTTGGACATCTTCAGCTAGAAATCACTCTGTGTTCCTGAAGATGTTATCTCAGTCTGTAAATTGGGTCTCCTCTTCTGGCTCCTAGCTTGTTCAGACCAGCTCCTCCTCCTTCCTTTCTACCAGTTTGCCATTTTTCCCTTGTTTTACAAAATTTCATCAGAATCAATTCGGTTTAAATTCCAAATCACCAGTGGAAACATTGAATGTCTTCTATGTCAGTGGTAGTGGCTGGTACTGCTACACATCCCTGAGAGTTATTTCCCATATATAATTTCTGCCTGAGCTCTTCTTAATCCAGTAAATCATATACTTTCATGATATTGAACAGTTTGTATTTAATGTTTAAAAATCAGGAATCTCAAGGCAGTACTTCATCCTTGAAAGTGCTTCTATCCAGAAAATTTGTAGCCTCCTCCATTGATTCAAACTTGCTTGAAAAACCTTATTTTCACCGTTGAAAATGGCATCTTTGAAGATGAGAGAGTCAATAAATCTCCAGAACTAACATGAAGCTTTGGTACAGGAGATCATGACCTTATTATCTTGTTTACGTGTCTAAAGAAGAAAATTGAACCTGGTGATGTATGTAATTTGTACCTTAAATCAGCCAACTCCCTAAAGTTAAAGCCAGCTTAAGAAGGAAAAGTGCTAAACATAATAATATATCAGACTGCTGAAATTTTGGTAACAACTTTCTGGTGGATTTCCAAGAGGTACAACCCTGAAATTTAAATTTATGGGTGTACAGGCTGAAAAAACAGCAACAGCCTTTAACAGAAAATAAATGAGCACAAGCATGAAGTCATTGCCAGGGCTGTCAGAGTTCAGGTTGGTCAAGGAGTGCTTGGACAACCTTTCTCTAAATATGATTTCATTTTAAGGGTTTTTGTGAGAAACAGGGATGGTACTCAATGAATATTTATGGGTCCTTTCCAGTTTGAGATATTCTATGATTCAGCAAATATAGTTCCAATTAATGAATGACAGGAAATGCAGAAGAGAATGAATTTGTGCAAAAGGTCTGAGCAGCCACGAGGCTGAATGTTACAGGCTGGTAAGGGTTAAACTGAAAGGACAAACCTGAAATATCAGAAGTGGTAATAACACATTTTCTGGTATTATTTGTGCTAAAGACTTACAATGTGTGCTGATAAATGGACAAAAAAGCTGATTTTGTCCACTAACACATGAAACATTGACTAGGACCAGTTCTGGATTTGGACTGAGTATTATAAAAAAAAAAGATGTGAGTGTAGGCTGATGGCATTTTTTTTTTTTTTTTTTTTGTGGGGAGAGGGAGAGGATTACAAGAAAAATTATAATTGTTTTTAGCATCCACATGATTCTACAAGTTAGCCTGCCAATCATGGCATACTCTGTCAGCTCAGAAATTATCTGCTGTGTCACTACAAGTGACCCTGCCTCTGTTATTGACAACCATTTGATATATAAAGATGTAAACATTTCAACATGAAAAAGGTATGCTGTATATTTACCTTTTCCTGCATTTTTTCTGTGTCATTTTTTAAAAACAGCATTGCAGGTTACAGGCTCTGCCTTGAGTAGGACTCAAATGTTAGAAACACAAAGTTCCTCTGTGAATTACAACCTGTTTCAGAAAGGGATGATGCATTTTATGGGTGTGTAGTATTAAAATATTATCACTCTTAGCCATACACAGAGTATGAAATTGAGTAAGAAATTGTATTCTATACAATTGATTATTAAACATTTATTCAAAAATTTTTGAAATGTGGGAGATGCTCTAGCAGCTGCTAGTGTGTCAATAAGCACAAACCAGCTGGGTTTGTTGCTTTTTATTTATTTGTGGAAATACCCCATGATTGTTTGGCTTTGCCAATTTATTTCCGTCAAACTGAAATATATGGCCACTGAAACGATTTCTCTAACACTAATTGCTGTTTAATTAATCATAGAATCTTGGAATGATTTGGGTTGGAAGGGACTTTAATAATCACATAGTTCCTCCCACTCTGGGCAGGCACACCTTCCCTTATCCAAGATTGTTCCCAGCCCCATCCAACACTTCCAGGGATGGGGTAGCCACAGCTTCCCTGAGCAACCTGTGCCAGTGGCTCATCACCCTCACAAAGAATTTTTCCTAATCTCTAACCCAAATCTCTCCTGTTCAATTTAAAACTCTTCCCCCTTGTCCTGTCATTGTCCGCCCATGTAAAACGGGGAAAAAAAAATTAAAAATTAGTGATGTCTTTGACACATAGTAAAAGCATAAAAGGGTAGTGTACATGAAGTTGGAGTTTTATAATTTTATTGTAAGAAACAAACAAGTCTTGCTTTCACAGATATGGAGGGAAGTGGAGCAGTGGGAGCTGCCACAGGACCTGCAGAGGAGCTGAACCAGCAGCCCTGTGAAGAAGCCAAATCAGCCAGAAAGCCAAGCACAAAAAAGCAAGTCCAGTCCAAGACAGGTGACAAACACACCTCTCCCTCAGCCAGGAAAGGTGACAGTCACCAACAGCCCCGTGGAGGAGGATCTCCTGGTGCCTCTGTGGAGCTCCGGCAGCCAGCAGTCCCGGGGTGCTCCAGCCAGAGGGAAGTGCCCCAACCTTCAGCTGGGTACAGCCAGGAAAGAGAGGAATCTGACAGGATGCCCCAGCACCAGAATGATGTCAGGGAGTGTGTTGCCATGGTGGCAGCAGAGGGATAAAGCACTGCTGGGAGGGGGTGAACCACTGTGGGGCTGAGCCTTGTGCCTCTGTGGTTAGAGAAAACCAGACAGGTATTGGGATGTGGTCAGAGAAAACCAGACAGGTATTGGGATGGGGGGCATGGATGTCCATGGACACATGGACAATGAATCCAATGCCAACAGCAAACCTCTTTGATGCTGACCTTTCTTAGCTTCCAAAATGGGCTGGGTGCATCCAAACTGCCTTTGAGAGCAGTTCTGACTCCTCCAGAACTCTCTCCAGGAGTTGTTTTGGGGAGTGCTTCATGGATCAGCTTTGAGATTGGATTCCAAGGCAGTCAGGGATCAGCTTAACAACTCAACAGGGTTTCTGACACTTCAGTGTTCCAGCAAGGATGTAGTCTTAGTGTCTCAAGCATTGCTGGTGAATATGCATATATGTAAATATATAGACATTTTCCCATTTCTTCCAGCCATGCTTTTAGTTTCATTCAAATAACTTCAGTACGTACATAAATATTTTCCTTTTTTTTCATTTATTCAACTGTCATTGTGGCTTGAATAAGTGCTTCCAATTCTGCTCTACTTAAACCTGTTTGGTTTTTGTTTGTTTGTTTGTTTGTTAAGATTAAAGTATTTTACTAAGTAAATCTTCACCATGACATTGTTTTCTGACACCTTTAAATCACTGGCTTTTTAGAAACACTACTTTTTATGGATAATAATACTAATGCTGATATTTTTCAGTTGCTCAGAGAATTCCTCTGTGCTTTGCTCTACTGAGCTGGAAGATGAGGAACTTTATTGTGCCTTCTTTGTGCCATAAAGTTTTTGGTTGCAAGGTGTCCTGGTAGCATCAGATAAAATTTATACTCCTTTGCAAAAAAGAAAATTATTTAATCAGGAAGATGATGTTTCTGGCCAGATCAGCAGTGGAAAAGAGGGTGAGAAATCTTGATTTGGAAAAAAACTCAAACAAACCACAAACCAGTTCTCTTCAAGCTGAAGGGGTTAAGGTGCATGTTCTGATCAAGCTGCTCAGTTTCCTGGGCACAAAAATAGATTCAGCATCTTTGGCTTCTGCACTTTCCTGTCTTTGTAATCACAGTTTTGGGGTAAAATCAGACTGACTGCACACTGAGCCAGGCTTCTCGTTGAGTGAACAGGAGTTTCTTTTTTTGGTTTAAGACACTTGTGGATGAAGATCTTATTAAGTGCAGTGGATCAGCCTTTCTGACCTCTTCCATGGTATAGAAAAACCATTTATTAGACCAAAATATTGTTATTGGGTAGATCCCTAAGGATCATGATCCAGGGTCTGAACAAAAAGTTTTACCTTTCAAAGACATCCATGTCTGGTGAAAATATTGGGAAACCCTTCTTTATCTGCACAGCTGACAGCCAATTTCAGATGCTTTCACATGACAGTAGAGCCTACCCTCTCTACAGAAATACAATTCCTCATTTCCATGAATTCTATTTCCCTTTAGTGTTTCTACTTCTAGTAAGTGACTCCATCACATCCAAGCAGTATAAAATAAAATAATATAAAATTACACGTCAGTATGCCCGACAATAATATTGAATGCAAGTTATATGAAAATACTATACAAAAAAAGAATTATTTTGGGGAGAAAAGTCAAATATATTGGAAATAGTTAAGGGTTTAAAATAATCCTTTCATTCATAATCCTTAAATTTATCCATACTTTGCAGAATAACTATGTCTTGTATAGCTGGATCTCTAAGAGAATTAACAGAGCTAAAAATCTTTAATTGCAGCATTTTCGACTGAGTGAGTGGTGGCACATGGGAAAGAAGTGGAGAGAAAGTGAAAAAAAAACATGGTGACAAATGGATGCAAACATGAAGCAAATCCTGAATATGTAACACATCTAGGGGATCTTGTGCATCAGAAAAAAACAAAAGAAAAAGAAAAAACACAACACTATAGTGATCAGAGAGAAAGATGTGAATAAGACTCGGTGGTTGAAGTGGTTGAAGCCATTTCATGGCTAAACATAAAATGGCATCTTTTCCTAAAATAATTTGGTTTAGACTGATTTCAACAGTGATTGGATGAAATAAGATCCTACTGCTTTGTGGCTGAGGGAGATACAGATTTATTTTGAAATGTTTTCCATCTATGTTTTCCAAGAAACTGTGTTAAAATGCTCACTCTTACAGGAACTGTGTGATCAGATAAGAAGTTGTGGCTGCCCCTGGATCCCTGGAACTATCCAAGGCCAGGTTGGATGGGGCTTGGAGCAGCCTGGGATAGTGGAAGGTGTTCCTGACCATGGCAGGGGGTGAAACTGGATCATCTGTAAGGTCCCTTCCAACCCACACCATTCCATGTTTCTGTGATGTCAGAGCTATGCCCAAGTACTAGTTGGACTCCCAGGTATCAATTATTACCATGTTTTTCTGTTGGTGATCATGAATATCTAGAATGTAGAGATGGTGGTCTTTGAGGTCCCTTCAAACCCAACCCATTCTGTGCTTCTATGAACTGCTACAGAATGTCCTGGGCAAAGCAAAGAAAGAGAAGAAATATCTCATATCCCAAGCCAAAAACCTAATTTTCCAGTATTTTAATGCCAGCTTGTCCTGAGGGGCACTTGCTGTCATTGCTCTGTTTTGGTCAGTACTTTTGGTGATTCTACTCAATCTCTGCTTCAAGTTCTTCTTAATCCTTGCACTATAATTAAGACAACAGTTGTTTCCACCTTTGCATGGGTGTTTTATGGATAAATTTGTGACACTCTGCATTCCAAAACCCAGGGTGAGGCCAGGGTAAGGATGCAGTGGAAGGAGGCAGATGAAGAATCCACAGTGTGGTGTGTGGGTTAGCCATGATATCACATGGGATGTGAAGCCTTTAAAGACTTGGGGTTATTCAAGCCCTTTGGCTCACCTCAGGGCATTCTGCTGCTGTCAAAGTCCAGCTTCTGTGAGAACACGAAGAGACAGCAGCAGGATTTCAGCTCGGATTTTGGAAGGCAGAGATTTGGGCTTCCGCCCAGCCCACGCTCAGACCAGCTCTGTGAGGGACACAAAACACTTCCATCAAATCTACTGGGGCTTAACAAAGTGTAACTTCCCCACACTGGACATGGAGGAAGCCTTCAAAGTGAAGGAAAAAATAATAAAACATCTCTGGATCTGTGTGTGAGCATCCATCCTCTGAGACCCAGTCTTTCTGGACAGTCATGTTAAATGTCAGTGAAATTTGGCAAGTTTGGCTCTACTGAAGCCAATAGCAAAAATTTCATTAAGTTTGCTGGATTTGAGATTTCCACCTGGTAACCTTTTTCTCTAGTCCCATCTACAATACCTCTGAGTTCCTTTACTGATATAAATAAGAATATTGCTGAAAGGACACCTTGCTCTTAACCAAGCTCTCCAGGCTTTTCTCAATTGCTAGACAATGTATGGTCAAAATTCTTCTTCTTTCTTTTGTTTTTTTCTCCCCATTTTGTGGGGATGAGATTTTTTTCCTCTCATGTCTGAAATAGAGGAGTGCATTACAGACAAATTTGCCTAAGGCTTTGGGCCAGAGCTGATGAGACTTCACGAAGATACAGGAACAGGCACATGGATAGGAAAAAAGAAAGCCTGTGAAAAATTAAAATGACAAGCCTGGTTAGGGAGCAGAGATAACTGGTGATGTAGTAAAATTAATTACAGTCTGGGTTGAAGGAATTGTGTGCCTAAGACAAAATTAAAAAAAAAAAAAAAGAAAGAAAAACCAAATAACAGCAATGAGATTATAAACCTTTTGATCATCTCTATGTGGTATAACTTCCAGTCCTTATTTATTATGGTATTTATTATGGCATTTATTTCTATAGCATGAGAGGTATAAATGGCAAATAAGGAAGGCAAGTGTCTGGTCAAAAGGTTTTTCTCTGAGCTCCTGACTCTGCAATGAATAACCTTATTAACAGTGAATTGCACTCAAAAATATCTTCACTGGACTAGGAACTGAGAGGAAACCTTCAGTGGATCAAGGAAACTGCATGATGCAACACTCCAAGGGTGATTATGGACACTTATTGATTATGCAGACTCACAGGGTTTTAGATATAATTTTTTACAGTCATTATGCATTTGCCAGAATGTGAAATAATTCCAGTTTTCCACCTACTGGCATGTGGGAAATGCTGGGTGATAATTTGTGGAGCAGCATTATTTTGTGAGAACAAAAGCCAGACATCCCAAAGGACGATTCCGAGATTCTGTAACACCCCAGCAAGGGGGAATTTCTCAGGTATATATAAGGACTGTGTTTTTGGGGCAGTGGGGATGGGCAGTAGGTGCTACCTGAGGTACAAAACTTCACATATTGGGTGATGTGATGGGCTGCAGTGAGGGACTCTGAAGCTCTAAGAAGTCTGAGGCCAACCTTGGAAGAAATTTTGAGAAGTACCAGAGCTTCTTTTCCCTGGCTCAAACCTCTGTGTGCAGAGCAGGAGCTGCCAAGAGGCTGCCAACAACCTTCTCCTCTCTCTCCAAAGCATTTCAAAATTTTCAGTTTTCAGAGAACAAAAAGTGAACTACAAAGATCCTGCCATTAGTGAGTTTTCCAAAAAGGAAAATAAAAAGACAACAGAGGAAGTTTTATTTTTTAACAGAAGTTGAAATGTCTGTTGGAGGAGGGTGAGTTGGGGAGGTGTTTATGCTCTCCTTTTCCTTTCTTTTTCTTTTCTTTCCTCTTTTCTTTCACAAAGAGCAGAAGAACAGTGGGGAAGAACTAACAAAGAAGAAAATAAAAGTAGTTTTGAAGTAAAGCCATGGCAGAAGGCTGCACATAAGCAAGGTCAGCCTCTGAACAGTTTCCATATTGCATTAGACCTGAGGGCTGCCAGAGTTGGATGCTTGGGGACAAATACAAGAAAAAGGAAAATATTAAATTAGCCCTCCCTGGAATTTATTTTAAGCAATAAGAGACTTCTGGGATTGTTGGTTGCTCTTAATGACTTATTATCCCTAAACATTTTATATAATTGTAGTACTAATATAATGTTAAACTGAACTATCTATATCCTATGTGGGGAAGAAAAAAAAAATAGGCAAGCTAATTCTGCTTTTATTTTAAGTGTTCTGCCTGGTATTTTCTAGGGTTTTTTTGCATAAGAAATAGGGAGTAATACTTATTCACCTTGCTTTCCAGATGTACCACACATTCTTCATCACTTTCCAAGCTCTGTGGGAGTCCTGTGGGACTCAGGCACCTGACTTAAGATTCAACTGAACAGATAAAGAGTAACACAAGATGAGAAGGAGAATATTTATGCTCAATCCTCCTGCAAAAAAACCCTCTTGGTTTGTGCAGTTAAACCTGTGGCATGTAGGTGGTGACTGGGACCCTGACCTTTGGTCCTCAGCTAGAAACCCAGAGTCAGGTGGGTCAAAAAAAAAACCAGGGATGAAAGGGGTTAATAATAAGCCCATGCACTTTAATTTTGGGAAAGAAGAAGAACAGAAAGTGGTGACACAGCCAAGACAGTGGGGTGAGAAAGGGTCCCTGGAGCAGCTCTGTGAGGGATGGACTCAAGCCAGGTCAGCCTGCATTTGTCAGAGACAGGAGCTGAGCACAGGGCACCACACAAATTCCCTGCTGCTTTGGGTGAGGGTCATCTCCTTCATTTCCCAGTGGGTCATTTGTCCATTCCTGAGGGTTGTATTAATTTGTGGTTTTGCTCCTGCTGCACCTCTCTGTTCCAAAGTACATTAAAGATGAAGCCGGTGCCAAGTCTTGCAGCCGTCAAAGGAGTGATGTTAAAAATATCCCACCCTTGCTCTCCCTCCCCAGACTGTCTCTCCGTGTCTAGGTGCTGACAAAAGTTATTTGTCGTATTCCCTTCATTTGGTGAGTGACAGGAGACTGGTGTCAAGTGAGAAAATGAAATGTAAATTTTATTAAACACCTTCTCATCTCTGTGTATCAATCCAGATTCCAGCCTAACACAGCAAATCAAATCCTGTCTTCACCAGGCCTGAGGGCACACAAAGAATCATTTCTCCTTAATACCATTCCATCCTGGTAAAATATTTTTCTGTTTAGTAAATGAAAATTTAAAATGCAAACCCTATTTTAATCCCAGAGAAAAGATGTGCATTGCAGGGAGAAGGATGCTGCATTTTGTTCTGTTCTGCCTTGTGTTTTCTTCTGTTTCCAGACACACAAATGGTGATTAGCTGAAACAAAAATTACAACTCCCTTTTAAGGCTTGCCCATTGGGACTTTTTATCTTCATGTCCACCACTAGGCTTAGAATCTTACTAGTCCAGAGATGATTCAGTATCCACTTGTTTAATGCAAAATTGCATGGAAGATTATATGATGTACTGAAGTCTGAAACATTATTCCCAAGTGAACAGCATCACAAGTTCATTGCTGTGGGTCTTAGTACCTCTATTCCTTTGCAAATGAGGCTTTTGCTCCACTGTGAGAGGTAAAATTTTCAGCGAAGGAAACTTCTGCTGAGCAAAACCATGGCTGATTTGGGTCTTGGTATTCACAGGAAGAGCACAAAATAATTGGTTTCCTTTGATAATGGGGAAGATATTTATGGCTATTTATGTGTCGAGTTTGACACTGGGATGGAGACAATAAATACAGGAGATAAACCCTGAGCACAACACAGATTTTTTCTTTACTCCCAAGAGGTGGTACTGGAGAATATGTCCAGAGAGGTTGTGGACTCCCCACCCCTGGGAGTGTCCAAGGCCAGGCTGGACAACTCTGAACAAACTGGTCTAGTGCAAGGTGTGCCTGCCCATGGCAGGGGAATGGAATGAGATGAGCTTTAAGGTTCCTTCCAACCCAATCCATTCCATGATTCTATGATTTTATGATTTTTTTTATTGAGGCCACTGATTAACCAACCCACCTGGCTTTCATCTACACCCATTACCCCTAAATATTAAAAGTCATGTGTCTAGACTGGTTTAACTCTCCCATGTTTGTGGGTAACATCAGATATGGATCCAGAAGGGTGCTGTTCTTCATTTTTTCATGCACAGCTGTTGCAGGAGTGGCTGAATCACCCTGTGCAAGAGCCTGTTTCTCTGCATTACTTAAATGACATCGTTGGTTTCCAGCCTTATCAAGCACTCATTTTCATCTTAACCCAGCTCAGCACTTCTTAGTTCCAGTGGAGTCTTTCACTGATCAGTCTGAAACTCAACATGAGGTTTTTTTCTGATGGAAAAAGTGCAGAAGTGCTGCAAAAGTAGAGATCCTGGGGCAATTTTACCCTCTGAAAGTTGTTGCCTACCCTTCCATTGCCCCTATTAGCAGGACCTCGTCCAGTACCAGCTTGTCTTGGAGGTGGGGGTCCTGGAATTGCCTGGTTTTCCCACCTAAAGCAGTCCTAAGAATTTACAGCAATTCAGGGCTTCAGCTATCTCACAGACCTGGGAGCCAACCAGGTCAGTCAAAGTTCCCATCTTGCAGATCCTCCAAGGAATGCCTACAGCACCTCATTTCAGTAAGGCTGAGGGTATATATAGTCCCCAATAATCTGAAAAAAAAAGTAAAGAAATCTGAATTACTTAAGAACTATTATTTTAAATATTTTATTTTAATTTCTTTTACATCTCTGGTATTCTATTTTAAATTAAAATTTTCCTTTCCAAGAGAAATAGTAGGCTCCTGCTTTTCCCAGCATCTTTAAGAGGGAAAGCCATGCTGTTGTCCATGAATCAGGGATAGATGACATGAAGCAGGGAAGAGTTAACTCACTAAAGCTTGCACTAGGAGCAAGTGGAAAAGAAACCAGAAAAAAACCCACCCATTTCCTTTGGCTATCTGTCCTGAGACAGATTCACTACAGCATTTTGGTTATCTAAGCCTGTTTCAGAGAGGAAAATGAAGACAGGCAACACTGAAAAAGCAATGCAGGGCAAGACTTGCAGCTTATGAATTAGGCTGGATATCAGCTGTCCTCAGTTCAAGCCTGCATCCTGCCACCAATTCCCCTCTCTGACCTTAGGCCACTCATTTAATGTCTCTGCCCCTCAGCTCCTCACGTGCAAAATGAGAATGCTAATGCAGCTTTGCTCCCTCCCTCAGCCCACGCTGCCCACTCAGGCTCCAGGCTGCACTGAGGCTCTTTCTAATTAATTATTTTCCAAAAGCACAGCTCCATCCTGCCTTCCCAGTTGCCATTGAAACCATCCTTGAAACAAAAAGGTAGCAATGAAAGTAGTAATAGTGATAATAATAGAGGTAGGAGCAGAATTAGATATAGAAATAGAAAAGCTAAGCAAAAGCAGAAATACAAAAAATAGAAATAGAAAAAATAGAAATAGAAGAAATATAAATATAGAAAGAGAAATAGAAATAATAGAAATAGAAATAATAGAAATAGAAATAATAGAAATAGAAAGATAGAAATAGAAATAGAAATAATAGAAATAGAAATAATAGAAATAGAAAGATAGAAATAGAAATAGAAATAGAAATAGAAATAGAAATAGAAATAGAAATAGNNNNGATAGAAATAGAAATAGAAATAGAAATAGAAATAGAAATAGAAATAGAAATAGAAATAGAAATAGAAATAGAAATAGAAATAGAAATAATAATAGCGATATGTTAGAGAAAATGATAGTAATATTGGTAGTAATAGGGATACATGTAGAGATAGAAATAGATTTAGAAAAAGAAATGGAAGTAAAAAGTAGAAATAGAAATAGGAATTGAAAAAGAAAAACTAGAAATAACGGAAATAGAAATAATAGTAGTGATAGTGTCAGAGAAAGATGGTAATAGTGGTAGTAATAGGGATAGATGTAGAGATAGAAATAGATTTAGAAGCGAAAGTGATAATAGAAATAAAAGTAGAAACAGAAATATAAATAATAAGAGCACCTAAGCCGGTTTCATTTGCAAGGTGTTGAGAGTTAAAGGAAAGAAAAAAATGAAAGGAGCAGTGCAGCCCGTGCAGAGGAGCTGTCATGTCACACAAATTGCCAGCTTCCCGAATATCAGCAATCCCTCCTCCGCCTCACCCAGTTAAATTCTCTCTCCCCTGCCCCCAGGTGGGCGGCTCCGGGCCCGGCTGCAGCTCCCTCCACACTGGAGATCAGTCATTTCACACCGCCACTGGGCTCCCTCGCCATTCTAATGCAGAAACGATTGCACACTATGACTAATAATGTTGGCTGTATGAAAGAATTATTGATAGAGAGACTGAGAAAGGCCTCCTTGGATTTCCAGACAGGACGGTCTTGATTTGGAGAGAGCAAAGCATAAAATAACTCCAGGGCCATTTCGAGGCTGACGGAGTCTCCAGGAGACGAGCTGACAATTGGTGCTTGAATTTGAAGCTTGCAGATGTGTGTGCTGTGGTAAAGCCTCTTCCCTCATACCCTGGAGTCCCCGATCCTCAGAAATAAAGAAGGGACATAGAGGGAATGCCAGTCAACACAGGCTTATGGAAAATAGGTCCTGCCAAACTAAATTGAGAGCTCTTTTTCTGATGAGATTACAAGTTCAGTTGATAAAGACAGCAGGATTCAAGCAATAGGCATCTGTGAGGAATTTGACTTGCTACGCTATGACCCCTTGATTACAAAACTAGGGAAAAATGCACAAAATTAACATGATGCACTTTAAGTGGATTAAAAAATAGGCTGAGAACATCAAAATGTGTTTGCAGAAGTCACTGCTGAGCGGGTCTGTTTCTAGTCTGGTCACAGAAGGATCAGGTTATCTATAAATAAAAAGTTTAACTAAAAGTGGCTATTCAGACAATTGGTGATTGATTCTCCATCTCTCAGAGGATGATAAATAATGTAAGAGGACAGATCCCTTACGTTGTGTGACCAGTGGATCAGCCACATGTGGATGTCCCATCCCTGGAATTGTTCAGGACCAGGTTGGATGGGGCTTGGAACAGCCTGGTCTAGTGGAAGGTGTCCCTTCACATGGCAGGGAGGTGAAATGAGATCTTCAAAGTCCCTTTTAACCCAAACCATTTCAGGGTTCTATGAAATTAGGTACATTTTTTTGGACAGAAAAATTATACTTAAGGATATGCCTAGATTTACCAGGCAGAGTTTCTTTTCTGACAGCTGGTGACTGGGAACAGCTTCTCATCATTATAGATAATCACTAACAATTATTTTTGCCAGGATAAAGATCTTACCACGGAGATAATGTTATTTTGCTCCATGGACAGAAAGATTTTAAATAAGAAGAGGTTGCTTTTATTCTACGATTGACACTGCTTTTGGTTTAGGTGTCTGCAGTGGCAGAAGTAGTTTAGAATTTTGCATGGGGTTAACAAAGGAAACAGATGAGGAAAACACTTTGCTTGGCAGAAAAAAAAAAGGACTTTTAAACCAGCTGAAAATTAAAACATGAATGGTGGGGGACTTAGAAGGAGGAAAGAGAGAATGTGTACAACCTCACCCCTCGTCCTGGGAAAGTTGCTACGGGTGGCAATGCCATATCCTGTGACAGCAAGAGGAAGACAGGAGAGAGCTCAGAAAAGGAAGGGCAGCAAGGAACACTTCTGATACCTCCAGTCTTCTTTATTCATTCAGAGGTGTTTCAACCCTCTAATATTAAGAAAATTCCCATATAATTCAAGCTTTCCTGCCTGATTGTGTCATGGTGCAAAGCTTTGGCAAAATAACCTTTGAAAAGTCTGACTTCATGGTCAGGAACCTAAATCATATTTTTCTTATTAATTTCTGGATCTGGTCCTCAAAGCATTCCCTTCAATGTGAGAGAAGTTTCCAGTGAAAAATAATGGGTGCAGCAGCACCCTGTGTCTCTTTTGGTCTGACTCCAAAGTTCATCCAAGTCCATGAGGTCCATTTTCCAGACATGAGGTTTAAGGCATCTAAAAGGTAAATGTGATTGATTTACTGCTTCTAATCATACAAACCCTCTTTCAAAGCCACAGAATCATGAAATCATAGAGTACAGTCTAGTAACTCCAAAAATTCTGCTTCAAATACCTTTTAACTTTTGCAAAGTTTATGAGGACAGTGCATTCTGCATGGATCATTTTCATGGGCAGATTGAAAACCTTGAGCCCAGGTGTAAACTTGCTTTTCAGATGAGCTCTAGCTCTACTCTGTGCAAATGGGCAAAAATTGGGAAGAATCACTTGCATTAAGCCACCAAATCCCTCCTCTGCCCTACCAAGAGATGACATATATAAACTCATTAATATTGCTCGATAAAATAGGCGTGTTACAAGGATGATTACAGATTAGAATCATATTCCTGTGCTGAGATTGCTGCTGAGGCTAAGCCAGTACTGCTCTGATCTTAATCACCATAGATATTTCAGAAATAAAAAAAAAACTAAAACCCAAACCAACAAGGCTATCCTTTAAAACCACTGCACATATTCTCCTCACACCTCTCAGGATGTTTGCTTTGGTGAAGCAAATATCCTTCATCTCAAGATTTATTTATTGGTTTATAATATTCCTGGGTTGCATAATAGAGAGATGTCTACTAATACTCTAGAGGAAGAGGGATTTCTCATGAATTTTATACACATAATTTCCTCTGGGAAGTGCTGAGTATGATACCTCCTGAAGGACTCTGTGGAAAATTCATGTAAATAAGGGAAAATGGATTCATGGCTCCAGCCTGCAGTTATCTTGTGAGCAGGGTTTTGTGAAACGAAAGCACCAAGGGCTGAAAACATGGACTCTTTCTTTACACACAGAAATGGGCTGTGGAGCAGTACAAGGACTCACTAGTGCTGCTGGTGGGGTCACTGATCAAGGTACTTACAAAGATAAAATTCTGCCTCCTTGACACCTTGTGAAAGACTCCCCTGCACTTTGCAATGGTGAAAATGGATTTATTTTGGACTAACAACAGTCCCCAGAAGGACCTTCCAGCAGACCCATGAATAGGAGAGCTGCATGTTTTATACTCCCTCTGCCTGCTCCTGCTGATCAGGGGACTGTGCAATTTGGTATATAATTACACAAATCTCTCAGTGGTGCTTCCTGAGCCAGTATAACCATTATTATATAACCATAACCATATTCTCCATGACCCAGTATAACCCTGGTTCGTGCCTGAGATGTTTTGGTTTTCTGAAATTCTTTTCCCAGGGAATTTTCTGTAAACAAGAGAAGTGTTTTTGTAAACTCTACCTTTGTTTTCATTCCTTTTCCTAGGAGGGACTTCTTCTTGATTTTCCTCTGGTCTGACCAATGTGATTGAAGAGGTTTGCCTTCTTGTCTCCAATCAGATTGGTCTATGTAAAATAGTATATAAGGGAGACACATCCCAAAAATAAAGAAGTAATTTTCAGCCTTCTGAAGTTCACAGTCCGTGTCGTTGTGGTGTAAAATGGCATCAACCCAGCACCTTTGAAAGCTCCAGAACCTGCCCCATTCACACCTTGCCTGCTTGTACTGAGCTCTGCTGCTCAAGAACACCTTCAATGCTGCCTGTGCAGTTTTTCAACACTGAAAATGCAACTTCAATGTGCTTTCCAAACCAGAATATCCATGTTATCCCACAGATATAAATGAAATCAGCCCCACTGTTTGGTGTGAGCAATGCGAGTAGAGCTGAAATGCATCTTTTTACTCACAGGCACAAACAAGAAGGGCAGAAAAAACCCCCACAGTTATGGGGTGAGAGCATTAACCAGCATTTCAGAATTTCTGCTTAGCACCCAAATCATTTAAATTTCTTTGTAGGAGAAAAGGTTTGAGGGTGATACACCTGTCCCTACAGCTGGTGATGGGTCTGGAGAACAAGTCTGATGAGGAGAGGAAGGGGGAAGTGGGAGTGTGAAAGGAGGTGGGAGACGGGTGGGGGTCAATCACTTTGAGTGACATGACAAGAGAAAATGGCTTCAATTTTCACCAGGAGAGATTTCCATTGGATGTAGGAAAAATTTTTTCACCAAAACACTCCTTTGGCCCAAGCACAGCTGCCCAGGGCAGTGGCGGAGTCCCCATTCCTTCGATGGGTTTAAAATTTTTGAAATTGTGGCACTTGGAGAATAGGTAAGATGTTTCCTTTCTGACTTTGCTCTGAAAACCAGAACTATTATAAAAGTTACTGACATTCCATGTTAGATCATTAAATGATGATGAAATGATCCCTAAAGGATGATGAAAATGTTGACCTATTTTTTTCTTTTTTTAATTGAGAATTAAATGCTTAACTAAATTTTAAGTTTTCCTCCTCAAACACATTTGTTTTAAAATTTTCTTTGGAAAATGCAGTACCCCAAGCTTTTAATGATCCTTAGAATACTGATATATTTTTAAAGAACGCTGACCAAAATTGTCTGTTTTCCAGACAAAAATTCTTCCCTGCTTTAGATAACTTTCCACTCTAATGCAAGAACAGGAGAAGTCAGGGACTATGCAGTGCTTGGGACAGGCACTCTTGGTTTGACTGGGAAAGGTGGAAACGTGTCCTTTTACGAAAGAGAAGTTTGCTGTTACTGACAGGAGCATTTCCACTCATATTGTGCCTGCTGAATGCAGGCGTAACTGCTTTCATTTCTTGATCTGAACTTTGTGTGCCCACTGGGTGCATGAAAAGAAGTGTTTTGTCTGTCTTCCTTTCCCAATTCCATGTAGGTCATAGAATCATTTAAGCTGGAAATGCCCTCCAAAATCATCAAGTCCAACTATTAATCCAGCACTGCCAAGCCCAAAATTAAACCGTGTTCATGAGAAGCACATATACATGTTTTTTTCTAGCACTTCCATGGACAGAAATGGTTGCATTTTTTGAGATATATTGTCAAACTGGATGTCCAAAATGACTGCTTGTTTCTCCCCATCTTCCACAAAAGGGAAAAAAAACCCAAAAAATCAAAACCCCAAAACATTGAGTGTTCTTTCCCTTTTTTTACTTTTTGCTGTAGATTCTTCCACTTTAAAAATAATAAATGTCCAGGCAGGTCTTGAGCTTCTGGGGCAGAACAATACTTCTATATCTCTGGAAAATTAGCTAAAAACAAAGAAAAGCTGCTACTGTATTTTTATTTTATTTAATTTTATTTCAGGAAATATTTAAAAGAGACCATGAAATTTATAAGTGACAATTCCCATTGAATATTGCACAGGAATTGCTGTGAGGTCAAAAACACACACCTGGTACATTGTTAGATATAAATTTGAATGACAAGAGACTGGGAATTCAGAAGGTTAGTCTGTGTAAAGATGCTGTATTCTCACATTTCATTTGCTGGTGGACAAGTTGAAACAAACCCCAAGGTTTTTTTCTCTAATAAAGTCCTCAGAATCTTCATGGCAACATATAAACCCTGAGCTGTGTTCCATCTCACAAAATATCTTCTCGTGGCTTCAATTCCTATTCTCAAAATGCTGCCTGGAGACCAACACAGTGAAGAAAAAATAAAACATGAAGAAATTCAAGAAATATGTAGAAATCCATATTCAGGACAAATAAATGAATCCTCAGAGGGGCTAAGCAGGCACAGGGAAGAGGAGCTCTTTGGATTCACACCAGCTGAGCATCTGATGCCAAATATCACTAATGAAGTCACCAAGCCAAATAATGCACCCATCCTATTCCCTTATAATCATTCCAATGCCCCTCACAGCTGTTTCCAACTGTGTCTCTGATCTCCTTGCTAAGACATTTAAATCTCCTGTTTCATTTGCATGGTTATCCAGTGAAATAGCTCCTAGTGTTTCTTTTCTTGTTTGCAAAACTGAAGAGAGGGGGGAAGAGGAAGGCGGGGGGGAGATGGGGGTGGGGAATGTAGAAATGTGAGGATTTATCTTCATGCAGGGAAATTATTCAAATCTGACAACTTACTTTTGTTCCACGAGAGACTAGCTTGGAGGCTTGGACTCTCATGGGGGCAGATAGCCTTTTTTGTAAAGTCTCACCATAATTAGTATTTCATCCCATCTTGTTTGGCATCCGAGCTGGATTTCCTTACGATGGAGCTGGCTGCACTAGAGGGACCATGACTTTGTTTTGTTGATGGTGTTGGTTTTGGTTTTCTTTTCTAACCCATGAATAGGTTCTCAGGTCAGCAGATCAAGAACTCTGCAGGAAAACTGTCTGCAGGGCAGTTGGGCTGTGGAACAAAGAGCAAGACCCAGCAGAGAACAGGAAAGAGATGTCTTGTGATGGGGACAGAAGAATAACTTGACTGGTCCACATCAAAGAGCCACTTACCCTAGTGACTAAAAGTGTCCAGAGTGCCAAGGGAATAACAAAACAAGTAGGACAGCAAAGGCTGGTGTTTCCCCAGTGTATTCCCCTACTCTCCTATGACTTGCAGCTCAGAGGAAGCTCATTTCTATTTAACATTCCTTGATGATTTCTTGCCATTTATTTGTCCTGCTGGTTTTTTAATCCATGTAAGTTTTAAGTGTCTTCTTGATACCATACAGCAAGGAATGCATTAGTTTGATGAAATGTCCTTTGAAGAAACAGTCCTTTTGAATGTTTCAAAGCTGTCTCTTGAGCTATGTATTTTATTTCATAGTTGTTTTACTGAAAGGGAGTGAATGGTCTTTCCTCTTCTATTGTGTTCCCTCCTCACCCTCTGTACATCCATTACCAGGATACATTGGTCTATTCAATTTGGAGGGAACTATGCCCTGGAAGCAGGACATTTTGTAGGACTTAAAAGCCAATTTTTAAATGTGGTTCAGTGCCTGTAAGTAATGTGTATATATTGTTTAATATGAACCCCTAAAATCTGAATTAGTGTATTATCTTCTACCTTACCTATTGCACTGCATTTCACATATTTTCCACCTTACCTTTTTCTCTTGCTCTTGATTCATTAGTCTCCTTCTCCTTCTACAACTCTTAGCTCTCTTTTGTCCTGGAAAAACTTTCCAGCTTACCTGCTGGTTTCTTTCCTCCTGTAGAACACATTGAATTACAACTTGGAAAAGTCTTTGGTACTTCCCATACAGTGATGGCTGCATCTGACAATGTAAAATAAATTAAAAGGAGACAGTAATAATAATAAACTAATCATAAGATATAGCAAATAAGCTAGAAAACATCATCTTCACATGCTTTATTCACTTTCATGCCACGTTCCAGTTTTGTTTTGTACTTGTGCTGATTCTGGTTTGCTATTTTGCTCAGAAAGTTGAAATCTCACTTTCCGGGGCAATTGCAACTTACTCTCCGTGTGGTTCCCAAATCCCTTGTTCAGCTGTGTCATAAAAAGCTGGGGTAAAATGATGGCCATGTTTTTTTGGGAAGAATCTGTTATCAGTATCCTCAGCCATTTATACTCTGCAGAATTCTAAATTCCTTTCCCACTACACCCCAAGGCATGCAGCACATATTCTCAGCGTGAGGCAATAAAAGCATCACTGTGGCCATAAGGCAGACCCCCCCTTTTAAAAAAACCAACAAACCCAACAGAAAATAATATTCATGTTCTAGGGCCATGGAGGCATCTCTTGGGATCCTCAGGAGCTGTAACTGTGATGCAGTGTGGATGAGACAGCTTCATTCAAGGAGATTCCACAGAACCATAGCATTATTTGGCTTGGAAGGGACCTTAAAGCTCATCTGATTCCACCTCCTGCCATGGATGGACATTGCACCAGACAAAAAAAACTTTTAAAAAAATTATACTAAATGGTGTAATCACAAGCTATTTCTGAGCTACCTGAGCTTAAAACCAGGTAAAAAAACTTAAAAAGTAAAAATCAGGTAAAACCAGGTAAAAAACAGGTAAAAAACTTAAAGTTCCTTTACCCTCACTTATTTAGCATTGTAAACATATTTTAGAAGGTTAAAATGAACATAAATCTTCATGCTTATCCCACTGGTAAGGATGATTGTTTTGGGGAGCAAATCATAGGTTTTCCTTATGAGGTGCTGAATTGCTGCATTGGAGAAACTGCAGCCAGCCTTGGGCTGATGCAGTGCTTTTCTTGTCATTTTGGAAGGAGCCAAAAGAATTGGGATTTTTCTGCCAATATGCAGCAGAAATACAGGGAAGAGAGGTGCTGTCCATGCACAGCACATTGTTAGTGGGACACTGCAAAGGCCCATCATCTTGCTTTTTTGTCTTCAGTGGCCTTGCCTTTGTAAGAACTAAATCTGCAGCAGACACACAATGATTACAAAAGGAGCTACTCCTACCACAGAAAGGGAAGGCAAAAAAAACCTCAGAGAAAGGGGTGTAGACTATTTACTCCCTCAGCTACAAATCAGCATCGAACTGGAGTGTGAAGAGTGAATATTAACATTCAGCTGGCTGGTACTGCGAGCTATAATAGACATGAGCATTGACTAGACCCAGTATTAGTGATGGTACTGGGAAACCATCCTTTGCTTTTGGCTGCCTGAAGGCAGTAGTGATCCCCTGCTTGTCCTATCTGTCAGTCTATTTGATCTCCAAATGAATTGCTTTTGATAACAGCTATATAAATGCAGAACTGTTCCGCTGGGCCTTCTTAAATGAGCCTCCTCTCTTTCATCTCCCAGTCATTTCAAAAAGCAGATAGACTTGTTAGAGGTTTTTAATGCAATGATTTATGTTTTATCTTGCCTGGTTTGAGGCAGCATTTATTTAGCACTAAATTCTTCCCAAGCCTACATGTAGGGAGAAAGGTTTCAGCACAATATTTGAGACTTAAAATAGTGTGTCTGTGTGCACATGTGCATGTGTGTATATGTGTGTGCACGTGTGTGCACTCTGCCTCATCAGAGGGAAATAAGGGATGCGTTTTCTTTTTAGGAATTTAATGCTCTGATTTGGTTGGATCATTGCACTTCTAGTGAAATTAAAAGAAACAGGAAGGAAACAATATTTGATAATCCTCTGGCTAGTAATGTTCCATATATGGCAAGCGACAAACCCTTTGGAGAGCAAAAGAGTGAGAAAAATGATGTATTTTTATGAGGTTCAATAAAAGAGAAAATCTCTATCTCTTTTAAAGTTATTACCATTTTTTTAACATTAGCAGGGTGGTTTATCTTTTTTATTTTCCATTTTCTTGTTGCTGAGAAGGACATGCAGCTATTAGGATCTAAAGGTGAAGAGCTGATTTTTTAAAGCTCCCGTGTTAGAATCATGCAAACATAGAATGGTTTGGGTTGGAAGGGAGTTGACAGATCCTCTAGTTCTGTTTCCCTGCCATGGGTGGGGACATCTTCCACCAGACCAGATTCCTCCAAGCCCTGTTCTGATTTGATTCATAAGGAAATAAACAATACTCTTGCTGATGTCCTTGCAATTGAAATAATTGAGGTTCTTTGGAGTAATCCAGGAATGTTAGTCCAGATTCCATATGAAAGGATGAGTTAAAATTTCAGGCTTGGGAATTTTTTCCCCCTTTGTTTGACTATAATAATGATTGGATTGATGGTACAAGTCACCTATTTATTCCAGTTGTGAAAACTTAAGTTATAATGGGACATTCACAATGGATGGAAGAGAAAGTTCTTTAAAGACAACTTCCCTAAATATCTTTGGGAGAAGGACGCAATGCTCTAAAGAGGCTAATTTTTGAAAAGAGTGAAGCTGGCTGGCCTGTCACAGTGTTGTGTAGCATATTATTCCATCTGAAACAACAGATACCCAGAGGGTAGCTGGGCACTGAACAAGCTCCCCAAGGAATGGGCACAGCTCCAAGGCTGCCAGAGCTCCAGGAGAATTTGGACAACATTCTCAGGCACAGGGTGGGATTCTTGGGGTGTCTGTGCAGGGCCAGGAGTTGGGCTTTGTGGGTCCCTTTCAACTCAGGATATTCAGTGATTCTATTATTCAAAAATCTCTTTTCTGCCATGGAAATGAATAATACAATAAAAGGAGCTAACTGAAAAAAAGGAAAATATATGCAATTTAAACCATCTGTTTAAAACAAGGTGATATCTTTGATGCAACAAGTAACTGAGAAGTAATAGGAAAATTAGGCTATTTATCCTTGAAATGGCAAGACTCAATTTTTGTCTTGGAAGGAGGTAGGAGATCTGGATTAGTATCAGGCACACAGGTGACTGCATACTTTCACATCCCAAGCTGGGGTTGAAGCATGAGAATGCTGTAGAGGACATCTCCAAGGTGCTCCTTATTCCACCAAGCTTAGACACGTATTTTACAATGGGATCTCAGGTGGCACTGGTTTCTCTCCCTTAGCTGCAGAAGGACTTCAGGGATGTTAAACTTCTATTTGCAAATTGGCCCTTCCTTTTGTGTTCCTGGTGCAGCTTCATTAGTCAAAAAAGCTAAATATTGTCTCAACAATAAAATATGAATCCTGAGTAGCCTGGTGATTTAATACTATCCTGAGAGCTGTTGGCTTCAGCTCAGTTAAGTTCATGGTGATCCTCTATCCCACTTTTTGGAGCAACTTTCCATATTATAAGGATCTAGTGGAAAATGACCCTACCCATGGTACTGGGGTTAGAACTTGATAACCTTTAAGGTCCATTCCAACCCAAACCAATACAGGATTCTTTGAGTGTTGAAAATCTCAAACCAAACATTAGTTTGGGTGCCAAGTGTCCAAACCCGCTGTGCTGGAATTGCCTGTCATGTGGGCAGTGACCACCACCCTCAACATTGCACAACAGGACCCCTTAACTAGAATTGTGAGAAGGACACACAATAAACACCCATTTTCCTAGCCTAAAATGCTTCCAAACAATCAAAACAAATATGAATAATCAGAAAGCTTCATTTTTTTTTGTGATCATAAATCTAGCAATTTGCCATTAATATTAAAAAGTGTTTTCCTGCCAATGGACACTTGAAAAGGTTGTCAAAGCTTTACATGCCCATACTGCATTTGTACTTATATGTACACATGTAAATGTTATTAATGAAAAAAAGCAAGAAGATTCAGAAGGCATTTTTTTTCTAAATTTCATCATGAATTATGATGAAATTGCCAAAATATATGAATTATATGAATTGCCAAAATATAAATGGAATATGGGATGCAGGACCATAGATATATTTGCTTGTTTTCAGACATCACCTCCTTTGAGACTGATGTCAAAGACTGACGTAAAAAGTTTAAGTGGCCCAATTCTGCTCTTACCAATGTCATGATAAGTTTTATTTACTTTAGAAGAAATAACAGTGATGAAAACGATCAAATTAATTTTAGTCCAGAGTTATACATACATAAACCTCATATATATATATTTTTTTGTACCAAATCCAATCAAAATCTCCCCTGAGATAACTTGAGGCCATTTTATGTCATCCTGTCCTGGTTTTCTGGGAGCTGAGTCCAACCTCCCCTGGCTGTTTCCTCCTGTCAGGGAGTTGTGCAGAGCCACAAGGTCCCCCCTGAGCCTCCTTTTCTCCAGGCTGAGCCCCTTTCCCAGCTCCCTCAGCTGCTCCTGGTGCTCCAGCCCCTTCCCCAGCTCCATTGTTCTTCTTTGGATGTGCAAAGCTTATTACCTCTGTAAGAATTTGATCATAACATAGCTAAAACAGAAGAATTATCATCAAAAATTACGGATCAGGGAAGACCAAAAGGCTTAGGTGATGTGTGTGCTATAAAGTTAAATAGTTCTAGGAAAGTTCTCAGACTTTTAAAGCTAACAGTTCCTGAAGCAGGAAAATTTTCAAACGTGCATTTTTGAGGGTCCTCACAGAGGGGACTAAGAACTCTCATAATGGACGTGGCTAAACATCATGAATTCGCTTTAGGGACAGTGATCAGTCAGGGAATATTTAATTTACCATCAGACATATCAGTGAGGTTGATCCAGGAGGAAGGTGGGGGTGATCTGAACGTTTCCTTTGGTTTTGTGTGGTTTCAAAGAAAAAAGTAAGGTTCCAAATGCTTACCTCAGATTTACAAAATATGAGGAGTAAGTGATATCAGATTAAAACTTCTGCCATTCAGGCAGTGTAGAGAGCAGAAGACACATACTTTCAGAAAAGTTGAAAAATTATTTGAGTAATGAAACAGAAGCATTATTAATCAGTTTTGACAGATGAGAAACTACAGTATGGAGACTTTAAATCCAGAATTTTGTGTTTCATTTATGAAACATATAGATATATAAATTTATATATGAGAGCTCCTGCTGCTATTGAGAATTCAATGCAACCAGACAAGTTTCTAAAGAGCCCAGTATGCTGCAAACATGGCCTTAAGCTGCACAATAAAAGCTGAGTGCTGTTGAAGGCAATAGAAAAACATGAAAATGTTCCATTTGAAATGTCTTCTTGTTGAAAAATGTTTCTTAAATTGGAGTTTTCTATAGGAAATGTTCTTATGAGAAAAATGGCTTCCATTTTTGGCAACTGAATATTGGCCAGAATTCATTTTTTTTCCCCAGCTATTGGCTTTCTGACAAAATTTTAAATGCTTTCCAAGGCAAGGCTATCTGAATATGCAGAATTAGTTTTTGTCTAACTGCTGTTTTAGAATAAAACACCTTTTCTATCTGCTAGTTATCTGTCTTTTTGGAAGGCACCAAAGAAGGGGGTGAGTTTGTTTCCCATAAAGCCTTATTGAGAATGTGATTGACTCTGCAAAACCCATCCTTAAAATCACACATGCCCAAGGAAATGGTGGCAAAGCCATGAATTACTCTTGGCTTTTCCAAACAAAAGGTCAACACCTTTCCCTTGGTCCCGTGCAATGACCCATGGATATTATGGAGCAGAAAATCAGGAATAAAAATTCATGTTCTTCTTCTGTTGCCCAACACAACAGCTCAGAGCACCTTGGCAGGGGAATTTCCATACATGCCATCAGTGAATTCCCCTTTTACCAATGGGGAAAGCAGACTCCACCCTGGTAGTATTATTTTTTTGTTTGCTTTCATTCTGCAAAGGCTCAGACAGATAATTTTTGGGTTGGATTGCAGGAAGAAGAAGGGCTGCAGCACTCCAATATTTTCTCCCGTATAGCATCACTTATTAAAATCCTGTTGTCCTGACCATTGTTGCTGCCATTGAAGTCTGGTTTATTTACTTGAAAATCTGATTTGTTTCATTTTATTACTGTGTTTGCCAAGTAACTGATATCAGATTCTGCAGGAAAGAGCTGCCATTTACCAGCAGGCTGTGATGGCTCTGACACGGTCTGCAGGACCGGCTCCGAGGCTCGCTCTGCCCCGGGGGCTCCAGCAGAAATAAGATTACTGGCAATAACTGCTTCAACTGCTTTGAATAACAGACACAACTCAGAGAGCATAAAATTAACATAAACACAGCATCAGTGTGTTCCCTCGGCGGATACGAGACAGGCAGGATATGGAAAATTGACTGAAATGGGGTCAGGCGCTGCTGAAATCGGGAAGGCAGGAAGCTCTGCCAAGCTGAAGGGTGGTGGTGCTGCTGATAAATAAATAAATTAAAAAAAAAAAAAAAGACAGCCATGAAGTTTTAATGATAACACATTTGGAGGGGTGGGTGCTAAAAATGCAATATGGATGGCAGAACACCCAAAATGCTGGATTTCCAGGGAAAATTCCTTTCGCCGTCCTTTGGCTTTTCACTCCTGATTGGAAGGAGGGAGGGGGAAGAAATAACAATAATGATAACAGAAATAACAGCAGTTTCCTGTAGCAAATTTCCTGGCTTTTTTTTTTTTTTTCTTTTTTTTTTTTTGCAGGGGAAAGGTGAAAATAGAAAAGATGGAGGGAGGGCACAGGGTGATGATTTGAGGAGGATGCCCTAGTTTTGTTAATGAGTGGTATCAAGTATTTTGCAGCACTCCTATTTCTTTTTATTTATCAAATATTAAAATGGGAGACGCTTCCTGACACACTCAATAAAGAAGTCCATTAAGAGGGGAAGGCACAGCAGCTCTGATTTTGCAGTTTTTATAATGAGATATTGCAGATACCACTTGGAACAGAGTTACCCATGGAGCTCTGGATTTCCAAGCCCTCAGATTTGCTCATACAGAGAGAGCAGGAACCAGCACATGCTTGTAATCAGGAGTTCCTCAGCAACCCAAAGCACTGAAAAAGACCCATAGTGAGTGTGTTTATCTCATAACCAGCATGAGATTCGGGATATTGTTTTCAAAGCAACCTCCCTTTGAAGAAGAGATGCCAGAGGAGGGTAATCCACATTGGTGGAGCTTAGGTGGTTTTCACTCAAGAAAGAAAGTATTTAGGACTCTGTTCCTGCTTCCCACTGTTGGGAGTTTGTCCTTCAGATGAAATGGGGACTCTCTCCAAATCTCAGGATAAAAATTCTTTATTGAGTCAAATTACAAAGCAAAGCCTGGGACCCACATTCAGAAAAGATTTCACCCATAGGTACTTCAGAGTGACAAACTTCCATGTTTCAACTATCTTTAGCCAATGATGAAGAAAATTTAAAAAAATAATCTTTTCTCAAAATTTGCCAAAGATGGTTTGAGAAGTTTTATTATTTTCCTTTCTCTCTTTCTTTTGTTTTCTTTCTCCATCCTCCTTCCTCTCTCCTCCAGAAGCTTTTTCAAGGCCTTGGTAGGGAGCATTGGGATGTTGTCAAATATAAATATTTACCTCAAAAATGATTTATTGATGGTCAGGAATATTACATGAGATTTTCAATGTCACAAGTGAAGGGGAACACCCAGAGGTGTGTGCTAATTTTAGCAAACCACCTTCAAGACAATAAACTGTTTTGAGAGATAAAGGAGAAGGAGCCTGGCTAAGAGTAAAGCAAGGCATATTTATTTTTTTTTTAACTGAGGTTTGTAGCCACTTGTATGAGGAACTGAGGTCTATACAGCTGTAGAGAAAGTTTTAAAATTCTTGCCATAATTTATTATTATTATTATTATTATTATTATTATTATTATTACTATTTTCCTTTATCATTTCCTGAATTGAAGTAGGGTCAGAGAAGACTCTGAGAAAAAAGTACTGCCAGCCCAGCCAGCAGTTGCCTTTAAAAAAATTAAAATCCTGCTATTTAGGTGAGGTTTCAAGGCCAACAAAATTTACGAGCAAGCTTTGGATGTGAACTGAAACCCTTGACAGTGTGCCCTTGTCTGTAAAAATAAGCACCAATGACCCCACGTCCCTCGCTGGTAGATCCAGAGGAAAGGGCAAGTTTCTAAAGGCCCGGGAAACTAAACCACTTTTTGCCCCTTAAAGGTGGTCCCTTCAGGTCAGAGGGAAGCCACGTGGGTGTGGAGCACTGCTCTAGCACGCCTGGGGACAAATAAAGGACTTTGTGCTCCCCGAGGCATCAATCCAGCATCTCTCACCAGCACCAGATTCGTTAAACAAATAAGCAGATGAATGTACCAGAAGAACATGGAAGGAAAAACAAATCAGACTTATAAAACAGCTTGGAGTGCAGCCATGATTTTCCTATAGAAAAAACTCTCTTAATTCCAGTCTCCTTCTCACAAAGGACCTTTTTCTCTCTTTCTGTTGGGGTTAAACAGCATTTAATTGACTTATTCAGTAATGTAATTGATTCTGATGACAGTGGCAGGACTAAGCCCTCAAAGACTGCAGCTTGCTGGCACATCATGGTCCTCATTCATGGAATTTGACTGCAGCTCCTGTTTAGATGCAGAGCAGCTGTAGCCTCCCTCCATAATCCATGGGAAAGGATGGCCTTCTCCAGAGAGTGATGCACCACTGTCCTGGGCTCAATTGCTCCCTGACAGCACTTTTCACAGTGACTGTAGCTGGGATTGTGGGTGACTGCACAGGACAGCAGTCAAGGGTAGTTTATTGGTAGAAACACAACCTTAGAGGCTAAAACTCTCATTGTCTCTTTGCTCCTTCTCTGTCTCCACTTGATAGTCTCTGGTATAAAACATGGATGAAAATATGGATCAAAAGCTCTGCAAATCCGATCATTTTCCTTTGGTTGGTTTTATTTTTTTTCCATAGAATCATAGAATGATTTAGGTTGAAGGGGCCTTAAAGATCATCTTGTTCCAACCTCCTGCTATGGGCAGGGACACCTCCCACTAGCCCAGGTTGCTCCAAACCCTGTCCAACCTGGCCTTGGACACTTCAGGGATCCAGGGGCAGCCACAGATTCTCTGGGCAACCTCTGCCAGGGCCTCACCACCCTCACAGGGAAGAACATCCAACCTAAATCTACCCTCCTTCAGCTTAAAGGTCTTTGATGAGTTGTGGCTTTAGCTAATCAAACCCTGGTCAGCTACAAAGGCTTGTAACTTTTACAATCTTCTTCATCTTCATTGCATTGAATTCTCATGTGTAAAAATCCAGATTTGAAGGATTTGGCTGAAAACTAGACCCCAAGTGAGGTGATGAAAAAGTTGTTAAAAATGTTATCACTCATTTTCAAAAATTATCTAAATGTTGAAGTTCATCTCTCTAGTCTACCTACGTGGCACACACAGTGGCTATTTTTACATGTGCTCTTTCCTTATTCCAACAGAAAATAAGTATATAGCTTAAAAATTTAAATTTTCACAAGGAGATTTATTTTAATGAAAATATCACATAATAAACTTCTGTTCTCTGTTACCAGGCAGCTTCAAGTAAGAGCAAGACTTTCTAGTCTCTAGTCCTCCAAATATGATCTAATTTTATTTGGGACTGTCAAATAAGGTTAAGAAACAAGATGAAAATGACTTTAAAAGATCACTGAAAATATATATTTGTTGAAGTATTATGAGACTTCTATAAACATTTTTAGAAGCTGTTAATGCCACTCTTTCTATTAATTACATTTGAATAAGAATCCAATTCTGATTCAAAGAAGACTACCAAACATTCTTAGTTTTGGGTGATTAATAAGGTGTCAGTGCTAGAGAAACTTATTTGCCCATCTTTTCATCTCTCTTGGCCACAAATATACACAGTATAAGGCCATACGTATATTTTTTAAAAACTAGAAACTCAATTTGCTTTTCTTTTAGTCCCCACATTTCCATGTGCTGAAATTAGTTGACATCTGCAGGAGTGTTTAAAAACTTTTCACTTAAACTGTAGTTCTGGAAAAAGAAAATTAAAAAAAATACACTTTTAATTGGATGGGTACCATGGGAAAAAGAAATAAATTAGCCTACTGGTCTCCTGAATGTTGTTCTGAATATGAATGAAGTAAATAAAAGTATTTTCCTTGTTCACAGTAATGTTTGGATGCTAAACACAGCCATGAAAGGAAGTTGCAACAAGGTGGGGGTCAGACCTCTCTTCCAGGGAACAATTGACAGGACAAGAGGAAATAGCCTCAAGCTGCCCCAGAGGAGGTTCAGGTTGGCATTAGGAAGAATTTTTTCATGGAAAGAGTTGTTAGGGATTGGAAAAGGCTGCCCATGGATGTGGTGGAGTCACTAGTATCCCTGGAGCTGTCCAAGGAATGACTGGACGTGGAACTCAGTGCTCTGGGCTGGTGACAAGGTGAGGATCAGTCACAGGCTGGACTTGATGACCTTGGAGGTCGTTTCCAACCTAAATGATTCTGTAATTCTGTGATTAAACTAAAAAATGTTGGCATCCCCACAAACATGTTCTGGAAAGGAAACTTTCATTGTTATAATTTGCCATTTAATGCCAAATTTCCAATGATCTGATTAATTCCCTCAAATATCTGCTAACTTTCCTTCATTCAAGTTTCCCTGCTGAAAATGCCATCAGACACTTGCTGATGAGCAGCTTGGTATGAAACAGAGGCTCATAATCAGGTGGTACTTGGCCAAGATACCCAAATCAACACCTTCCTAATTATTCTTAGTCCTGCTGATGATGGTAGACTCAAGCTCCTGGTTCCACCTATGTTTGTGAGAGATCCACAGCTTTGGAAACAGCTTTGGCCTTATTGGATTTATGTCTTGTATCAGGCAGGTAATGAGCCATCAGCCATCACAACTATTCAATTTACAATTTATTCTCTAGAACCAAATTCTCTGGCAACATAACTTACCTCTTCCATGTTTAGAAATCAGTTTAAGTGGGGCAAGGCATGAGAATCTGATGAGAGAGATGTAGCATAGACACAAATAAAGAGTTATTTGCATTATTTATGCAATATTGAATGTCCATCAAAAAAGGAAATCAACAACTCTAACCGGGACTGAATGTAACTCATCATCATAAAGTGAAAGGTAAGTAGCATTAGTTTATCCATTATTTACCAAACTTTTTATTTCTATTTTGGCCCAAATAAGTTCCATTCTCTCCAGTAAATATATACAGGCTCATTTTCCACATATCAAATGATGAATCTGTCCCAGTGAAAATTTCCCAAAGTTCTCAATTCTGACACTTTCTATATCATTGCTGACTTTTCTAGAAAATTCAGTCATCAGTATTTTCTTGAGTTTGTTCTATTGTCTATTCATTACACATTTCTAGAAATCTTCTAAAATCAATAACGAGAAGTAAAAGTTCTTGGACAGGACAGCTGATCCCTTTTTAAAATATGTATCAAAAATGGATTAGAAAAATTGCTCTGAGAAAGTGTCTATTTCTTTCCATTGACCATAAAGAGCTGCTGGAGAAGAAATTTGGTCTGACATCCTAATTTTTAGCACAAAGTGAAGTGAGCAAAGTTTAATGCCATCACTCATTTATGTCTTTTGTTCTTCCACCATCGCTGCACTGCTCTGCCACTTGTGGAAAAAAACAAGGAATGGAGCCCAAGGCAACAAAAACACCACTTGCTTTCTTTGAGATTGGAGGTGGTAACTCTAAGAATGTCCAGACATTGACCAAGTGAATAAAAACCAGAACAAAGTTAAGCACATTTTCATTGTTCTTGTTCACTTTATTGCTAAATTTTCTGGCTCTGTGATGAGTTTGTTGAGACCTGAGCTGGTTCTTTCTGCATGCAGAGATATTCACTCCTGATGAGGCTCTTACATATTTTATTATTTATTTTCTAGTAATTAGTCTGAACCACTGACTCAAACAGAACTAGCCAAGTGAAAAAGAAAATATAACAAAGTCCCCCAATATGTTGCCTTGGCCTGGGGCGATCGGCAGCTGACGGCTAATGGGACAGATGATGCTCCTCTCCTCAGTTCATCCATTTAGCTGCTTGTTTAAGACACAAGAATTTCTCTGTGCCTTGACCCACACTTTGACATTTGAAACTTTCATATGTATCTTGGTCAAGCTGGACGGATATTTTTTCCTGACCTTTGGAAATACCATTTTTTTTTTACCTAAACTTCAAAATCTGAAGTATTTTGCTTTGAAAATACAGACATGACAAACCTTTCAAAATTAAGATGTGCTTTTCTCTCTTTCCACAGTGGTTACAAGGGGATAGCTGCAACTCTGAATGTATTGCAAGCTCCTCTCCTGGAAAAACAAAAAGTGCAAATGGAAGTTGCATCACCAGCAAATGTGGGAGATGCAGCATGGAGTTAGAGAAGGAGGAGAGAGCTACTTGGATTATGTAAGGGATGATATCCTGTATTAATAAGACTTTACAAACTGAATTAGCTGGGGAGGGGAAGGAAGAATAAGACTCTGCAACCAGGTAGCCACCAGATATAGGCAACTGCAGTTGCTTCTGGTCTTAAGTTTTTCTGTCCTGGGACAGATGTGAATCACAGGTGACATAATTTGCCTATTGGAGACACCTCTGTCATTTTTGGGAATTATCAGAGATCAGATGGCTGATCTTAAGGCAGAAAGAAATGTGATGACATTAATCTGAGCCTTCATTTGTTAGTTCTGTCAGAGCTGGGAAATTATCTATAATCTGGGGCCATAGATACCTGGAAATTTAACAGTGGGTAGTTAAAATCACTGAATGAAAAAGTGGGGATGCTCCCTTAAGCTCCTGGTTTACTAAAGGCTTTACAAACTGGAAGATATTTCATTCCTATTGCTTATCTAAATAATAGTTTAGCATAACTATTAGGAGGTGGTTTATATTCACAACTTCAAGGCACAGAGCTTTTTAAAACACATCAGATGTCCCCACTACACATGTCATGGGTCCCACCTATTTTTTTCCTACTCCCTGCCCTCTGGTACATGTCAGTGCTGCTCCCGAGGTCAAACAGAGTGAGAATCTGATGGCAGGAATCAACACTGATTTCCACATTGGCTGTGTTTATTTCTGTTCATTCCCTTGGGGACTTTGAAGTTTGTCTGTTTTGTTTTCTTCTCATTTTCTTCCAAGGAACTTTGCTGCTGCCTGTGAGGGAGACAATCCAGCTTTCCTGGGCAAAGAGGAGCTCAGGGGCTCCCTGAGAATGTTGTAAACTCTTTTCACTCCTGAATGTTTGCTTATGAAAATTCAGATTACACAGCTGAATGTTGGCTGTGCAAAAGGATTTGCACCTTTCAGGTACAAAATACCTTCCCACTCTGCCTTCCAGAGCCCCAGAGCACAAACTCTTCCCCTACAAGGCAGAAACTGGCATTAGAAATCTAATCCACAGGAAGTTGTGTCAGCAGTCCAATAAATCACCAGGATCTGATCCTAATCCATGAAATGGTGTAGACTACCTCACAGCTGTGCCTCTAGTACAAGATTCTCTTTTTGTTCCTCCAAACTCCTTCCTTTTCCTTACACCCTCCCGTTTCCCCTTTGGACAGGAAAATCCCAGGCCTCTGAGACGAGATGCTGGTAAAAGAAAAAATTGTAACTGGGCTACTCATCCCCTTTTGAAATGAATGAAGCCAATAAATCAAATGGTGAGGTGTCTGACTCAAAATTATTAGGAAGGACATGCAATGACTGATATTATAGACCAAAAAATAACAGAATGGGTTGGGCTGGAAGAGACTTGAAAGATCATGTAGATCCAACTCCCTGTCATGGCCAGGGACACCTTCCATAGACCAGCCTATTCCAAGCCTCATCCAACCTGGCCTTGGACACTTCCAGGGATGGAGCAGCCACAGCTGCTCTAGGAAACCTGTGCCAATGACTCTCCACACTCATCACATAATTTCTTTTTTATCTCCAATCTATACCCACTGTTTTCCAGTTTTAAACCACTGTCCATTGTCCTATCACTAGAGACACTGCAAATTATTTCTCAATGTCTATATTGTTTTTCTTATTGTCTATACTGTCATCAGGATCTGCTTCAGTTTCAATAACTGTATGCCCATCTGATTTAAAGATGCTGCAGTTCCAGTGTTGCTGTTCACAAAAAATCCTAAAAAAGGCAGACACTCTTAACAGTGACCCTAGTTGGTGGTCTAAACCCAGAAACATCTGAAATCAGCAGCAAAGTATGAAAAACCCTGCTTCTAAAATCTGATCTCTCAAGAAAAATGGCACGGATGAAAGGTTTTTACTTATTCTCTGGGAGTTATTTCTTTTTCTCTGCTTGAAAGATGGGAAAAAGGATGGGATTTACTCCTTAGTCACTGAACTCAGTGATGCCTGTTTGCACCCCTGCCTCCTGCCCTTTCTCCCTCTGAATCTTCACAGTCCATCACTTTCCTCAGACCAAGCCCTCAAATTATCTTTTATTTGCCCAGCTTTGCCAGCTCTGACTCTCACCCAAAATTTTGCCTCGCAGAGTTCTTGGGACAGCTTTTTATTTTGATTCTTTTCCCCCTTCTTTCCCAGTTCTTTTTAGTGTAAACTGAACTGCTGAAGCCAGAGCAAAGTCATCATTTTTTGAGATTGTCACCTGAGATCACCTTTCTGCCTGCAAACTCTCACGTTACCTGGCCATAACAGGTTCTTATTTTTGCTGCTGGATTAAATGTACTGTAACTGCTGCCACCAACAGGACGTTTAACAAAAATAGACTTTTTTTCCACCCACTGCTCTAACAGCTCGGCCTCAGAAAGTGATAATTAATAGATTAGAAGAATTTACATTCTAATATCAGTTTATTTGCTGTAACAAGCTCCCTTCTGTACTGTCTCTCTCACAACTGTCCCTCCAGACGAGCCAAGTGCAACATGCAGCTTTTTCTCATCCAGATTGCAAGAGGCATCTGAAACCTCCCATAAAATATTTCCTTTTATACAATGCACAAGGAAAAATAACGATGCTAAGAGAAAGGAGAAATTAAGAAATCACAATAAATACTTTCAACTGAATCATTGATGACTATGACTGAAAGTCTATTTTTAGTGAAGAGGTTCAGCAGTAAAATCTCTTTCCCAGTGTTGAAAGAAAAGCTCTGTTTTGTGCCTGCAAGTCCTTCTGCTGCCTGATTATTGATTTTCCAAAACTGGCTGCCTCAAAGTGAGAATTCTATCAGGAGTTCACAAGTTGCAGCACTGTGTTAGTACAAACTGCTGAACATTGTTTTTCACATGCTTTAGGATTCTTATGGGCCCTAGTTTAAATTTATCCACAAAAGTTTAAATGGCTTTATTGTCTCAAAAAGAGATTTTCCAGAGAAAAATAAAGCTAAGAAATCTTTTTTTGCTATAAAACTGAGATGCAAAAAAGCAAATTTCCTATTTTTTTTTCTAAAAAGCATAAAAAAAGAGAAATTTTTAAGAAATTGGAAGAAATCAGGAAGAAATAAAATTGAAATAAAAACACTGACTTAATTGAAGTTTTATATATGAAGAAAATTATTCTGTCAGTGTACTGCTTTGGAGAATACATCCAAACTCTCTCTTGTACTAGTAAAAACCAGAATATTACAACTCTTAAAAGTCAGTTTGATTTCCTTTTTGTTTCTTTGCTTTTAACGCTTACTTGTCTCACTATATTTAGTTCAACATAAGCTACACTGCTTAGTGTAGCTAACTTTCACTTTGACTCTGGCTGGTTTTCAGGGTTCCAATTAGCCCCAGATCCACTGAAATTCAAAGCCCTTCTGAGTAGGGTGAAGGCATGTTTATTTGCATTTTGGAAGGAAATTTTTCCCATAAAAATAGCTAGAACCTAAATTGCTTTGCCATGTTGTCATTTAATTTTGTGGAGGAGAATTCAGTGGGGGATTTGGATACCTCACAGTTCAATTTGCATGTCGTTGGGATTAAGGAAATTAATGTGAGGGAAGTCAGGACGAGGGTGTAGAGCACAACAGATAATCTGGAATGATTCTTTATTTAATTCTGGAATAACAGTGCTGAAACAAGGCACTATTGTGGAGTTGCCATTGGACTGAAGCCTATTTCGTTCAATTTCCATGTACAGGGAAATTGCTCCCAACTCCCTCAGGCAGCTTTGCAGATCTGCTCAGGGATACTGAGGAAAATTAATCTGAATTAATTTTAGAAGTGGATTAGTTCAACTAAATTAAAACACCGTGTGGACTCTCTCATTCAGAATTAAAGTGGCTTTAATTCAGTTTTGCTTCATTCAGTTTAACATTGGGTGAAACAACAAAGTTTAGGCTCCTTTAGATTGATGTGCAGATGATAGCAATTTAAATTCCCACATTCAATTATTTTTGGAATTATTGACTGTCTCTCCATACACAATAATTTTGTGTCCATGACAAGTAGAACATGGGGCACAAGGATTTTTGCCCACAGATGGGACATGAGAAGTGAGGTGGATTCTTTTCCTACTCCAGCTTCTCCCAGCCTCTGCTCAGGAGGAATTTGCAGGAAGGACCTCGTAGCCCTGTTGAATATTCAGTCCTAGGCTTCCCTCCAAGCGTGGTTAATGGAATGGTGACAGTGTGAAATGGAATAAATTGTCTGACTTTTTTTATTAGAAGAATAGTTACAGCTTCCAAGCCACTTGTGGCATGCACTGTATTTGCAGTGTTGCCTTTCTGTGCCATCACAGTTCTCCAGAGCCTCCTGCTCCTCTCACCTTTTCATATGAATCATTATATTTTAAAAATATGGACTATTTTAATCCGAGAAAACTGCAAAAAAGAAAATTTATGCTCATATTCAAATACCTTGGGAACATAAACAGACCTGTTTACTCATGGACAAATTCACCACTTTGTAGATGTGAGAGACCACGTTCATGTTGATGGTGGGGAATTGCTGATACATGTCAACAAGAAAATAGGGCAAATCAACTAAAAAAATCCTGACTCACATTAAATCAATTAAAGGTATTCTCCATCTGGTTCTACCCAAGGGGTTTGTACTGATTTAACTAAATTGGTTTCTAAACTGATTTAGTTAAATTGGTGCATAAACTGTGGATAGAACAGCCAGAAGAAAGTACAAAAGGGTCTAAGTAAGTCAAATGAGCCCAAGTGAGGATAAGAAGTGCAGTGAAATAGTTGAGGAGGAGGTTAAATGGCAGCATAACCTTTAGGGGTTTTGTGGAAGGATTCTGAGCAGAGCTGCAAATCTGACCAAGATGGGAACATCTGTCTCTGCCAACAATGGCTGTCAGCCTTAAAGCACTGGGAGGTGCAGGACTGAACTGGGAAATCTGAGGAACATGCTGAGAAATGTCCAAAGTGCTGGTACTGAAGATGCTGATGTACCTGGAACTTCATCCAGGCAGTGCTGACCTACAGAAAACAAAAAAAGATAGTAACAGAAGTGTATAAATCATGGAATCACAGGATGGTTTGTGTTTGGAAGGGACCTTAAGGATCATCTCATTCCAACCCCCTGCCATGGACAGGGACACCTTCCACTATCCCAGGTTGCTCCAAGCCCCATCCAACCTGGCCTTGGACACTTCCAGGGATCCAGGAGCAGCCACAGCTTCTCTGAGCAACCTGTGCCAGGGCCTCTCATTCTCACAGGGAAGAATTTCCTCCTAGTATCCAATGAAAATCTATCCTCTTTCAGCTTAAAGCCATTAAGTGTCTGTATTTAAGGGGGGTGGTTAAGAAATTCAGTTGCAGATGTCAGAGAAATCAGAGGTGACAGAGGTANTGCTCAGCAGTAAAGTCTGGGTGAAGAAGGAGGGAGGGTGGAGGATGTTCAGAATTATGTTGTTTGTCCTTCCAAGTAAAAGTTACAGGTGATGGAGCCCAGCTTTCCAGGAAATGGCTGAGCACCTCCCTGCTGATGGGAAGTGTGAAAGAATTTCTTGTTCTGCTTTACTTGTGAGCAAAGTCCTTGCTTTTGACTGTCTTTATCTCAACCCAGGAGTTTTCTCACTTTCAGTCACTCTTTGGGACTATCAGCTGAATGCCAGCTGGAGGGGTCTGAGACAGCACAAATGGCCTCATAAAGAGACAATTACAAACTCACTGACTCACTGTAGTCCAATAAGACCAATATGAAGTTGAAAGAGCAGTTCAGCTTATCCCAAAATACCTGCTGGGAAATTGAATAACCCTCTTGTCTCTGTTGCCTATGTGTAGGTTGAGGTTGTCCTTACAGACTGCTGCTGTGTCCTGACAAGGGTAGAGGTGTTCCTTAAGTCCTGTGTTGTGTTTTCTGGGCCCATGATGATATCTCTCAGGTATTAAAAATGGCATTATATAAGTAGCTACAAAGGCAGTTGAATTCCATTTGTGGAATTCCACTGGGATTTCCATTGTCTAGAATGGGAGTTTCAACACACAGATCATATCCATACACCTGTGCAGGTGTGTATGTATTTAAATGTAGCTGTTTGGACCTAGAGCTGAATGTCACTTCTTGTGTGATATCTGGAAAATCAATTAAGACCTATGAATTTTTGTTGCCTAATAATAACATGGAGATGATATCCACATAAATTCACATCCTTACACTCTGTCAGGTGCCAGATCTGTTTCCTCAGGCCACTGCCCAACAAAGCCTTAGGCAACAGAACTGTTATTCTCATGTATATTTTTTTACCTCTTACTGTGGAAAAAATAGTGTCCCAGTCCTTGAGTTATGGCTTTTTAAAACCTTTTCCATCCATACAGACAGTCTGTCTGATGAGACAGACTTATACACAGTAGAGTTTCTGGGCAGAGAAGAAGAAGGCAAATATCATCTGAGATGTGACCATAACACACAGAAACTCTGTCAAGCCCCTTGGAGAGATCCAAACAGCAAAAATAATTTGGAAAAACTTGCTTTCAGTTCCAGAACTGTTTTTTACTGCTGTTGTTCCTCCTGAGCAGGATGTAGGGTATATAAAAGTGATGATATGCATCATCTATAGGTCAGAGTATTAAAGCCTTGTCCCAGCAACAGATCCCCACCAGCAGGGACTCCTTCCAGCTTCCATTTCCTTGGCACTGACAGAGGACTCTGCTTTCTGTCAGTGTATTTGTGCAGTGACACATATTCTCTAGTGATTAGATTAACGTTGGCAAAGGCAATATGAAAAACCCACACAGATTACCACTGTCACCCGCAGTAATTACATTTATTCATTTCCATTTAGCCAAGTTTTTACAAGCTGAGCAAGGGGCCAAATAAGCAATAAACACAGAGGCAAGAAATTAAAATGCTGATCCGTTCACTGTGAAAACAATCAAACTATCATCTTTCTTTAGGCAGCTCATTCATCATCCAAGAGGGCCACAGTGTGCTGATATGGAGGGCTGGAAATCTAATGTTATTACATGTAAATTCACTAACATGAAATTACTGCCCCTGATGTGATTTTACTAATAAATTAGTTCATTTCTACCTTTTTGCAAGAGACTTTAGGGACCGTGGAGAATTGTACACGAGTCTTGTAATCTCTCCTGCTTTATTTCAAGTGAGCAGACAGTTTAGTTCCTCCCTCCACCACCATCCCCTACTTCACCCTGTGGCTCTTGCCTTGGCACTGTTTCATTAGGGGATAAATTGACAATCACATTTTTACTGTCTTAGGGCCAGTTTATTGCCTTGGGTCCAGGGGAAGCATCAGAGGATGGAGATTTCCTGGCGTTGCATTTCACTGCTGTGACGCTGATTGGGAGAAGCAAGAACTGTGGAATCATTTAATGATTTGGGTTGGAAGGAAAATTTAGGGGTCATCTAGTCCAACCCCCTGGCATGGGCAGGGACACCTTCCACTAGACCAGGTTACTTAGAACTCCTTCCAGCCTGGCTAATGTTTCCAGGGATAGAGCATCCACCACCTCTCTGGGCAACCTGTACCACTGTTTCAGCATCCTCATTGAATTTTTCTTCATATCTAGACTAAGTCAACTCTGTTTTTATCTTAAAACCATCACCCCTTGTCCTTGCACAACATACCCTGCTAAAAGCTTCTCCTCATCTTTCTTATAAACCCCTGTTGGTTCCTGGAAGGTCACAATTAGGTCATGGCTCTGCATTAGTTGCCCGTGTAGATGTGGCACTTAGGTCGTTGTTCAGTGGTGGACCTGGCAGTGCTGGGTTAATGGTTGGACTTGATAATCTTAGAGGTCTTTTCCAGCATTAATAATTCCATGTCTCTAAGAGTCAGCAGTGAAAACTCACCTGATGGTGCTCATGAGATCCACCTGGAGCAAATGCACCTATCAAAATTCCAGTTTTACACTGAACAACTTTCAAGACCAGTGATCATCATGTTTAAACTTTTTAGATTCCCTGGACCTGTATCAAAGTACAATTTGTTTATTTTTCTATATTCATATATTTTCTACATTTTTATTTATCATATATGTACCAATTTATACCATTGAAGGAGGAGGAGAGTTTTTCAAAAGCAACTGCCAGGTCTGAAATCCCATATTTGTTATGTTTTCGTTCACATTGAGTGATGCACTTATTTAATTTTCTTATTTTCTTGGCCATTCCATCTCTGCCTTGTGTGTTTAGCATCAAGGGCACATCTATATTTTAGTACATGTTTTTAACATTCTTTGACTGAAGAAAACCCTGAAGAGGATTTGTTTTCACCATTTCTATCAGATAAATTATTTATCTGGTTATTTATCTTCTATAATACAGGTGTCAAATAATTACATGCTTAAGCCTGATCTAGTTAATTAAGTTTTTCCTGTAGCAAGTGGGAAGAAATAAAACTTTTTAAGAGGGAAATTTTGAAGCAGATTACCATCTGGGAGTGCCTAAAATAACAATATGTATCAGTATATGTAACTATATATATATGAGAAGCTGGAGTGCCCTTTTGCTGTGACTCTCTTGATTATCTCCATTTAATGTACTTCGGTTCACCAAAATTCATTGGTTCATTTATCTTCTGAAAAACCAGAAGCTAATCTCTAGATGTGTCCCTGATATTTTTTACCTATAAATGGGAATGGGAATAAACCAGACCAAAGTGAAATACCCTTGAAATATCTACAGCACTCAGTGTTAGGACTTCAGCCTGAATTCAGTATACAAATCAAAACCTGTGTGCTCAGACTACGAACTAACAGGGACATGGCCCATGTTTTCCTTCTGACTCAAAAAGTTGTCTACTTACTCTGAATTTTGAGATTCCTGAGTAAAGGCAGCTGAGCCTCACTTAAGGAAGTAAATTTTAATTCTGGGTCAGCACTTTGATATAACACAACATTAACTTGTACAAAGTGATCTCAAGACAAACAAAATCATAGTATTTCATTCCTGTTGGAGGATTGCAGCCATTGTAAATAACTACTGACTGAAAAGCCATTATTTCATTAAGGAAACAACTAAAATTCCCAATAGTCTTTCTACCCAGTAAGCTGACTATCTGTAAATCAGCCAAATTTTCTGTCAATATGGACAAGCTGTTGACAAGTTTAGGAGTTTGTCTTATCTCAGTCTTCTTAAAAATGAAATTATACAGTTCAGACCTCAATATATTGGGAGTTTTATCCAGATCACTGAGATTTACCTACCTGTCGAGGCTGAATGGGTTGGGATGACAAAAGTGGGGGCAGTGATCAGGGCAAGGGTTGTGGTGCAGCAAGGGACATTGTTCTGTCCTCACCTACTCTGAAGCAAATTGGAGGCTTGTTCCAGCCAGGCCTTCAGATTTTCATAAGAATTGAAATGGCATTAAAAGAGATGTCAGGCTTATAAAAGACCCCAAGCATCCAATTAGCACCAAATTGGGACATGAATTCAAGGAGGAGCTCATGAGACCAATCCACTGTTGGTGAATCAAAGACTGGCAGGCATCAGGGACATCTAACCCACCATCCCATCATCAGACCAGTCTCCAAACCAGCCTTGGATTCAAAGTGGAAATCCAGGCAAATCCTGTATTGGGTTGAGCAGCACTGACATGCTTTCCCCATCTGTTGGAAAACTTTGGCTCCTGCTGACTCAAATGCTGGGAATAGCTGCTGGTCCATCCCCAATTCTGCATTTGGAGATGTTATAGCTGAGTTGATGGACATGCCACAAATGTGATCACACTCATCCCACCTAACCTTAGGTACCTGAGAGCCCGGCCAGACCTGTAGCTGAAAATTAAAAGTGGATGGCAGAAGCTGCAAGACACCCTCAGCTGTGTGTCCCATCCATTTAACAGAGAATTCCCATTTCAAAGGAGCAGACATTGGATTTTCTCAGGCCCTTCTGCAGTTCACATTGTGCACATTAAGCAAAGCAAAGCTTGTGCCAAGTGAACTCTGTGATAATAATTAGAGTCACCTAGGATTGGATTCCAGGAGGATCTTCTCCAAGACAGGATCAGGTGTCCCTGTGTTGAAAACACCAGGCTCTCTCAGAGGGCAGAAGAGATGTTCAGACATGTGACAACCTCAGTTTTCCACTTCTAGTCTGTAGCCAGAGTCCATGAGAGTATTCAGTGATGTCAAGGCCTAAAATACATGGATGAGGCTGAAGTTTATCTGTACTGAGCCCAGAAGGAGAAGCCTTGGTCCTAAATCCCAAACAGCCAGTTAGGCATTCAGAAGGAGCAGCTTTGCTCCTCAATTTCAGATACTCAATCTGGGCATCTGGGAAAGAGTGAGCTTGCAAAATGGGATAGGAGATTAAGTCACTGGTTCAACATCCTGTAGACACTAAGTGGTGAAGCCAAAACTGACTCCAGGCTTTTTGACATCTCATTCTTTGCTGTATTAATTAGATCTTGGTGCCTTGCTGGGAAAAATCTCAACATTCTCATCCTGCTTTGGCCCAAAGTGATCAAACACCACTCAATGCCAATCAAGCCTTGAGAGGCATTAAGAGAAAGCTATGTAAAAGTATCAAGAGATGCCGTGTTTGCTTTTCTTTATCCCTGGGATAAATCCAGGAGCCTCTCCTTTGCTGATTTTGTGTTATGCATTTGAAAGTGTTGTTGGAGCAGATCAAAACCCGAGGAAGCGAGAGGGGTATTGTTTTGTGCGAGGGTGTTTTGAAGCCTCGGGTTGCTTATACAGCAAAATAAAGCAGTGCTGGCTCCTTTCTTTTCTTGCAAAGATCCTTTAGGAATTAATCTGGCAATTCCAGCACCAGAGAAGGGCTCTTCCTTTGCTAAGCACCTGGCTTTATTCGGCTCTGAAACTCACTGGGAAGCTCCCCATGTGTGCATTAACCAAAGGTACAGGATTATGTTTGTTTAATAATACAGTGGTGTCTTGCTGAACAACTGTAATTTCCATGTACTTATTGATCTTAATTTATAATGCCATTAGCTTTCTAAACTACCATTAACTAATGATGGGCTCTGTAGGCTTAACAGCTCTTTCAAATCAGTTGCTGACAAGTGGGCCCCAGAAGCATTTGTCAAAAGGGTAATGGATCCCTATCAGAGTGGCAATAAATTAGGTTATAGTCTTATCAAATTAAACAATGGATGAAGGAAAATTAGCTATCAATAAAAATCTATAAAGCCGCCCTGATTATTCCCAGTCAATTATATCAATTAGAGATCAAACAGTGAACCCCCTGCAGTACGTTAAATAGAACTAACCGGGGCCAAAGGCGGCCAAATTGTGTTACAAAATGCAACACCACGGGCAGCTGTAGGAGATAATCATTGCTGTCATTGACAAAGGAGCTGCTTTATTAGAAAGCTGGATGTTGCCTGCGGGCAGGCTTCTGGCGAGAGGACAAAGGCTCTGTGATGAGGAAGGGGGAAGAGGCTTGAACCTGGCTGGCAGCACGAGGAGTGTGTTTCTGGCTGATAGCTCCCCCAACTTTTGTCATTTAAAGCAGGCTGGGCTCCATCAGCTTCTCCTGAGCCCTCAGAGAAGTGACTTTGTCAGGAGACTCCTTTTCCTCTCTCCCTTTGTTTTTCAGAGCTGTGATGTTGACTGAATTTTCACTAACAGGGCAAAGTGCTTTAAAGATGTAAACTTGTAGTGCTGTTTTAGTCCAGATTGTAACTTTAGGTATGGAATAAAGGCTGGTGTTGAGGGGTGATAACCCAGCATCTACTGAAAAAACCTACCATATCCTAGAAATTTCCTCAGAGGCCTGAGTCAGTCTTTCTTTCTCTGTCAGACTTTGCACCTGCAAGGAGGAAATGGTCTCCTGCCCCTTTCATATTTCACATTATTTCACTAAGTCTCTGTCCCAGGTTGGAGTGAGCTGCTTGTGGCATTGCTGTTTTCTACTGCAGCTCAAAACACACTGGGATTTTTCCTCGTCTCTGTTGCAGATTCACCACAGGGTCCCAGGCTATTGGAAAATGTTCCAAGGGCTGGAGCCCCTCTGCTCTGGAGCCAGGCTGGGAGAGCTGGGGGTGCTCACCTGGAGAAGAGAAGGATCCAGGGAGACCCCAGAGCCTTTTCCAGGGCCTAAAGGGGCTCCAGGAGAGCTGCAGAGGGACTTGGGATAAGGCATGGAGGGACAAGACACAGGGAATGACTTCAGACTGACTGAGGGCTGGGACAGTTGGGGTATTAGGAAGAAATGTTAGTCACTATTGCCCATAGGATTAGCTGAGTAGAGAAATTTTGATTCTTTCTGCTTAAAATGTTGGATCAGACGCAGGAGAAAACAGGCTTCTTTTTAAAAATTAAATACTGTTTTGCTCTCTTCCTTTCTCTTCTAAAGAGACCCATAGACACAACCACATCAGCACTGAGTGCCAGCCTGTCTTCACACAAAAAAAAAGAGACATAAGAAATCACACAGGCTGAAAAATGAGACACCCAAGCTAGGAAATATTGAAACTAAGGTCACCAAAGTATCCCTAAATCAGCCCATTTGTGATAATACTTCAAAAGAAGATTTTGCATATTGTGGTAGTGATTTACAAAATCTTCCATGAGGCTTATTTTTTCCTCCTTTGGGCAAAATGATGCTCCAGCAGCATAAAAATGGCACAGTACCATGATGAACCCAAAGACAGATTTTCTTTTTTTCCACTATCACAGCTGCTGCTATTGCATAAAAGCTTTCCTTTTTTTTTTTTTTTTTTTTTTTCCTTTCTTAAATATTATATTTAATCCAGTGGAAGCTGAGCTTTAGGGGTGCAGTCCTCAAAAGTCTGGATTAGACTCCCAAAGGTACCCAAGGTCACCCTAAACTTCACTTCTTTTTCCACAGAAATCATCAGCGCAGGGCTCTGCTTTATGTTCTGCAGCACAGACCTGCAGGTGTCTGCATGTGCACGTGCACAGTATTTTTGAAGAACTACAAAACAAAACACACCCTAAACTCACGCTTCTTCCAGCAGAGGAGTTTCGAGAGAACAACAACAAAAAAAAATTGATTGATGTTATTCATATGCAATAAAGAATACTGGAAGGCTTTCAAATACACCGTGATGAGACTAGACTTGACTAGAATACCTGTAATATTTCTTGCTGAGCAAAGCACTTAGTAAATGGAAGTGAAGATGATCAAATTCAGTCCTAAGGGATGCCAGGATATAACTGCTCGAGTTTTTTGATCCTGTTCAGACTTTTGAATGTGCTTTATTTTGTGCCTGAGAGTCACCTCTTTCAAGACACATGATCTCCATCGTTTTTGAAACCAGGCATATGTGTCAGTACTTGCAGGGCCGGGGTGTGACTGCACGTTGGTTTGTAGCAAAGCCAGCAGAAAAGGAAGAATGGTTTCTGTTGGAACACCCCCCCTTTGAAATTTCCACTTCAGAAATCCTGGCTCTACGATCAGGATTTCTTTCTGTGGGCAAATGTTGGTACATAAATAAGTATAGGAGTCTCTTTTGCCATTTCCCAACACACATCAAAACAACAGAGATGAAGAAAGCAAAATAAATGTAATTTTCATTTGAATTTTCAGGGTGGAAACATTCTGAAATGGAGTAACCCTAAGAAAAATCTGTGTGCTTCTTTCAAAAACAGAGATTTTATGTAAAAATAAAATAGTAAATTAACAGCTTGGTAATTTAAAAAAATAATTTGATTTTTTCGTCATCCCATTGGAAAGAAATTGTGCACTAAATTTTTGCAAGAGCTGGGTTAAGAACTGACCCCTCTTTTTCCCCTTAAAAATGGACTTAAAGATTTTCTGAACATAATGACTGTGAAGCATTGGAAAGGGGTGTCTAGGAAAGCTGTGGAATATCCATCACTGAAAATCTTACACAACATATAAGAAAAGATAAGAAAGAAACTGGAGGCAGAGGGGGAGACCTTACTTTGTAGAAGGGCAGACACCAAGTTGCAATTTTGGAGTCTTTTTAAAATTTCTTTTGATGTCTCTGCTCTGTAGATGGTTAAATAAATGATCAGGATTGGTGCCAGTGACTATGTCAACACTTATTAGAGGAGCTAAACCCATACAAATCGATGGGCCCTGACAATATTCACCTGAGGGTGTTTAGAGACCTGGCTGACATCCTTGGGAGGCCACTCTCCATAAGCTTTGAGAAGTTGTGAGGATCACAGGATCATAGAATCACAGAATGGTTTGGGTTAGAAGGCACCTTAAATCCACCCAGCTGGCAGCCTGTCACAGGTGGAGCCCTCCAGGGCACAGAATTGCTCCCTGTTTGATGTCTCCACAAATGATCTGGACGATGAGATTGAGGGTACCCAGAGGTTTCCTGATGATACCAAACTGGGTGAGGAAATGGATGTTTTGGAAGGAAGAGCTGCCCTGCAGGAAGACCTGGATAGGCTGTGAGTGTAGGCTGACAAGAACCTTATGAAGTTCAATGAGTGTAAAACATAATAAAACATCCTGGGAAAACATAATCCAGGAGTGCAGCACGGGCTGGGATCCACTCATCTGGGGAACAGCTTTGTGGAAAGAGACCTGGGAGTCCTGGTGGACAGCAAGTTCCAAGGGATGAACAGTGTGTTGCTGAAGCACAGAAAGCCAAGAGCTTCTGGGCTGCATCAACAAGGACATCACCAGTAGAGATAAAGAAGTCATCATCCCACTCTCCTCAGTCCTTTTCAGGCCAAACCTAAAATACTGTGTTTAGTTCTGGTCCCCACTATGGAGAACAATGTGCTCAGGCTGGAGACGGTCCAGAGAAGTGACACAGAGGAAGAACTGGGATTTTTTTCCATATGAGGACAGGCTGAGAGAACTGGATTTGTTCGGCCTTGAGGAAGGATGGCTTAGGGGAGAACTTATCACCATGTTCTTTTATTTAAAAGGCACTACAAAGGAGGTAGAGGCTTTTTTTTTACAAGGATTCACATGGAAAAGATGAGGTGTAAGAAAGGTCGGACCAAATGTTCCTTGAGGTCCCTTTCATTCTGGTACTCTGTGTTTCTGTAATTAAATGGAAATAAATGTTAATTGACAATTATTCTAACTTCAGTCCTGGGAGCCAACTTCCTCTATATGTTCCTGAGTAACCCATTTGACTGCTCTGAGAAGGTTTGGTCTCAAATTCTTAGAGACCTACTCATCCTCACTTCCTGCTCTGACAGCACCAGCCAGAAAAGTGTTGGGAGGCCAGAAAGCAGCAAATGGTGCAAAGCTTCCTGGAAAAAAAAAAAAAAAAATTCTAAAACAGCCCAGGGACTGAGAAATTTGGAGTCACATAGACACTCTCCTGCAGAATCTTGGGCCACTAATCTTCCCTTTTACCAGAGCACCTCAGCAATTGGATTCCAGGGCTCCTTTCCCAGCAATGAGACACAGCACCAGACACCAGACACAGGGAAAGTGGGGTGGAGGCACGGAGGGGGGAAGGGAAAGAAAGTAATTTAGCATCTGGCGAAATGGATTGTGAGCATACAGAAGATGTTATACTATTAAGACTTCTCTCTGTCTCCCTTTCCCTCTCTCTCTCTCTCTCCTTCTTTTATTAAAGGCCTAGGCAATTTAAAAATGGAGACTGTATCCCACTTAATAGCCTTGCTGTTAATCTTCTCACCAGTCAGCTCTCAGCTCTAAGTATCGAACGCACGGAAAACCCTCCTCCTGTCACCAGCTGTGCTTAGGGAGTGACTGTCCTCAGGGGCTCCAAGCCTTAAAAATAAATAAATAAAAGGAAATTCACCGCTGAGAAAAGGCAATAACAGGAGTCTGCTGTTGTCTAACCTGCCATATAAATGAAACAATCAAAGAAGACAACAAAGGAAACTCCACTAACATCCAGAGGCAAAAGCAGTTTGGTGTAATATATCCTGTCTTGGGGAACTATTTTTAGCCAAGCCCCTCTTTTTTTTTTTTTTAACAGGCACACACAATCTCTTTCTAATTTTGATTAAGAGGGGAGAAAAAAAAACCAAAAAAGCAAAACACAACATCTTGAAGACAGGTAGGGAAGAACGTGAGGAGGCAGGCAGCTACAAGAGAGAGCTGAATTAAAACAAATCCTTGTGCCGGTATAAGAGATAAAAATAAAAATTACTTTGAATGTTTAAATAAAAGCAGCTTCTGATCTGAGCACTGTTCAGCTCTCTGAAAACAGCCACTGCTGGTATTTAAATGTTTTTGCTGTGATCACATGTAGGCACTAATGACCTGAAACCCTGCTGTGTTTGGAGCTGCATCAGCATTGCTCAAAAAGAATTTCTGACCTCAAATTTATATATATATTTATTTATATAAATTCATTTTAAGCATTTAATATACATAGATGCATACCTGCACACATGTGAGCAAGCACATACACATGTAGTCAGTGGCAAATGTCATGTATACAAAGCACACATTTAAATCTTAATAATGAATTCTCATTAAAAAAATCTTTCTGGGATTTAGGATGGGGATTAATTTTGAGATTTCTCTTTCCAAGCTCAGCTCCTGAGCTGTGGTTTGATCAAGTGATTATGCATCTCCCAGAGCTAAAAAAACACCCAGATATTCCCCATTCAGTGTCAAACTCTGAATTAGCACCACTGGAGATATGAACCTGTGGAGGTGCTTGAGGCCACATGAGTGAATTGTGGCTGGCAGCCCCAGCCCACACATGAGGCCACAGTTGGAGCATCCAGCTGGTGGGGACAATCTTTTAGTTCTGCCCCACAAATCATTTGCTTTCTTGGGACTATTTAAGAGAACAGGAATAGGAATGAGCATTATCACATCTCTCTCTGTTTCTCTATAAATGTCATCCCATCTACCTTTAGAGAAGACTTCTGCTTTTGAGCTCATTGTCCAGACTGCCTTTATAAACAAGTGGTGCTTCTCAGGTCTTTCTTCTTCAGATGATCCTTTCTTCTGCAGGTGACCCCTCTTTTTTGCAGATGACCCCTTTTTCTGCAGATGACCATACCCCAGAAGTATTATTCCTCTCCACAGATGATATGCAGAGTGCTGTCTGTCACCTCAGCTGTAGGCAGATGAGCTTATCCACAATGCACTGCTTTTTGGCCATTCTTTGGCCTAGTTTCTATAGGATAAGTGAATTTTGCTCTCTAGAGAGATTATTCCAGGGTGTGCAGATTGCAGCACATTCACAGGAGATGTGATTGCAGTAATGTTAATCTGAAGTTGACCAGAGGGTTCTCCTTACCAAAAGGCCAACCCAAGCTTTGCTCATTAATGTCTCTACACTGAGTACAAATGTTGATGATTCCTAACACGCACTCCTGAACTGGCCTTTAGAGAGGAACACGACTTAACCAGCTACTAACTTCTCTGGCATCAGCCCATGTTCCTTCTGGATTGGCTTTTGGAGGCATCTGACCATCTCCACTGCATGTTTGGGGAATACAAACCCCTAAATCGGCCACTCCGGGTGATACATTTGGAATCAAACCCTAAAGTTTTACCCATTCATACCCTCAGGTCTAGAGGTCGTAGGATACCATGTAATGGCCTCGAGCAGAGTCATTGCATAGCAAACCTTCTGTATAAATTCCTGTTAATTGGATAACAGCCCTGGGCAAAACATTAGCTTGTGAGGAACTTTAAATGCAAGTTGGCAGCTTGGAAGCACCAGCCCCTGAAAACCTACCAGTCATCTCCTGAAAAGTTATTTAACAGAAATACAACTTGGAAAAAAAAAAGTTTCTGTTGTTGCTGGCAGTCTTGACTGAAAGCCAAAGCTCTACAATGGTTTTCTTGCTGCTGGGAATAAAAATTGTTGTCCACAACTGTCAGTACTTTGTCTTGTAAGAGGTTTCTAGAAGAACCTGATTTTACACAGAAATAACTTCATGTTGAAAGTAGAAATCTTTTATAAAGGGTCATTGCTAATTAATAAAGATTTAATAAAGATTAGCCCATTTTTGCCATGCCCAGTGGGTAAATATTGGGTGCACCACCCTCTCTAATGTCCTCTATTACTGCACTTTTAACCATTTATAATTCAGAAGCCTTACATCCAAAGCACACTTATTCCTGCTATTAATCATTCATCAGCCTTTGATAAAATGTTAAAATACCATCCCTTTACATAAAGACTGACCAGCAGATTGACAGATCAGGTCAAATAGAGTTGGTAACAGGAGCTCACACCTCTCTAGTTGCAATGAGATGATTGAGGTGTAAAAGTTGACTGACAAATGAGTTTGAGAATCAGGGGTGGATGGAACAGGTACATATGTTGGCTGGTTATTGCTACCTAAAGAAATTGATGTTTCCAAGTTTTCATGGTCCAACAGCTGCAGGGATTCTATGTTTCTGTGATATGATTCTATGGTATTCCCATGGTTCTGTTCTGAACTGTCTTTTATTTCCTGACTAGGCCAAAACTGCTTCTTTATGTCCCTGCTTTACCCAGTGATGTTTCTCCTCTCAAGCACGCATATCATGGCAATCTTCTCCCAGAAAAGGAGCAACAGAACAGGAGAAAATGGCCTCAAGTTGTGCCAGGAAAGACTGAACATTAGGAATAATTCCTCCACTGGAAGTATTGTCAAGCATTGGAAGAGGCTGCCCAGGTCAGTGGTGGAGTGAATATTCCTGGAGGGATTTAAAGGCTGTGTAGATGTGACACATGGGGACATGGGTTAGTCATGGGCTTGGCAGTGTTAGGGGATGGTTTCCCTCATTGACATTAAAGACCTTCTCCAACCTAAATGATTCTTTGACTCTAACAGTCACCGATTCCTTGATTTTAACAGCCACCTTACCCAAGCTGACCATTAGAGGTGTCCAAGGCCAGGTTGGATGGAGCTTGGAGCAGCCTGGTCTAGCAAAAGATGCCCTGCCTATGGTAGAGGGTTGGAATGAGGTGATCTTTAATCTCCCTCCCAACCCAAACCATCCTGTGGTTTTAAGATGATGACCGAGGACCCACAAAGCCATCAAGAGCTTTCCGACTCCTCCTCCCCTTTCCCCCCTGCACCTCCCAAGCCGTGCCGAGATTCAAGCCCCATTTCTGCCAGACAGAACTCAACTCCTTGCTGTTAATTTCAAGGCCGGCTGGCAGAGCTCAGCTTGGCTGCGGTGCCCGTCGGGAGCCGGGATGCAGTTTCCATTCACAGATCACACATCGCTGAGCGATGCTCGGGGAGCCCCTGGCTCCCCCGGCCCCGCGCCCTGCGAGGTGACATTAGCGCCGGGTAATGATGTGTAAATGTGTCAGAACTGTGCCACCTAGTGAAAACCGCTGCCTCCTTCCCCGGGTGAAGTCACACTGCTCCGCTCCGCAGCAAGCCCCCGATATAATTAGCGTTAATTTGGTTTCTCGGTGGCTGGCTGCGGCGCCGCTCCCCGCTCAGCCGCTCTCTGCTTCTCCCGAAGACCCTGCTCGGTGTAATCAGAGCTTCATTAGGGATTTGTCTCCTCCGCTTCTGATTGCAAAAGAAATTTATTTTTTAAAAGATAGTTTATAAAATATATTTATAAATATATAAAATATATATATATTGGATAACACAGCTAATCTAAATTGGAAAATTTGGTAGGGAGCAAGTTATTAATGACATGTGCTGGATTTTTTTAATACCTAACAACTACTGCTGACTGGCAATTTCTGGACATCTTTTTTTTTTCCCATTGTACAGTACAGATTCCTTACTATAAGAGTATGTTTTCTTTTGACAAAGTTTTCATTTCCAAAAAAATTGTTGATTCTCTGTTTCTTATTGCCAGCTCCTCCTGTTTCAAAAGCTTTTAAAGCAAAGTTCCATGTTTCATTTAGAAATATCCATTAAAACCATGGTGTATCCTGTAAAAAAAAGTGAAATTGAAATAAGCTACTTCTGGTTGTTGGGGAGTTATTTTTTCTTACTTTATTGTTATTATTGTTCTTGTGTTTCTTGAGATTTTGCCCTTTTTTATGAATACAAAAAAATACAATACAATACAAAAAAACTTAAAAACTCATATTTTTTGGTTAAAAAAACTATTCCCAATTAACTTTCCTGGTAACAGTCAGTGCCAGCAATATTGAGGTATTCTGTATAACCCTCATCATTTTTGACACTGTGCAATAGAGAGCAGAAAGAGAAAAGGTCCAATTAATTAATCAGAAAGAAGATTTAAAATAAAGAGGTTTCACTTATTTTTTTTTAATTTTTTTAAGGTTTCTCTTTGCTTTGCATAAAACTTAATCACGCAGAATGAGTTATTGCATTGAGATATTGTGGAGGCTTAAATGATTTGTAAAAGCAAAAACCAAACAAAACAAACCAAATTAAAAACGGTCAATTGCAGAATCACAAAATAATGGATACTCTGCATTGAATAGGACCTCTGGAAACCAATTCTTTGCTTAAGTAAGGTCAAAATGACTGTCCTAAATTCCTGTTTTCCTTCAGTTGGTAGCATTCAGTGTGCGTGGTGATTACCTGAGAAATTTCCAAATCTTGGTGGTTTCATGCTTTAATGTTTTAGGAACATCACAATGTCCATAATTCAGAGGATTTCAGTGGAACTATCAGGAATCACGTCCCATAAAACTCAGCACTACTTTGCTGCATGCACTAACCTAACTGAAAATACATATTATTATTGAGACAGAATGCTTCTATTTGGGCAAGATATGTGCATTTAAATGCAGGCTTCTCCACAGGAGCTGGTCACCCTTGACTCCTTTTATAGTCATTGCAAAGCAATTGGCACTAGAAGTGATTCATCTCAGCTTAGAGTAGGTGCCTAAAATAGGTCAGATGAATCACACTCTGGTAGAATCTCTTTCCCTACTGACTGGAAAGAAAACCTAGGATTGACCTCTTTACATTGCTCTCATTTTAAAATTTTGAAAAAATTTCCTATTTAAAATTTTCTGGGGTTAAAATTGCTGAAATTGCCAAAATACCACGTTCTGTATCCTCCAAGTCTGAGTCTCCAAGTGTCATCCTGAAGCCTTCTCAATGAAAATATGATTTATATTTAAAAAAATAAAAAAGTTTAAAAGGTATATTTTGAATTGAAAGGTAGCATTGAATTTAGCTACATCGATACATGTAGTTGGTTAGTTTAATATTAAGGTCTTTTACTTGCTTTTTCAGTATCTGTTTAACTATTTTCTAAATGAGGTCAAAATCTTTATCACCATTTTAGAGACACGGAAACTGTGGGACAGAGGTTCCCAGAATCACAGGGAAGAAAGTGGAAGAGTTGTCTGGAGGTCCACCTGAACCAACTATCACAACCACTAGACAATGTCCAGCCAGAGTTTTGTCCAACAAGTCTTAAAATCTTCTGAGGATGGAACTTCTGTGAGGTCTACAACCCCAATTCCAGTGCTGCAAAACCTCATAATGAAAACCTTTTCTTGACATCCAGTCTGAACCTTGCAAACTACAATCCATGGCCTTGACTGTTGTATCTATTGACAATGGAGAAATGTTTTAGTCTGTTTTGTTTATCAAGCTACTTGTCCAATCAGTAAGGGTTGGTTTTAGATTGCTGTGAGACTTCTTTTTACCATTCTAAATAAGACCTGCCTCTGCAAAGTCTCCTTGTTGGTCATTTTCTCTAAACCCTTCATAATTTAATTTCTCCATGTACAACTGGAAAAGGAACCCCAGACTGCACATAATGTCACAGAAGTTACTTCACCAGATGAATAAATTAGAATAGAATAGAATAGAATAGAATAGAATAGAATAGAATAGAATAGAATAGAATAGAATAGAATAGTATATTTAAGTTGGAAGGAATTTGCAATAATAATCTAATCCATCCACCCTGACTGTATCAGGGCTGACCAAAAATTAAAGCATGTTGTTAATGCCCATGTCCAAATGTTGACAAGTTTGGGGCATCAACCACCTCTTCAGGCAGCCTATTCCAGTGTTTCACCTCTGTCTTGGTAAATGTGTTTTCCAGTGTCCAGTCTAAACCTCCCCTGGTGCAGCAATGAATCATTCCCAGGCCTCTTACCACTGGATACCAGGAAGAAGAGCTCATGTTCACCTACAGACTCCCCTGACTGGCTCTTTCTTAGTGTCTTTCTTGAGGATTGGAAAAAAAAATTACTCTTTTCCAGTCAGCAACACCTCCTCTTAGTAGCCATAATTGTTCATAAATGATAGACAGAGGCCTTGCCCAGCAATATCAGCTGACACATTAATATCCTCCAGTGTATTCTACCTGATCATGTGGATTTAACAGAGGTCCTCTGAGTAGTGCCTTGTCTGTCCCTTCTTCACTCCTGGCTGCCCCTCTCCCTGCTGAGCTGTGTCAACACGTCCAGAGGTCTGGAGCAGTCTGGGCTTCTGAAAACTGATACTGAGAAAGCCTTTTGCACTTCAGCCTTTTCCACTCTGCTGATAATAAATCAGATTTTCTCCTGCATCCAGTAGTGGACTTGCATTTTCCCTGAATTTTCTTCTGCCGCTGGCACACCTGTGGATTTCCTCCTCTCTGCTGTTATTCTTCTCTCTCTTAGTGCCAGCTCGGCTTTGGTCTTCTCCTTTCATCCCTAAGAGCACAAACAAAGCTTTGATGCTCCTCCTTTGTTTCTCTTCCTTATTTTTGCTTTGCGTGTGCTCCCTTCTAGCATTTTAACTCATCAAGAAGTTCCTTGATTAGCCAAGCAGCCCTGGTGAATTTCTTGCTCTTCCTGCACAAACAGAACATTTATTCCAGAACCCTTTTGTGAGTTTTCTTTAAAAGTATGGCAGCTCCACACAGCACTTCCCTCTTCTCTGGCTGCTTGCAGGGGAATGTGTACAGCACTTTTTACTGACATAGTTTGCTCTCCAGAAATCCACTGCTCTGACTCTGGGACCACCTTCCCCAGCCTTCTTCCAGATCCTGCAGCCTTACTGAATCACTGCTGTCTCAACTTTCATCTCTGGCCATGTTCACCACCAGTTCTTCCCAGCTGATGACCAGCAGGGCTAGCAGAGAACTGGCCCTGTTTACCCTCTCTAGTATTTAAATCACTGAATATCTTACTCAAGGCCACCCAGAGTCAAGAATGGAATCTATTTTTATTTTGCTTTCTATTTTGTCTTAAATAAAAATATTCTACAAATGTGTGCTAGCAATAGAGGAGTTAGGAAGTCTCTGAAGACATCCTCCCATCTTTGTGCCTTATTTGCTGGAGAGGATGGTTAAAAAGCATCTTATCTTACTTGGGAAAAATAGCTGTACATTTGCCAAGGTCAGCAAGATGCAAAGCAATTCGCTGAGGGCTATATTCTCCTCTCTGATCCATTCTGCCAGTTTCCACTTCATATCCAGCAATCTGTCCACACATGGGCCTCCTAAGGATGTCAGCAAGAATTCCACAACCACAAGAGAAGAGCTGGGCCTTTCAAAAGTTAGTTGCTCAAGTTTAAACCACCTCAGGGCAGCTTTGACTCATGTATTTAGTTCCTTTGACTGATGCATTTGGTTCCTTTTGATAAAATTATATGTATTCACAAGCTGCTGTTTTGTTTGTCAGGACAGAAGAAGGGTAAATAAAAGGAACACAGAACTGGAATTGGTTGTTGGGATCAGAATCTTGCTCTCTCCATAACACAGGCAAGCAGATCATATGGTGCCTTTATATCTTTATCAGATCCCTGATCTCCATGCAGATTTTAGCTATGTCCTAGTGGTCTTACTGAAATGTTGTTCCAGAGTTTCATTTCTTTGGTGGTTGGGAACTTAATTTTCAGCCTAAATTGTTTGCTTGTTTGTAAGCAGTTTTTCCTTTGCCAGCTTTGTCTATTTGTTTAAATAGCTTTTCTCCCATTTTGCCTTCTTAATCTCTTCTCTCCTCTGTG
>JANPWX010006184.1:455168-484419 GCA_024734555.1 Trochalopteron elliotii
AAGAGAAGAGAAGAGAAGAGAAGAGAAGAGAAGAGAAGAGAAGAGAAGCTACAATGATCATCTAGTCCAGCTGAAGAGGGACTTGATTTTAGGTCCTGCAGTCTTTGCTCCCCTTCAGATTCATCTTTGTTCGTTGCCATCCTTAGCACCATGTCTGAATTAGATGAGAAATTTTTTGGATATTGCTTGGCTTGAAGATACAGCTCTGATTCTGCAGAAAGATAATTGTGATACACTGAAGGATAGTAAAGTCTGCCTTCTGTGTACCCGTTATCCAGCTGTGGCCTAAACTGGGTCTTTTAGAGGAAGAGAGAGAAGAAATTGTGGTCAGCCAACATGAGGAATGCCATTTTTCCCAAAGGAACTGTCATTGCTGCTATCTCTATAGCTTCTTCCTTCTTCCTGGTCTTTCACAAACTATTCCTCTTCCATAGATCTTGCTGGTTTCTCCACCTACATCAGACCACCATGTCCCTGCCTCCATACCCTGCCATCACAGAGTTATTTAGGTTGGAAAATGCCCTAATTTCATCCAGTCCAACCTTTCTCTCAAAGCTGCCATGGCCACCATCAAACCATGTCCCCAACCACCACATCCACATGGTTTTTAAATCCCTCCAGGGACAGTGACTCCACCACTGCCTTAGGCACCCTTTTCCAATGTCTGACCATTTTTTTTGGTGAAAAAATTGTTCCTAATATCCAATTTAAACCTCCTCTGATGCAACTTGAGGCAATTTCCTCTTGTCCAGTTGCTTGGTAGAGCCTTCCCAGCAAACAAAGAGGCAGGAGCACTGTCTGAAACCTTTTTGTGTCTCTTCTCATGTTTTTTTTCACCGCTCCAGGAGACAAAGCTATGGGTCACACAGAGAGTGAAGAAGAACAGGAGGTGCTATTTACATGTCAGAATAACTGATAGGAACATTCCTGTGACTACTTCAAAGGAACCTCTCATTCATTATCTTCGTTATTAAATGCTTCAGTGCTGCTAAGAAGGAGGGCAGGTTAATTGGAGAAATTATGTTTAAACTTTATAAACAGTGCAAGCATGAAACTCATAATTTTAATAAGTGTTATCATCTCCTGGATCTAATAGATCTTAACTGATGCATGGTATCGTTAAGTTTAATTTAAGAAACTATCCCTAGAGATGTTTTTGAAATCAATGGGAGACATGTTCTGGAACAATGTTAGAAATATTTGATTTACCTACATCCTTGCTGCTGAACCAGTTTACTGAATAAAGTGGCAGAGAAAAATCTGCCACTTTACCTTCTCATATTTCATGCTAAAAGAAGTGGGAAGCTTTTTAACCCAATATATTAAAATATCAAGTCATCCATCAGTGCAATTCAGTCACCTCTGAAGCAGCTGTGTAATACTGCAGTGCAATGCTTGAAACAGGGACATGTTAACCAGATCCAAATAAATTATTGCATGAAATTAACCCTTTTCTCTTTCTAAAAATAAATTAAAGAATTGTCTTTGTCTGTCATGCTGCTGCTTCATAAGGATTTAAAGAACAACAAAACATGACTCTAGGTTGTTCCCTTTAACCATTCATTTATTTTCTTAGGAAATAAGGTGCATGTGGCTGTGGCACCTGTTTTGGCTGCTCAGATGCTGAGTAGTGGACACCAGACAGAGGAAGTCACCTGAATGGGGTGGAAGGTGTTTTGAGAAGGGTGACAAGATGAAAAATCTCAAGAGTCAGATGGGCAAGGCCAGGCATCCTAACAAACAGGGCTTGTGGGTTAATGTGTACTCGTTGAAGGGATTTTTTTGTAGGGACTTTTGTACCTGAAGCCACCCAGCAAATCCTTCCACAGATACAACAGAAGTGAGGGTGATTCCACCTTTGGAGGTGGTAAGACAATATAAGGAAAACAGCTTGGAGATGTGACCATAAGTTAAATAAACAGTTTGCTTGTTTTTCAGTAATACCCTTCTGAAGTAAATCACAAATATGCCTAATCACCAGAACAACATCTGTGATCAGTTTTTGGACCCATATTTGGGGACGAAAAAAAAAAGCATTTACCTGTCTAAACACCAATCACAACATCAGCAGAAAATTTTTATTTTTTCTCTAATTCGATTTTCAGAAAGTTTTTTAGAAGGAAGAACGGGATGTTCTTTGGGTAATTTATGGAGAAAAAAAGAAAAAGACCCTAATGCAAAATCAAAGCTCATCTTTCTTGAAAGAAGGCCTTCAGGAGGGCAAGTAGACTGCAATATCTGGAAGTTCAAGCATCCTGAGGAGCCAGGGCTCAAAATCATGAGATCATTTTAAACCCTTAAAGGAGGAGCAGATTTCACAATCCTTAGCAGCAAAGTAGGTTCCAGGTCCATTTTTTTTCCCTTCTAGTGTCTGGGCCTTTAGTATAGCCCATAGAAAAATGATGCCATAAATCTTTTATTTGCAAATGGAAAAGCCAAACAACTGATTCTTGTATAAAATGTGTCTGAGCTCTCATGATGCTTTGGACAGGAAGCTTTTGGAAAACACCAAACTCAAAACCTGTTTAGACCAATGTCTTATTGTCATTTGAGTTTACTCTTAGATCCTCAGTAGTACCAATTACATGTTAGGTGATGCTTAAATTAAATTTTAAAAAAGAAGAAAAGAAAAATCATTATAGACAAATGCCACAAATTCCTTGTTAAGGAAATGTTGTAGAGAAGCTTTTGAATGCTCCCAGTTAGAAAATTTTGGGTGATCTTGTCCGAAAGTTCAAAGGACTCATCCATAGCTTTCCCTGCACCTGAAGAAATATGGCTTTGCACTGCTCTGAAAGTCAAAATTGACCTCTTTAAATTTAGAAACAAGGCATGAAGGTGTCCTGAAGTAGTTGTCACCATTGAAAGCTCAGCCTTGACAATGGATATGCTCAACTCTTTGTTGCAGACAAAATAAAAACGGCTCTAACTGGTTTTATACTGAAAAAAAAAGCATTCCTTCCGTGTGTTTCTTCATTCAATAGCCATAGCCAAGAGACAGAAAATTTCTGATCAGATTTTGAGATACATGTTTAATAGAGTCTCTACTCCTCAATGTTTATCCTCTTGATGTAACTATGATGGAGTAACAGTGATGGTTCACTTCCAAGCAGATAAAGTGACTCTGCCATTGCATAAGGAAGGAGTGACCTAATCTGGCCAGTTTGGGCATCTGTGCTGAAATCTGTTTGGGATGACTTTTCCTGCTCACTGTGACCTTGCTGTGTGTGGGAATATCAGCCATCTGAATTCATCCTGAACCAACCTTCCACCACATGCCATGCCCTGGAAACGTGATGCACCATAACACCCTGCAAAATAATGGGTAAAAGCTGAGCTGGTTCAGCAGTAGGAACTGACATCTAAAGCTGAACAGAAAGGAAAATAAATGAGGGGACTTAAGCCAAAAAATTACCAGCTTTTGGCTTTGGTCTATTTTGATTTCTTTAGCAAAGGCTTAACTTTCCACTGTAGGACACTGAATGAATAATTGGGCTGAGATCTGCAAAGGTCAGGCTAAGCAGGGAAGGGAGAACCTCTCCAGAGTTCTTTCCTCACCTGATTAAGGTGCTTTAGAGGACCAGTGGAAGCAATTTTCATGCAGGTTTATTTCCATTCCAGAAATGCCATTATGCCACAAGGGGGTAGGGGTGTTCTGTTTAAAACCTTGCAATGTTTTCCTACAGATGCAGCCTTTCAATGGGAACAGTGTTTGGGTGTTACAAAAAGCAACACAGATTGAATGTGCACAGGCATTTTCTATACCATCTGCATTTCAACTATTGCTTTCCTTATAATTAACATCTGTTTATAGATATCAATCTGAGCAGCAAGGATGAAGTTATTTAAGAACTGTCTATCTTTCAGCCTGGCATGTTCCTGGGGATGGTTCTGGAGGTGGAGAGTGGGTTACCCCCAGGAAAGGGGATTTGGTTACAAGGAGCACCTTTCATTAATCTAAACAGATTGCCAAGGGCTTGGCAGCACCAAAATGGACACAACTGGATCTCATCAGAGAAAGTGCCCCTCAAGCACACAAAAATTCAATAGCATTGGTGGGGTTGGTGGGGTGTGTGCAGTCACTCACTCATTGGGGAAAAAAACAGCCAAGAAAATACGGATAAAAGGCCACAGGTGATCCCTGAAGATGGATATTCCAGAGGACAATGCAATCATGTGTTCTTCTTGCCTCATCTGTTAAGAGGAAAATTTAAATTAATGTTTTAACTTCTTTATTTTGTTTCACTCAATATGACCCTGAAAAAGGTCTTGGCAATATTGTGGTGGAAGAGGATGTGGCACCTGGATATAGAGAGAATCTCTCTCCTTAATTTCTTACACTGTCCAGAAGATAAAACCTTAGCACACAAATTCAGGGCAGGAGGGAAAAATGCAGCTGAGAGACTGGGTAGATATTTAAAAATTCCCAGAATTGCTGCTTGTTGACATGTGTTATTCCAGGGTTAATGGGATCCACCTGCAGCCAGCTTTCTGCTTCCCCATTTCTCCTGGCAAACAAACAGTTGAAAACCTTCAGTCCTCTTCCACTGAGATACCACACAAGATTCCCCCAGCCCTTTTCAGCCAACAATTTCCAAAGAATTTTGTTGAGACACACACATCATAAGAATGGGATAAATTTGTCTTTTCATAATATATCTTTTTCTAGAAATACAAATTTATTACCCTCCAGATTGTCTTACTTTACTGCACTTTCTAAAACTACTTCTTTCAGCCATGAAGAAAAAGCAAGCTTAATTTCTGATAGACTTAAGGGAATGACTCATATTTTCTACACTTCAAAATGTCCTTTATTTCTCTTTTTTTTTTTAAGAAAAAACAAAATAAAAGTGGGCCATCAATAGTAATATGCTAATATGAAGAGTATTCCTTCCTTTCAGTTTTACATGACTGTGGATCAGTGTAGTTGTCATCCTTCAGAGGGAGTGACATGTATTTTTCTTTTCCACAAGTGGTCCTTAAACATTCATAACCTCACCTGTCTCTGCCAGGAGACAGATTTATCTCCTCCTATTGCCATGAGCATAGTCTGGGATGGAGGAAGGATGAGAGTGACTTCAGCAGGAATAGGAAGTGAGAAATACTCAGGCCAGTCTAGTTTTGTGGTAGAATGTAACCAGGTCCCCTAATCCATGTCATCTGCAGATCTCACCACCTGCTTCCCCAAAAACTCTCCTAAAGTGAGTCCTAACATGGGAAAAATGGGACCCTACTGCCAACCAAAACTTTTCATCTTTCTCTTCTTGGGAGAGTTCAGGCCCTGGACCATTCCCTGGGGAAATTCTTTTGTCCCAAGAGTGTGATTCTACATCACACCACAACAAAGTAAAACAATCTTCAGGGTCTATAGATAAAATATTCCTTTTTAGAAATTGCTTTAGGACCTGCCCTTTAAAAAAAAATCTTTCTCAGGTCGCAAAAATTCAGTGAGGAAATTCACAGAAAAAGAAACACTTTTATTTAGAGGTGGAAGATTTTTGTACATCTGCTTTTGTAGAAAATAATTTGCTTTTTAAAAAAATATTCTTGTCATTCAATGAGTGAAAAGTGAAAATTTTGTTTCAGAAATTTTTGGTATTAACCATCTGGTTTTCCACCCTAAATGTGAGACCAAATCAGAGATATGTCAGTTTTAGTAGAATTTTCTTTTCCAGCGTTAGAATTTGGATAATTTTGTCAACATTTCTCTGCCCAGATGCAAAGACTGAGCTAAGGCATAAAGACTAGAGGTAAATAAGAGGAAGAAACACAAAAAACAGATTCATCCAAAACATTAAACAGAAATTAGTGAGGAGAATTTTTAATGGAATTTTTTATTTAAAGTGTGAAAGTCTCTCTTCAGCAAAAGCAAAAATTTCTTTTTACAAATAATGATGGCATTTGCTGGAGGGAAAATCTGAGGGGGAAAAAATGAAACAGAGCATTGTCCATTCACCCCCATCCAAATTGTCTGGTATCCAGACCCTCTGCTCAGCACGAGCAGTTTTGTCCTGGACAAAAAAAAAAAAAAAAATTAAAAAAAGAAGAAGAAGAAGAAGAAAAAAAAAAAAAAAAAAAAAAAAAAAAAAAGACCAACAACTTCCAGCTATGCTCCAGGAGGAATTTCATATGGAGCTAACTAAGGGGAATCGGCGTCTCAAAGCTGCTTTGGTCCTGCAGGCGAGCGGGGTAATAAGTGACAGATCCAGCGGGGCGAGGGCGGGCGGGCCGGAGCGCGGAGGGGAGGCAGGTGCTGCAGTCACTCTCCTCCCTGCCAGGAAACGCGGGAAGAATGCATGACCAATTCGGTTTCAGAGCAGAATACTCTCTTTAATGGACAGAAAACACTAACCTTTTATTTTTTTCTCTCTCTTCCTCTCCCTCTCTTTTTCTTTTTTTTTTTTTTTCTTTTTTTTTTTTCTTCTTCCCTCGGGTTTAACCCTTTGGAAGGACAAAGGACACAGCTCACATCTCTGCACAACCTATTTTTACCCTTCCCAGAGTTTCCATGTCACATAAAATCCTGGACAAATGCACTGTTGTGTGAAGACAAAATAAACATCCTGAGAGGGTCGGATTATCTGAGCGAGATGAAATCAGCCTAAAACATCCAAAATACTCCACCTGGGGTTTTTTTCTGACTTGCCTCAAACCCAACAGGAATTGTTTGGCTCTGACAGGCACTGCTGGTATTTAATATTTTGGCTACAGGGGATCTCAAAGGAGGAGAATCATCTGCAAAGAAGGGAAATTCTGAAGTGGTCCAACACCAAGAGGAAAGCTGAAATAAGCAGATTTTGGTACAACACTTAATTTAAGAACTGCTGACAGCAAGGACCAAGGTGTGGGATCAAACCTTGAAGTGGCTGAGAGCAACTAAATAATTTGGTTGTCATCAATCCCAGCCACCACCAGTGATGTTGATTTCTGTTTTTTCACTGTCCCTGCCTGGGAATACATTTACTTTTGCAAAATATCTGCAGATTAAAGTTCACTTGTAGGTAGCATGAAGGAGATGTAACCACAATGTAACAGCCCAGCACCTCTACACACCAGTAACACACACAAACCTACCCAAAAATTATAGAATTTATTTCCAGCTTGCCTGTTTGTTCCTACATACAGATTTAAGGGTTCTGAATATGCCACATGGCATAATACCATTATATAAAGGAGTGTTTCTCCCCCTGTGGTAAACTTGAACTTAATGTGAATGAAATGTGTGATCTGCTTAAGAGTCTCCCCTCTACACCCCACAAATGTGCACTGAAACTTATCCTTTCACCTACAGTGTACTTGGAGTTTCTCAGTAGGTGAAATAATGGACCAAAACAAACAAAAATCACTGCAAGAAAAAGATTAATTTTATGACTCAGTAGTTTGAATTATAGCCTATGACAAACCCAAGGTATTTTAAACACAGTACAGAAGAATTACTTCCCTGGGACTTATTTGTTGAAAGCCCTTGATTCATACAAACTCCCATTTTTTGAGGTTTGGATCCCACAGTGAGAGGAAAGAAAATATTTTCCTGTTTGTGTGTGCACATGCACGTTTCTAATATAAATTATACAGTTTTGGTTTATGTGTGGGTAGGTGTATGCATATGCATAGGCATATGTATACTGCAATTTACAGTTTTTAGGATTTTAAAAAATCAGTGGCTCGTAGCTGCGCTTTAAAATAAACTGGTTTGATTTCCCATATTAAGTTAAAAAAATAAAATAAAATGAGGGACTAATGAAATTAATGGTTGTTCAAATCAGAGGCAATTAAAAAGCACACATTTCTTTTCCTAGGGTATGAATTGTATTCAATGTTTGCAGCACAAGCCTGTAGGATAAATAATGTAATGGGTTTGGTGATTTGATACTAAAAGCAGAACAAAATCCTACAGATGTAGCCTCATTTTTCTCCACACTCCAACTGCTCTTTTTTTTTTTTTTTTTTCAATTGCATATTTTGTACAGTTAAGAGAAAAAAAATCAGATTCTTTGTCTAGGAGAACCAATTTCCACCATAAGACGTACTTGCATATAATTACAGAAAATTTGGAAAATTAAACAAAGAAAGAGAGAAGACCAGTGACTGTGGGGTTTTTTTGTGATTTGAGATTAAATTGACAGCTGATATCTTTCAACCTTTATGGGTTTTATCCCTTCAGTAAAAATCCCTGTAACTTTTGCACATTTTGTGCACCAGACCCTGATATGCAAAAGCTCCAATTCTCACTGGCACCAGGGACAACATTTTTAAAGGCAATGAGATGCCTAAAGATACAAATCAGAGGTCTAATGGGATTTTCAGAAGTACCTCAGTGCCTAACTTCTGGGTTTGGTGCTTGAATATCTTGGAGAAAAAAAAAATCTGTCCAGAGCTTCCAAAGAATTTTAAGTGCTTGTAACCGCTGTGCAATCCCCCTTTTAGAAAACTAAATAATGGAAAGGTGCCTTCAACCAGCAAACAAAGACAATCATAATTTGTTGCCTCCCCCATGAGTTTAGAACTTTAATAAAATCAGAGCAGCTTTCTCTAAGTAATGTAGAAAATGTCTCAGATCTCTTAAAACTATTCAGGCTCATGTTGACACAGGGATTTGACACAGGACTAGGTCTGCCATGGCCAAATAAATTCCCATTTTTCAGCTAAATGGCAGGAACTGGAAGCAAGTGTGCCACTCCACGCTTTGCCTGGCATCTGCCACAGGTTTTGGTCACACTCCCAAAATCTGCTTGGGCCAAGCTGCTGCTCTGTGTCCAAGGAGGATGGTGCAGCCTTCCTGCTGTCCTGGGTTTGGTTGTCATCAGTCCCAGATTTTGGGCATCTTAGTGGGCCACATAAAAGGGAAACCTAAAACTCAGAGGATGGAAAATGAAGAGATAAGAGGCACAAACAAGGTTTGCTGTTGTTTGGTACTGAAAGAAATAGAGGATGAATCCAGGCATGTCTTCCTTTGCATCCTCCATAGAAAAGAGTTAGGAGAGCAAATTCACCTGTTTTCCAGATGAAAAGAAAAACTCGAGCACTGGTAAGCCCAAATATATTCTCATAAGATCATGTAACTTCCCACAAACTTTGGAGGCAAGTTAAAGTAATCCAAATGAGAGGAAGCTTGGAATTACTGAGGAAATGTTTTTCATTTTTATTATTATTGTAAAATGCCAGTGACTCAAACTGGAGCTATTCTTGGGAAGATTGGTTCCAACTAGCTTACCTTCCTAGCTGCAATTTTTGAGACCCAAAAAGTGTACAAAATGTCCAGCTCTGAGGCTTCTAAAAAGAAAGGGGGGGGAAAAATATCTCTGCTTTATAAGAAGTAATTTTTCCAGCTTGGAATTTCAGTTGGTTTGAACTTTAATCAAAGATAGAATTAAAAGAAGATGAGAAACAAGGGATGAAGGGATAGAGGGATGGAGGGATAGAGGAATGGAGGGTTGGAGAGATAGAGGGATGAAGACTTGGGAGGGAGGGAGGGAGGGAGGGAAGGAAGGAAGGAAGGAAGGAAGGAAGGAAGGAAGGAAGGAAGGAAGGAAGGAAGGAAGGAAGGAAGGAGCAAAAAACTGAATCAGTATTGACAACTCAATCCTGGACAACTCAATCCAAGTGATTTGTTTGTCCAAGAGTGGTGCCAGGACAGAGGTGAATCTCTGTGAGCAGCAGGTCCTGTGCTGTAGGAGTAGCTGACGCCTCAGCCTGGGAGACCAAGGCAGGGAGTTAAAGGAACAAGAGGAATCACAGCTTCCTCTCCTAATGCCCTGAGAGTGACTGCTCTGGCCTAAGGGATCAACATTTCCCCAGGACAAGTCAGAAGTTTCCTGGGGTTCATAAAAACTTCATTTTAAGTCCCTCAGTCCCATTAATCTCATCCTTTTGTGTGAGAACACTATTTGGGGAATCCAAATGGGATCACCTGGTGATCCGTGTCCAGCCCTGGAGGTGAATTTTCATTGCCCAGAGCTGTGACAGCTCTGTCTTAGTGTGCCTCCTGCTCCCTCCTCCTGCCCTGCTCAGCACTAATCCTCTCCAGAGCTCTAACTAGAGGGGTGCCCTTCTTGATCCAAAGCCCACTTGCAATAGCAGTGATCAAAATGACTTTATCTTGCCTTAAATAATCTCACATGGGTTCTCACAATCCAGCTCTGTTTTCATTGTTCAAATCCATAATATCGGGCTGGAGCAACTCCTCAACAAAGCTGCTCTTTCCTGACCCCTTGACATCTTGGGCAAGGCATATAATGACCTCCATTGATTCAGCTGCTGGTAGCAGGAGTGAAGGGGAAGAGGTTTCCCATTTCCTCCCCAGCGAGGCTTCTATGTTGGTGGAATTGTTAAAGGATTTTGTTTTCTGTCCAAGAGAGTCTTTTGCTGGTGCCGGGGTTGCGTGCAGGAATAAAAACAAGGAACAGAGGCAAGAGGGGGAGACAAGTGATTTAAATGAGGGAAGGATTTGCTCCGTGCAGGATGTTCTGTCTGTTTGGAGACAGACAGAGCTGGAATGAATCTCCTTTTGTGGAATGGCTACAGCAAACACAGGCTATAAGGGAGAGTAAATTTACCCTTCAGTCTGATAACTCAAGGTTTACTCTGGGAATTTAGGAGGGGTGGGATTCACATCCAAGATCTTTAATGGCAGAGCTAGTGGAATGGGCACCCTTCAGGTTAATCTGGGGTTTGGATATTGAGTCCTTGACAAAAAGGTCTCTGCAGTATGTGAAGAACCTCTCTAGAAGGTACTGGAAGCTGCTCAGAGCCATTGGTGCTGTCACCCTTCTAGGTGACATCTACACCCTCACAACACCCTCTGTGAACACAGCTCATGTTCAGGTAACAACACCTATTTGGTGGGAACATAGAAGGGAGGAAAGATTAATAAAACATAACTAGTGCAGGAGCGGGGTATAGTCTCACTTTATGTGTTTTAGCAGCTAAAAATAAACCCACATTAAAATAGGTGATATATTTTTATAGCCTTTTAAAGGAAGTCTCAGACAGACTGAATGAACTAAGGGAATCTTGGTGTAAATGCAAAGTAGATTCACAGTTTTACTTTTTTTGTTTTGGTTTGTTTTTATAACTCTGCTTTTAAGGAATACTTAGCAATACCTGAGAAGATCAAAAAGCTTCTACAGCCTCTTGAAATGTTTAGCAAACAAAGTGTAACTGGAAAGAATCTCTACTTCCTTTATGCTTCTTTTCATTACTTTGTCTCCTGCTCAGTAGAGACAGGTACTTATGCATTCCATAGTGTAGTTTTGCAAGGATATCTTCCCTGGGTTTCCTTATTATCCCACAGTGTAACTAGTACACACCAATAGACGTATTTGTGACCAGATACACAGTGTGTGGTATAAAAATACAGCTAGGCAGATGTGCATGGAACGAAAAGAGGAGCATCTGCCTTGTCTGCTGTGAAATGCACAGAAGAAGGAACCTTCAGGATCACAAAATCATGGAATGGTTTGGGTTTGAATGGGGCTGAAAACTCATCCGGTTCCACCCCCTGCTATGGGCAGGGACACCTTCCACTAGCCCAGGTTGCTCCAAGCCCTGTCCAACCTGGCCTGGGACACTTCCAGGGATCCAGGGGCAGCCACAGCTTCTCTGGGCAAGCTGTGTCAGGGCCTCACAACCCTCACAGGGAAGAATTCCTTCCTAATATCTAATCTCAACTTGCTTTTTTGGTTTAAGGCCATTCTTCGCATGATCACAGGAAGAAAATTGGACAAATTTAGACCCAATGAGTAATATTAGAGGTTTTTATGGTTTTAGCTCATGAGACACTTGAGAGTTGTGACATTCCTTCCCGAGTTGGGATGGGATTATTTTTAAAGGCTGGATATTTCTGCAGCCTGGAGAAGTTGCACAGCCCTGCAGGATTGCAATCAATACAAGTTAAAGCCAGTGTGAAACATTATGTGTTTGTGAGTCAATTAGATTCATCCACCAGAGGTCATTAGATGATCAAATGACACTTTCCTACTGTCTTTATAAGTAAAGGTATCAGCATTCTGTGCTATAAAAAATGCATTCTCATTAATAATAAAAACCTTAAAGGAGAAATAAAAGTGTTATGAAGTAAATTATCGCACAGTGAAGTTCATGGTTTTAAATAGCTTTGATAAGAAAACAAAAATAGGTTCTGGATAATATTACAAAGAGAAATTAGAATTCTCATGAATTCTCATTCCAAAATGATGGGAGATGCTTAGAAGGTAAGTTTGACTCTCCATTATTCAAATGACATATTTCTAATTGTATGGTCTGAATGGCATAAACTCTGCCAAGAAAGGCCCATGACTATATAAAATGTGAGGTAATATGAGAGAGGTGCCTAATTGTGCTTGTAATGAGGTGGAATGAATCTCCCAGCTTTCATTGCATACCTTTACATCAATGCAAAACAGAAGTCCTTCTGCCAAATAAAATGAAGTGGATTTAGAAACAGAGAAAATCTTTCTGTTTTTTTCCTGTCTAGTTTCTCCCTATCCTCACTCTTTTTCCTTCTCTTGGTCTCTCTACTTGTGATAGAACCTTTCTCTTTCTTCTCAAATATCCCCTTGTTTCATTTCACACATCACTTAAATGTAATATCCTTCTATTCTGGCTTATGTTCTTCAACTCCTCCATTTCTCATTTTGTCTTTACAATTTCATTAATTTGGGGCCTGATCTTGCAGCCACTGCTGAAAGAAATTAACTTCATGCCGGATTATTAATGTATCTGAGGATTTCAGGTCTTCTGGGATCACTTGGGATTGCTTCTCATTTACAGTTGTCCTCTTCAGTGTATTAAAATTGGTAGAAGATAATAGGAGATATTTGTGATGGAGAAATTAATAATCTATCGTAATTCATAATACCTTTTATCCAAGTTTTCCCCAACATATCTCCCTTCCCTTCCAACTAAGTACCAGGTATGTTGTTCACAAGGGAAGCAACATTTTAATATTTTTTAATATTTTAATCAAAGCGTGTAGTCAAAGCTGCTCAGAGGGATCTGGCAGCTGTGATTTGGGTTTTTAGCCATTATCTCAGGCAGTGGGACAAACAATGAAGGCACAATGAAAATGAGCTGAGTCTTCCCTCTGTCCCAGGAAGATAAATTATTTTGCTTCTTGGGTCTGAGATCTCCATCTTGCCTAAGAGATCGTGGTTCTTCTGAGTCTCATTTGAAGTTTAGCTGGAAATGTCAAGTTTTAGCCACTTTAGCCTGAATCATTTTTCTGTTTTAGTCGTTGTGTGTCATCTAATCTGCTACAGGGATTGCAACTGGGTACAGGGTCCCATCTGTTGCTGAACAAAGGAGTGACTGATTTTGCAGGGCAGAGAACAGAAATCCCAGGAAGGGGTGGGAGGCCAGGCAGTGCTGAGGCTTCATACCCAAGAATGATCCTGAGATGTCAAAGGGTTGTGGGAAGAAGAGCTCTAGGATTGAATGTTTGGCACCTTCTGGTGGGCTCCTGGAATTTCTATGGTGGACTTGCAGTCCTTGCACAATGAAAGTAAACCTACTAGAAGGAAGTGAAATTCTCTGATTTACCTCCACAATTTTTCCACAAGGAGTCCTTGATTCCCAAAGGTGCAGGATACCACCAACAGAAAAGATGCAAGTCAACCTATAACTTCACATTTAAATTAAAGAACAATGGGGAAAAATAAAATATGAGGGGAGAAAAAGGAAGATTGATGCCTGGAGGTGAAGGAAAACCCACTCTGGAATCTGTAGTTTAAACTTTTATTTGTTTAAATGTATAAAAGAAGGGGGAGGGAAATAACTATCTCGTTACTGGTTAGCCATGCCTGAGGCAGCTGGTAAGAAGTTGAGGATCATGAACAGTCCCATTAGCTGCAGGAAAATGGTTCAATTTAGCATCATCTATGCCTGGTAACAGTGAGTTGAGCTGAGCTTGATTTGAGAAATAAAACAAATATTACATGTTTGTATACATATGTATGGTGATTTAAATTAGGCAAAAATCTTTTGAATATTTAGAATCATAGAATTTTTAAGGTTGGAAGAGGTCTCTAAAATTGTCAAGTTCAACCACTCACCCAGCACTGCCAAAGTCACCCCTAACCCTGTGTTCCCAAATGCCACATCCACACATTTTTGAGCACTCAGAGATGGTGACTCTACCCTGGGCAGCCTGTTCCAATGCCTGAATTTTTCACAACCCACCCAAAGTATTAATGAACAGTTTTACTTTCCCAATCACACAGTCAGTGCTCTTTCCCTTTGAATTTGGCTGCAAACTGACAAATTCAGGAATGATCAATTCAGATTTTGTCCCCTATAACCTCTTTGCAGTGAGTGCCTGCAGCAATGAACCTCAGTGCATGTCCAGGCAGTCTGGATTGTTTTCTCTGTTTTTGAGAATTCCTTAATCTCTGTGCCTTTGTTACTAGCTGTACAGAGGAGTGCTGGAGATCTGCTCTCTATAGTTTTTATCAGTGTCTACGAAAAAAAAAAATAGAGTTTATAAAATATGATCATCTCTAAACTCCAAACTAAACTCAGTCAGCTCTTACAGTAAAGGCTCATTTCTACCTCTGGCCAGTACTAAAACCACTGAGTGAATATAATAAAACATTTCTATTTTTGCCTTCTAAGGGTGCAATTACAGTAGAACTTCACAAATGGCATCTTCCCCAGTCTGCACCATTCCTGGTGGACTCACAAACTCTCTCCACTTAATCTTCTACCCCCGTGGCAACCCCAGCTCTCCCCACTTCTCTGTGGATTCTCGAAGTTCACCTCTCCAAAAACTTTGCTGGAGACATTCCCGTAATGGTAAATACTCAGAGTCTAATAACCTGGCCTGGCCCACTTGAAGTTTAACAGGAAGTTTAGGCTATGAACACATAAAGGTTTTCAGAATTGGATATTACAGAAATAGGGAATACAGAAGTGAAACCCTAATCACAGTTAGAAACTGACACAGCATCATCTTCTCCAGTGACCAGATTCTAAATGAAGTCAGTGCAAGATGTTTCAGAAGGAGATGGCAAAGTGGATGATTTTAAGATGAATCTCCTACAACAGGTATGGGATATTAGTTTGTTTCTGTGTTTCTGGATGGTTGGTCACATGCTATTTTTTGGTTGGTTTCTACACTAGAAAAAAAAAAAAAAGAGGGTTAAACCAAAATCTCACCTCACTCTAATGAGCTCTCTCGGGACCTCCAGAAATGTGTGTTGTGTCATTTTAATGGGGCACAGCAATTTGCTGTATCACAACAATGAAACATAGAGTCCTAAGGCTGGAAGGGACCTCGAGAGGTCACCTCATCCATGGCCCAGCCCTAGGGCAGGATCAGCTCTACCTGTGTTGTTTCTCAGAGCTCATCCTCCAACCTATTTGCAAAGGCCTTTAATGAAGGAGATGCCACAGAAGGTCTAGTTTGAACACCATCACACAGCATTATTTCATCCTGAGCAACGCATAAGTGGTATTTTTTAAGCAAAACATGCAAGCTGAAGCTGAAGAAGATGTGTGCAATTTTAATACTGTGGGTACATGGGGAAAAAAGAAAGAAAGAAAGAGAAAAAAAAAGAACTGTGAAATCCAGGAAAATATTAAGAACTCATGCAAATGATCTAATGACTGGTGAATGATTATGAACTGTTGGAATTGCTTCAAGTGCAGTTTGACATAAGCAGTGTTTATGGGGATGAAGTTTATCATTGAAACACAGAATTACAGGATAAGCTGGATTGGAAGGGACCTTGAAGCTCATCTCATTCCAACCCCCTGCCCTGGGCAGAGACACCTTCCACTGGACCAGGTTGCTCCAAGCTCCATCCAACCTGGCCTTGGACACTTCCAGGCATGGGTCATCCGTAAATTAGCCCAACACATGCAGAGGTATTTTGCTACACTAATAGAAAGTGACCCCAAATGCCATGGATTAATTGCATGTAAAATGACTTCTTTCATTAATTAAACAGTTTTACCTTTAAAACCCATTAGAAAGTCTTATTTCAATTCTTTCTTCAAAAATAAAAGACAAATATATGTGTTTGATTTACTTCCCTTATTTATACACCAGTTTTTATCCTTTTATTATTTATAGTAGCATTTGTTAATTCTGTTTACATCCTTTCCATTCTCCTCTATTATCCCTGAGACAAGGTTCAAAACTTGAAGTTCAGCCAAGGATGAAGGAATGGTGGGGACTTTTGTAGTCATGTCAAATATGTGGGGTTATGCTCCCTTCCTACCTCTATGTAAGTAACAGTCACATTTTACCAATTTTTTGTTTACAAAAAATTGATTGGGTTATTTATTTTGCCCTTGAAAAGCTTAAATAATCACGATTGCCCTTAGTCCCATTGGTGGTGTATTGATATGGGCTATTTCACATCTGCTTGTTCCCCCTCCCTGTAAACAGTTTTCTCATTTATTCTACGTTGTGTCTGGTCTTTAAATATTAAAGATACTCCCCCCTCCTTGCCTTTAAACCTTCATTTACTATTTTCACCTGAACAAGCTTTATTTTGTGGCTCTGAGGATGCTTAATTCCATGGTCTGTATAATAAACAACATTCAGAGATGCCAGAAGATCCATCCTTTTTTGGGAGAGGTTACATTTGTCTCTCCCACGCAGTTGTTGTTTTTTTTTTTTCCTGCTTAGATTCAGCTTAGGGAAATCAGTCTTCCTCCAGGCAGGCAGGGTATGGGCAAGGAGAGAGAAGCACATCCTGCCTGCAAATCACGAGCAGAATTAGGTCAGGAGGCCACGTGCAGCCAGGCAAGCATCAGTTTTAGCTCTGAGATCAATTCAGCATCATCCACCCGCACTGGGCTTGTTGCAGCTCTGTGGCAGTGAGGAAGGATGGGAATTTCTAACTGCTTCCGTGCAGGGAAGGGAGAACTGTTCCCTGGGATGGCAAGAGCAAGAAGCAATGTGACTCATGAGTTTATCACATGAGGAGGGTGTGGGCTCCTGCCCCTGTTCAAAGGATTCTTTATTTTGCATTAAACAGTTATTTCATATAACAGAGAAACAATGCTGGGAGCGAGGGCTGGGAGCGAAGGCCTCTGTGCTGAAAATGTCATCCCCAGTATCAAAACTTTCCTTCCCTCTGCACTTCTGAGTTAGCAGGGTTAAAACAAGAACAGAGCTCTTCTCTGCTGTTTGAAGGAGGAAACACTTTAGCACATCCTTATAAAAACCCAGTGGAGATATTGGCTGAAGATTTAATTGGCAACTGGTTTGTTAGCAGTGGACTTCTCTTGGGAGCATGAGGTGGGATGTCCCTGGAAGGACTTTCTTGGTACAGGTCACTGTGGGATTGAAAGGGCCAGGGTGTATACAGACAAGATGTGGGGTCTTTTGGGGGAGAGGAGTGAGGCAGAGTGAGGGGGAAAGCAGTAAAAGCAGTTTGTAGGAGGATATGAAAGGTGAAAGGAGATCCTCACTTACCTACTAGCACAGACACAGCCCTGATAGATCTCTCTTTAGAAGCATCCCTGCCCATGGCAGGGTGTTGGACCAGATGATTCTTAGGGTCCCTTCCAACCCAAGCCATTCTGTGATTCTATGATTAACATTTCTGTGCAAAAATATGAGGACAAAGTATTTAATTCTATCCTCTTATTCCACTAAATTTAGGGGTAATTACATTTCACAGAGATGTGTGGTGACTCTACCTGTGTCATACTTTGAACACAATTTCTCTGAAATATCTGCAATTTGGGGTTGGAGATTTCAGGGTCATCCCAAAACTGAACATGCTTCCCAGGGAATGGTCACAGCCCCAAGGCTTCCAGAACTCCAGGAGTATTTGCACAACTCTCTAAGCCACACAGTGGGATTGTTAGGATTGTCCTGTGCAGGGCCAGGAATGAAACTCAATGATCCTTGTGGGTTCCTTCCAGTTCAGGACTTTCTATGATTCTTTAAAGGGGCAAAGCTTGAACAATATGTGTTAAAGAAATGTGGGGTTTTTTTTCTTTCAGGCTTTTCAAAACCATCAAATTGCAAAGGTAAAACATGATGTATTCAGTCTCATCACTACTCCTTTATCTTCAAGGCACTCCTGTTGCAGAAAGCCTGTTCTGATAATATTATTATTATTATTAATAATAATAATAACAACAACCACAATACTTCTAATGATTCAAAAATAATTTGAAGAAGCAATGAAATTTGCCTGGTGCAGGGCTCCACTTGACTTGAGGCAGACAGGAAAGCAGACTCCTTATGCTTACACCAAAACCATCTCTCTTCCCTCCTAAATCAGAAACCTGGAGCTACTGAAGGATATTTATACTGAAGGATATTTACACCTATTTGAAGAGAAGCAATACCTCATCACCATATGATGATAGACAGTAAATGATAGTAACCACATGTGATAAGGATGTCTTCCAATATATGTATATATGTGTATATATATCTCTGTATACCTATAGGATAGATATACATCTATGTAATTTCTAATATCTTACATGTAGTACCTATATAGTACTTCAAATCTTACACATAAATCTGTTCATTTCTTTGTCTTTACATACATATTATATATCTATATCTAGCTGTATATATGCAGATCCATATATCTCTATATACCTGCAACTATCCAGCTGTAAATATATTCACTCAGTGGCAGACACACACATGCAATTTACATATTAACAACAGATTCTACTCTGTGAAACATCTGTGTAAACACTGAGTTACTTACTGACCTCATTGGAAAGGCAGAGAGAACAAACTCTGGCCAAGTATATTCAACAGACACGAAAAGAACCCAAAAGGACAGGTCTAAATTCAGCACCATTAAAATACAAAAAACTAGGGGGGTTAAAAGAAGTCAGATGGTCGGCACCAGAGCTGGGTTATGTATTATGCATGTGCTTCATACAGTTCTGTGTGTCGGTGGATTGGTATCCAAAGAAATAAGTTAAAGTTGTGACCTGTCTGCTTTCGATTTACTGAGGTCAAGGAGAGCGGATACCTCTTCTTCACGGAGAGTTATGTATGTAAATCACTGCCCAACTAAGCCAAGTGTGGGCAGTCCCTCCTTGTTACTTGGGAAAAAATTCCTGCTTGGCTCCCGATTGCTGCTGCTCTGATACAAAGATGGATTTGCCGGTCTTTTCCCCCCTTTTTTTTCCTTTTTTTTTTTTTTTCCCTGTTGGAATTTCGCTAAAGGTTTGTTCACTGAAAGGCTGGATGTGCTGTGAGCGTTTCACCCTCCTGAACAGTGGCACTGCTGAAAGGAACAGAAAAAGAGCTCCATGTGAGTGTCAGCCGAATTCTTGGAACAGCTCTGCCGTAGTGAATGAGAGTCCTGGGAAGTGTTTGTAGCCTAACACACACACACACACACACACACGAAAAAAAAAAAAAAAAAAAAAAAAAAAAAAAAAAAAAAAGAAAAGAAAAGAGGGGGTTGGTATCTGGGCCAGAGGGTGAGAGCTGTTACATGTGTCCCTGTCTCCTGCTGCTTGGGGCCACCGGAGTTCAGGGAATAACAATAAAGAAATAGAGAGCAAGAGGCACGTGTGCCGCAGCTGATTCCGCCCGCTCCGAGCCGAGCCATTCGTCGTGCCCCGTGCAAATGAGTTATCGGGACCTGGCAGATGGGGACTCCGGGTGTGCATGTGCCTGGCAGACAAGGGGACTTTGGTGTCACTTAACTTCTGCTTTATTGTCACAGCAGCTCTTTCTGCGGGATCCTCTCACTCATGGTTTTTTAAATACGTCAGGCTTTCTCTGGAGAAGTAAAGGAGAGAGCTGAAAGCCGAAAACAAACAGACAAAAAAGGCTCAAGCCTCCAAACATTAACCAGACGCTGGTAATTGCATTTACTGTGACACTTTTGGCATTTCCTCTTCTTATATAAGGGGAAAGCTGCATCTGAAGTGACAGTGGGAAATAAAGAAAGGGTTTAAGTGTTGATCTTTTGTTTTAATGGTGGCTGTGGTGAAAAGATGCAAGGCGAAGCCTGTGGGTGTCACTGGAAGAACTCCGAGCTTGAGTTCAGATTCAAACCAGAATAAAGAAATAATGTGGGATTAATCCTTTCAGCATTAGCTAGGCAGAAGTTAAATATATCAAATGTTCCTAGATGTTAAGAAGAATTTTTTTCTCTGTAAGGGCGTTGAGACCCTGGCACAGGTTGCCCAGAGAAGCTGTGGCTGCCCCTGGATCCCTGGAAGTGTCCAAGGCCAGGTTGGATGGGGACAAGCTGGGATAGTGGAAGGTGCCCCCACCCATGGCAGGGGATTGGAACTGGATAATCTTTAGGGTCTGTTCAAAGCCAAGCCACTCCATGATTTCATGATCCAGGTTGTTCCCTGCAGTCATGGAGGACACAGGGACAGGAGGGAGCAGGCTCAGGGCCCTCAGGAGGCCGCTCTCCCTCTCACAGCTGGTTTGGAAGTGAAGTTGTGAGCTCAGGCCACTCACCTGACGTGTACATCCCAAACTTGAGGGAGAAAGGGGACACATTCGATGCTGGCTCCCATTTAACTCAGGTTATTAGCCAAATTTTCCTCTTCTGTTAGCAGGATGAGCCCTGGGAACAAAGGCCAGGCCAGTGGGCACTGTGGCACATGCCTGCGAACGCTTTTATTGGGGTTAATGGTGCCACTTGCAGATTAAAAGGCTGCAGGAGCTCCAACATGTGCACATTCCCATGGACTTCGTGTCTATCCTGGGAAAAATTGCTCCTGTGTCAGGGTTACAGGGCAGCAAGGCATTAGAATAGCAGGGCAAGGAATAAACAGAAAGGGGTTGAAAATTTTCAGCAAAGTCTTTGGAAGGGGTTGGCTGCTTGTTGAATCTACAGGTTTTTGTAGGGAAAGAAAAAAGATTAGCTAGTTTAATATTAAAGAAAAATGAGAGGACAGTAGGGATGTCAAGAAGTACAAAAAACAGCCCACTTGGACCTTACTAAATTTTTAAGAAAGGGTTTTTTTGGTCAACAACCATTTTCAGTTTTGACTTTTATTTATGGTAAAAGGAATGATTGAAAGGAAATAATACAGGTCTGTTAAAATGAAACAGTTCAACACACTACTCCATATCTATTCCTGGAACCATTAGAATTTCTATTTTTTTCCCAGCAAGTTTCAGAGTGCTCAAAGATTTGTAGTTTTATTTAGCCTTCTGAAGACTTGACCTGTATCTTGGTTAATAACCAGACAGAACAGGAACTTCACTATATCCCTTGGATTAAAGCAGTTGAGCAGACTGAATTATTACTGGTTTTGAGTTTCATAGATACATGGGCATACTTGTATATGTATGTAGAGCCCTGTTGGGCAAAAAGAAATGAATCTGTTACAAAATATAATAAAATAAAATAAAAATAAATAAAATAAGATAAAAATGCTTTGCATCATTCAAACCCTTTCCCTGTACACTTACTGTGAAAATGTCCATCTACTCAAAAAAAGCTAATCTTCACTCTGAAGCAGTTTCAAAACATATTCTTCAAGCCATCATAATTATTCATGCTATCTACCCTCTTTTCATATCAACTTCTGCAGAAAAAGGAAATGGTTATTTCTTTGTGGTTATACCTGCAAACTCATCCTATTATAAAATTACTGGTTCTACCCTGTCTGCTTTGGAAAATTAGTTTGGTTGGCAAATTGTTGCATTTATTCTCAGGATCAAGAGAATCATCTAAATTTGAAGAAAGCAGACTTTTCTTTTTCAGTTTTATTAAAAATTACCTTGAATATTGTATTTACTTCTCTTATCTCCATTTCTTTAGCCCTAAGGAGGAATATCATCAGTTTGATTCTAATAATGCCTAGTGGGCCTGCTGTAAAAACTCTTTGTAAAAATGATTTCTCTACCCAAAAGACAGCAGCTTAAAAAGGAGAAGCAGATAAAGTGTGATTAGAGCTGGTTCTCTTTTTCCTGAAATATAAACAAACCTTGATATCAAAAGCCACCTTCTCCTTAAAATGCTGACTTATCAGAGCAATCCTATTTAAATCCTCATGGAAGGTATTATCAGAATATTTCATAAAATTTTGTTGCATATTGAAAAGCAACTGTCAGGGATTCTCTTTTTTTTTTTTTTTTTAATGTACCTCTATTTTGGAAAGTAAGAAGTTCCAATGGACAATTAAAAGCTTGTTTTTGGTTACCTCATCCCTGGAAATGCCCAAGGCCAGGTTGGACAGGGCTTGGAGCAACCTGGGATAGTGGAAGGTGTCCCTGCACATGGCAGGGGGTAGGAACTGGATGAGCATTAAGGTCCCTTCCAACCCAAACCTTCCTGTGATTCTATGATGATTCTATTAAAACTGTGTCTCACCCTTAGTGAGAAAATAAAAGTAACCATAAAAGAATAAAAGAAAAATTCTCTTTCACCCCATCCTTGGATGAGGATGAAATAAACATTAACTTAACATGGGAACTCAACATGTGGGACACCTTTGTATTTTCTCCTTTCCTTTTACCTAAAAATCAAGAACTGAATGTTGCCAGCGGTGCTTGAGGGATCATCAGCTCAGCCTGGTGTGACAAATCCTCACTTTCCTGTGTCTGCATTAAATGGCCACGTTGAGGATGACCTGATGGCTCTGATGCAGCTTCCCCTGCACCTCACCTGCCACTAACTCCCACCCTGCAGACAGGTACAGTGCTCTGTTCCCTAATTATGAGCATGAATAAATCCAGGGAAATCGTGGTACCATTTAACTGCAGAGAAATGCTCGGCTCTGACAGCTCATTAAAGAAAGCACCATCTTTAAAGGAACTGATGCAAAAGAGAACATATGAAGCTTAACCCTGAGGTGGATTTGGCAAGGCAGAGCAATGCCAAATGTCCTTTATGGATTGCACTAAGGATCTGTGGGCTGCAGTAAATGCCAGGTCAGGTGTATGGAGTCTGTGGCCTGTGATGTGTTTGCAGTGGATGGCAATGGGGTTATGCAGAAACATTAAATAAACTGGAATTTCCCCGAATAAGGACCAAGCTGGTGGAGAGGAACATTAGGACACAGTAGGTCAGACGAATGATAAAGAAATTATGAAACTAAATATGCACTCATATCAAAGGTCCTCCTGCTATGTCACTGCTCTGTTGAATAACTTCGGGCAAGACACTTTGATAGATAAACCCGCATGTCTTTACATGAGACTTCTGCTCCCAAGTCATGGAGGTGCTTCTGAAAATCCTGCTTTCACATCTTTCTACGTGATTTCCCAACCACTTAAAGTAATATCCTGGTATCTGGTTTTGTTGTGGGGTTCTGGTTTTTGGGTTTGAGTTTGTGTGTGTGTGATGGAGTTTTTAAATCCAAACTTTGCATTTTATATAAAGACCACTTTAACATGAAAAATTGCTTACAGCAGGGAAATAAATATTTTAATCCACTAATGTTAAAATATCGTGTTTTGACACTTCAATTTCAACATCATTCTCTCTCTTTTTATTTATTTATTTGTTATTTATTACAAAATGAGAATTTGTAATCATTCTCATTCAGTTTAGAAAATACATAACCAAAATTCACGATATCAATAAGACTTTAGGAGGGAACAGCCAGGGAAATATCTGAGCTTACCCAGAAGCTACACAGGTGAATTTAACACTTCATAACATTGTCAGGCACTAGAACTCAGCTTTATCTACTGCTGAATCTTTAGAGTGTCTCCTGCACATCTGGAAATGTCCCCAAAATGTTTGGATCTGGCTCAGAAGGTAGAATTGGTCAGGGATCCTTACCATGGGAATTCTTGTTATGGTTATCTGTGGTTTCAGAGGTTCAGAAAATTAAAGAGTTTGGTGCAGGATTTCCCATGACAGCTTTTCCCAGTACCAGACAACTGTCTGGAGTGTGCCAATCTATAGGTAGCACCAAAGTTATTTTGGAAGCTTTATTTACTTTCATAAATGTATTGGGGTGTTGGACTGCTTTGGGTCCTGCAATACTCTCAACTCTCTGCATAACTTCATTAAAACACAGAGAAATGCAGCCCTGACAAATGGTCCTTGGCAGTGATCTGTACTCAAAGGCATCAAGGGTTAAAGTTTGATTTCAGCCTAATTTTACTGCCTTGCAATAGTTTTTTTCTTCCCTCTAACTTAATTTCTCTCTGTCCACACAGGAGGAGAAAATCAGTTTTGACCTGCAAGCTGTTCCAAGCTCTAGCACAGGCTTCCTTCCTGATTTTGGATGAATTGGCTAATCCTGTACAACAGCTCCTCCATATCACCAAAAAACAAACAGTGAGCAGCCACTGTCAAGTTGGATTTTATGAATTTCCTTGCAAGTGCAATTAGGAAATACACAGACTGACAGGTGGGCACCCACATAAAGTTTGAATTATAACACACATTGGTAGAGGAACTTTGTTTCCTAAGGAAAACTGTCTGAAGAAACTGATATAAAGGAACAGAGGTGGGGATATCTTGGAATCACAGAATTACAGAAGGGCTTGGGATGGAAGAGGCATTAAAGATGATCTCATTCCAACCCCCTGCCACGGGCAGGGACACCTTCCACTATCCCAGGTTGCTCCAAGCCCTGTCCAACCTGGCCTTGAACACTTCCAGGGCAGCCACAGATTGCCTGAGCAGCCATGTGGGGCCAGCCAGTGCCATCTCCCCTTGTGATGGTGCAGGAGCTGAGGTTACACCTGGGGTGCATACTCTTGTACATCAAATATAACCTTGCAGTTGCAGGGCTGTGCCACTCTGAAGGATCACAGGGTTTCTATTGATCCTGTATCTCTATATGACTCCCATAACAATGCCTTGGATGCTCCAGGGAATTGTGGATGACAATGTCCATTCACTTTTAGGCAGTGAAATTGAGTCCTCCGTGGTGAGATGGTCGTGGCAATCATGTGCCCCTCCTGTATCCTCATTTTCACAGAAACAGTATTTAAACCCCAAATGATGTCATTTTTCTACCCTATTCACAATCAGTAGTTTACATTTTAATACTTAGCATCTTATTCAGTAACTACCTGCACTTTTTTAAATTAGTGGAGGTTTTATGTTGAAAAGTTCTCTTGGAGATAAACTCCATGATCTAATTATGCATCTTTTCACTGGTTTTGATTTTGCCAATTTAATTTTTACTCTTCTTTTTGCATTGAGTGTCTAACTTGAAGTTTTTTAGACACCTTCTCTTGGCTACTGAGTGTTTTACAGGCATGCTTAGTGTTTTACTAGGTATGTATGTACCAAAACATGTTACACACACATATATTTATATTTCCTAAGATGTAAATAATATATTTGATTTTAATATATTAATATATATATATATAATATGTTAGTATATATACTATGGATGGATGGTAAGGTACAGACAGATATTGACATGACCCTAACACTTTTTTATGTATTACTGTATAATACATTATTGCCAAGTATTAGACTCAAAATCTAATTCAGCACATTAATTTTCACTGGCTTGACTAATAAGTCTATTGTATGGGCTGAAAATGTAATGAAAACCCTCAGCAAGAAGTTAATGAAAACTAGGGTTCCTTTGAATAATGTGGAGAATGGTACAGCTGTCCTAGTGAGATCCTCTTGCTTATGTCACACAGCAAAATAAAAGTTGGAAAAGTCTCATTATTGCTTTGAAGGAAAGTCATTGTAAATAGCAGGTTATAATTGCATTGTAAAATATAATCACTTGATACCTCTTTGAAATGAGGACACAGTTAGAAACTGAGGAGCACAATAAAAACTAGTCTTAGTGAGAACATACCAGGGATGGAGAAGTCACTTTAGGGGAAAGAGGAATAATACAAAGGGGCACACAGGGAATACTCTGGCAAGAAATTTGATATCAAATTCAACCTGAAAAACTCAAGGTAAAGCACTCTGAAAAAAAAAAAATCAATTCATGCAAAAAGATTGTGTGGCAGGTGAAATTCACGCAAAAAACAAAAGGGCAAAATTACTTGAAATAAAAGTGATCTGAAAAATAGCCATGAGGTTGTGTCAGGACATAGAAAATAAAATGTTTTTCAGAGATAATGCTACAGAGCTTCTAACTCATTTCATTGTGTCATTCACCAGAAAGAACCACACAAATTTTAAGTCCTGCTCCAACCCTGAATGAAGTCAGTGGCAGCTTTGATGGACTCATCAAGCTGGGAATTCTGCCCACGCTCTGTTTGGGCTGGATGGGTTCATGCAGGAAGAGAACTCAGAATTCTGCCTGTGTGGTAGTGAAGAACAAGGCTGAGACATCACTGAAGAGGCTGGGGAGGGCTGTCTTATGAGGACAGATCTGAAAAACTAATATCCACGTAGCTTGGCTAGGAAATGACTAAAAAGAAATAGAAAAAATGCCTACAGTCATTTGAAAGGTTTAAATGCCAAAGAAGGTGAAGAATTATTTAGGGTGTGGACATTGCCATGAGCAATGGAATTAAATTAATTAAGGGAACGTAGAAGCTGCCTACCAGAAGGGGAAAAAATAGTCCTAAAGTGACTTTTAAACAACCTGTCAGTGGTGGAAGCTCCATTAATAGGGTCATTTAAAATTGAAAGGGAAAAAAAATGAAAAAATCCTGTTGGGGATAATTCTTCAAAAGCCAAGGTATGCGACAATGTGATCTAAAGACTTCAAGGACAGAGGAGATCATAATAATCCACTTATTATACAGGGGGTCAGGCAAGAGAATTCTAATGGCCCTTCTGGCCTCTTGCACTACAGAAACAGAGGTGGACATGAACTTCATGCCAGCTCTCAGAATTGTTACTGAGGTGAAACTCCCTCTGAGCCTGAGACTGACAGCTGGTTTATCTGGAATGGGAAAGGAGCCTTCCAGAAACATTCATCTTTGCCTCCTCCCTGTACTCATGGCCATATTTTGCTCTTTCAACCAAAGCCTGTGTTCTGCCACTGAGTTGGTTATTGCTGGTACAGTATTTGTGTATTAGGACCAGAGAGTGAATCCAATGGGTTTCAGCCTGTCTTGGTTAGTACAAACTGAAGTTTATGCTCTTTATTTCCTGAGGTTCTTGGCTGGAATGACTTAACTTCATCCTACAGAACTGTCCTCCCACCCTCCACAGTCAATCACACCAAACAAAACAGGAGCACTGGAGCTGGGAATGTTGGACGCAGGGAAGAAAATACTATAAACTGTAAATCAAAGATGATGTCTAGTTTATGAGAATTTTGCCTGAAGATATATTTTTTATTCCCAAAAGCCTCTTTGCTAAAGCATTTATTACTGATCCTAATTCCTTTTGCAAATTTAGTTAATACTCATAGATATCTTTTGCATACAGAGTAGCACACATGCAGCTACACTAATGTCTCTCAGTTGCTGATGGAGGCCTGAACAGAGCAGACTAAAAAGTGCTTGGGCAGACAGCTGAGAGGAATAAACATCTAAAAATAAATTTTTTGCTACTTCTGGAAAAAATTTGCTTTTAGTTTGATTTCTATTGTACCAATTAGACTTGCCATGAATGTTCCATGATTGGTTTCCTCAATTATCCAAATCTGGCTGTAAAGTGAAAAGGTGACCAGTATTGTGGACTAGAAGAGCAAGGCATTGACATGACTTTCATACTTTAATTTTTGCTAAAATTTTACCACAAAAGGCATTTCTTCTACCACCACCAGCATAAATTGTTTCCTCCCTAAGCAGCCTTGCCTTTCTTTTTCTTTGCATTCCTTTTTACATAATCATTGAATCATGGACTGGTTTGGGTTGGAAGGGACTTGAAAATCCAACCAATTCCAACCCCTTTCCATGGGCAGTGGCACCTTCCACTACCCCAGGTTGCTCCAAGCTCCATCCAACCTGGCCTTGAACACTGCCAGAGATCCAGGGGTAGCCACAGCTTCTCTGGGCAACCTGTGCCAGGACAAGAAAAGAAAAAAAATCCTAATCTCATATATATGTATCCTTTCTTTAGTTTAAAGACACTACCTCTTGTCCTATCATGCCATGCTCTTGTCACAAGTCCCTCTTTATATTTTTTGTAAGCTCCCTGTGTTGAAAGGAAAAAAAGTATTGAGTGGAAAAAAAACTTCACTTTTTCAGAATTCACAGAGCCTCTGCCTTTCCAGGTAGGAAAACCAGCTGAGTGATGAGGAGCTCAGAAATCAGGGATTTAGCCCTAGTTCTCAGCAGCCTTGTCTTACTTCAATTGCCCAGTGCAGATGATCTCTGTTTGCAATCCTGAGTTGTACTGGGCTGGAAAACTGAGTAAGATAAGAGTCTTTGCTATAATCCTAAAATTTGCATACAGGAACATCTTATGTCCCAGTTGAGGAAGGGAAAACCTCTAGGTAAGTCCTGGTAAATTCACCTGGAAAAAGATTTTATTATCAACATCATCAAAATAAAAAGGTGCTGACAACACCCAAGAATTGTTCCAAGAACAAGGAGATCAAAGCTGGGAATGGTGGTATTATTAGGAACAAGTACAAGGGTAAAATAAATAAAGCTTTGCCCACAGATGGTTAACAGAAGCATACTAACGTTATGCAAATATTCTGGGTGTAATTGTCAAGGCTTGAACAGTGAGTATTTAGGAACTGAAGGAAAATTTCTTGAGATGCACTGGGATTGCACTTGAAGCTGGAGGGGTAAAACAGCATTTAAATGGGGAGCTGTAATGGGTAATAATTCCCAGTTCAAGGGAATTTTAAACTTCCAGAATTTAAAAGTTCAGTTTAATTAAGTTACCTATGTTGCTAATAAACAGGAATAGCAGTTCACTTGGTGAAAATAAATCTGGTTATCTTAAAAATAATTGAGAAGAACTTCCCTGAAAAAAACCTGCCTGTAGTCTCTACATGGTTGTGTAGAGACTCACGACAGTACAATTCCAGGTGTATTCATTGCATTGGCACAGGAAAATTTCAATGTATTGGTGTTTCTCTTGCTGCTATATGAGATTTCCAGAATTTTGGCTCAGTTATGACACTATTATCTCAGTTTGATTAACCCATGTGAAGTGTGTTATTGTTAGGACTCCGTGGGCTGAGAGAGAACGGAAATATTACCACCCAGACATCTTGTTTGAACAAGGATAAAGATAAAAGAAGTCTTTTTGAGATGCTATCTGATGCTGGAAAAATATCAAATCTGTGTGCACAAACTGAAAGTGGATTATTTAGCCAGTGGGTAACGTCATAAGAGTCCCCACCCTACTGATTAAATCTTCAGGTTTGGAGTCCTCCAGAAGGAGGACTTGATGAAGAAAAAAGAAAAGAAAAGAAAAGAAAAGAAAAGAAAAGAAAAGAAAAGAAAAGAAAAGAATTGCTCTAGCCTTGAACCATC